>CM031943.1:342500-377500 GCA_018749465.1 Paracanthobrama guichenoti
CCACAGAAACGGCAGCCCGGTACATCTTCATTAACAAGAAACATTTCTATTGATTTCATTTTTCCAGCGTTTCAAGTTACACATAAGAAATATGTATGGTGGGGTTAAATGAGTTATCCTGACCTGATTTGTATCGAGCACACTCTTTATGATATTATCTATGGGATCGGTTAGTCAGTGGGTGTCAAAACTATTTGGCTGTAATGGGATAATGCACAGCTGCAGTCCTGATGGGCCGCAGAACCAGGAGAGACGGCAATTCAATTGTATCCTGCGGGACAATGGGCCAACTGAAAGGAGGTGCAGGAATAAGAGTGGAGCGTCCGATAAAATGTAGTGGGAAAATCTGAAGAACTTTAGTAGTTTTATGACAGACGGCTCTCTATTTTTATATTTCTGCTTTGGTTTTTTGTCTGTATTGTGATATTCGTTTCTTTACATTTTCCCACATATTCTCATTACATCTGGATGTTTTACTTTTGAGGGGTTTTGTGTGTCAATCACATTATTCATAATGCTATAAAAAAAAAAAATATACACCAGCATTCAAAAATTTGGGGTTGGTAAGATTTTTGGTTTGTTGATGTTTTTAAAGATGTCTTTTCTGCTCACATTTATTTGATCAAAAATAAAGTAAAAATAATTAAATATCATTACAATTTGTAATAACAGTTCTCTGTGTGAATATACAGTAAAGTGTGATTTATTCCTGTGATCAAAGCTGAATTTATCATCATTACTCCAGTCTTCAGTGTCATTTATGATGAATATCAATGTTGAAAGCAGTTTTATACTTTTATGAAACTGATACATTTTATTTTGCAGGATTCTTTGATGAACAGAAAGTTACATTATGTAACATTATACATGTATATCAATTGAATGCATCCTTGCAGAATAAAACTATTCATTTTATTTCAAAAAAACTTTTGAACGGTATAGTGTCAAAATCTTAACAGTCCTAAAAAAAAAATATGGCAGAAATAAGGTGTCACCTCATGCTGCATTCACAAGTCTGGCTCTCATCTTGACCTGATCCGTCCAATTTCCTGTAAATTAAAGACAAAAATCGCATTAATAAAACATTTACAGCTACCTAAAATAGTAAGTGAATTTCTGAAGAATAGATCAAACAAATATCACACAAATAGTGTGGCACTGAAGAGCACACAACACACATTATCTGTGTCCCAATTCAGAGGGCCAATCCTTTGAAGCCCGAATGTGGCCTAAACATTCGTCCTTCATTTTCTGGGCCACAAATGATAGAATAGTCAGTTCCTTCGCAGCCTAGACTATCACAAGATTCATTGCACTCCAGTGAAAATTATGGATTACACTTTTAAATGTTGGGTTTCAACGTTGGGACGCCTGCTTACATGCACATGAGCTTTAATGCCATCCCCTTCTTAATCTGTAGGGTTTAATATGGAGTCGGCCCACCCTTTGCAGCTCTAACAGCTTCAACTCTTCTGGGAAGGCTTTCCACAAGGTTTAGGAGTGTGTTTATGGGAATTTTTGACCATTCTTCTAGAAGCGCATTTGTGAGGTCAGGCACTGATGTTGGACGAGAAAGCCTGGCTCGCAGTCTCCGCTCTAATTCATCCCAAAGGTGTTCTATCGGGTTGAGGTCAGGACTTTGTGCACTGGTGCGCAGTCATGTTGGGACAGGAAGGGGTCATCCCCAAACTCTTTCCACAAATTTGGGAGCAAATGTCTTGGTATGCTGAAGCATTAAGAGTTCCTTTCACTGGAACTAAGGGACAAAGCCCAACCCCTGAAAAACAACCCCACCCCATAATCCCCCCTCCACCAAACTTTACACTTGGCACAATGCAGTCAGGAAAGTCCCGTTCTCCTGGCAACCGCCAAACCCAGACTCGTCCATGGGATTGTCAGACAGAGAAGCGTGATTGGTCACTCCAGAGAACACGTCTCCACTGCTCTAGAGTTCAGTGGCGGCGTGCTTTCCACTGCATCCCACGCTTTGCATTGCATTTGGTTTCGTGAGATACCTTCATTCTCAAACGCGGCCTACAAAGTCATTGCCTGATAGGGCAGCAAGGCAACAAGTTTTCAGACATAGCCCTTGTGTCCAGCTGTGCTTAGCGTTCCATCAAATAAGGCTCATTAGCATGTCAGCAACGGCACCACATATTAGAGAAACCGAGCCATTGCACTAGATAATGGCACAGTTTTAGCAAACCAAGCAATCAGAGTTAAACTCTTCTAAGAATAGGTAGTTGTTTAGCAGATGTTTTCATTTATCCAAAGTGACTTACAGTACACTGATTACAGGGACGACCCTCCTGGAGCGACGCAGCGTTTCCTGTCTTGCTCAAGGGTGCAATGATAATTTTTCACGGCTCATTCCTTGAAAGGTTCACACTAAATACCTTCCAGTTAGTGTGACTAAGAAGCCACACCACCTACAGCAGCGTTCAGGTGTTGTAATGTCAAAAACCCAACAAAAGACTCAGGTTTGGTCTTCGGCCGTCCTTCTGCAGGCCTTCAGAGGGCATATTGATCAGCCTTTATATCCAATAGCTACTCTGCGATTACCGCAGTAAGAGTGTGCTGTAATTCATGTCATTATTTCTAGAGTGCCGCAGCTTTTCATTTATCAGCGGAATGTTTGTGGGAAGATGTTTGCCATCTTTCAGAGGTCTGCAAATGGAAAATTAATCTCGCTCTTGTAATTTAAACGACAGGGACAGACGCTGAAGGTCTCTGTGCATTACCATACCTCTTCTTCTCCGTCGTTCTCCTCATCTAGGTCATGCTACACCACCTGAAACGAAAAACAACACAAGACTTCAGCGTTCCTTTACTGGACTAGGTCTGTCGCCAAACATGACATTAATTTTTACAAAGTTTTGGAGAAAGATACTCTAAAACCTCTGCAAAAGCTTGGAGCAATTTGTTGTTTTCCTCGAGCAAATTAGTCTTTGTGATTTATGTTTGTTTTTATATTGCATGCCGTATGAATGATGATATATATGCACTAAAATAGATGGCACTTTTTCAATTACACAACTGTTCAAAAGTTTGGGGTCTGTCAGATCACTACTCCAGTCTTCATTCTAATTTGTTGCTCAAAAAACATTTCTGATTATTATCAATGTTGAAAACATTTGTGCTGCTTCAGATTTTATTTCAGATTTTTCTGCTGAATAGAAAGTTCAAAATAACTTTGTACATAAATATTTTGTACACTACTTTTTCAACTACATTGCAAAGCCAGGCACACACTGTATGATTTTTTTTTCTCTGTCCTTTATGATTATTGCTTATCAGATTGTTTGATATGAGTCAGACTGCGCAACAGTTTTATGTCAGACTGCATGATATACATATTAACTAAGACTTTGATCATGATTGTCAGCATAAAAATTTGGCTGATATATTGAACCCGATAAATAATGTATTATTTCCTTCAGCTGAGACACTTCAGATGTGCTCTGTTCATCACGATGGGTTTGAATGACTTGAAATATGATTGGAATCACTTCAAAAAGGGAAAATACAGTTCAGAGCAACATGAGCAGCGCAAGTCTGTCATATCGGCTACATAAGATTATAATGAGAGCATTATGATTGTGTGCTTGGGACATGGATTTTAATGGGGAGACTTTTGTTTTTTAAATTATATAAAAATTGGGATTTAGATTTATCGGCCGATATATCGGTTATCGGCTTTCAAATATAAAGAATTATTGGTATCGGCCAAAATTTCTTACATCGGTGCATCCCTATAAAAAGAATCTCAAAATTATATACAAATTATATATAATCAAAAATTATATAAAGAATTATCGTTATCTGTATTTTCATATCGGTGCATCTCTAGTAATTGTATGTCATTTTTATAATTTTTTTAATATATCTATATAGCTTTTATTAAGTTTTAGTTTATTTTGGGAGGTTTTTGTACTTCATAGTACACATTCTCTTCCAATCATACTGTGCTCCTATTGGTTGTGTATTATACAGACATCGCAGTCACATTCATAATCATTTAAAGGGGTACTTCAGAGCTGGAAAGATGAATGTGTATTTTAAATTGGGTCATTTATGTAGTAGAAATGTGAAATAATTTTAGAAGTTGGTTCCTTCTAGACTGAGAAAAGCCAGAACATTTATTTTTGGCTCATGTTGTCACGAGACAACAACTCCCAGAATGCACTTGCTTCGCTGCCCTACAAAGCCACTCCCACCGGTTACATCTCTTGCCCGCTGCAGCACCGCCCCCACCGTCGTTCAGATTTTTATAGTAATAAAATAATTGAGTTCAGTTAGAGAACAGACACTACAATTAAAAACTGAACGTGTCTGCTCAATACAGCGTGAGCTGAACGCGAGTCGCCGCACACACCAGCAGGAGTCAGATCTCATTCATCATGAGAGCGAAGAGCTGACAGACAAGATGATCGCGGAAGATTTGGTTTCAAAGCAAGATGTAAGGGAGTTTGTCATTGTGTTTTTCATTAAGAATAATAGGCTAATGAACCCACAATTCAAGAAACCCACCCCTGAATTGACACTACTTCAAAATCAAAAGTAAAATGAGCATGGCTGCCTGGCATTCATTCACGGCCGCATTGTCATTCACTCACGGTACGTGTCAAGTCTGGCACGTTTTCAGTTCATGCCTATGGAAGCTTAACTTTCATAGGAATTCATTGAAAACACATGCGTTGCTCCGACCGCTCCATTATGAATGCCCGAGCGGCCGTGCACATTTACATTCTGAGTGAGATCCCACCCCCTATGGGAGGGTTGAAAACATGCGGAACTACAATAAATACATAAATCTCTCGTCTCAGGGGGATATGAGGGGGAGGGCACGATCATTCGAATACCGGGTTTCTACTGATACAAAGCTTAATGCTAAATCGCTGAAGCAACCCTTTAATCAGGTGTCACATGTCATCTTCTAATGATTACCAAAAATTCTCTCAGATGGCAAAATCATAGCAAAAACTGCTTTAAAAATGCGGAGATATTTGAGAAACTCCAAGGCACAAGATCAAGTGCAGACCCCAAATGCAGTGGATGATGTTGTACGGCGGTCCTGTGAAAGATGAGATGACGGATTCTAACTCTGATGGATGGATACAGCAGTCATTGTACGCATCCATCTCTTCTGGCAGCGTGTCAAAGCCCACACACCGCTCTCTGTCCGTCCAAAACAATAAACCTTCACATCCAGCTTCATTGGGCCAGAGCTAAAATCAAAGCAGCCCTGACATGTCTTCTAAATCCAATCATAGGTCAATAGCTGGAATGATTGATTGGCTTCAAATCCAATTGCATCTTCCCAGGCCTGTGCTTTGGGCCCTATTAGAGATTGGCATTGGCAGGGCCCGTCTTGGGAGTCCCAGCATCGTGGGAAGTGTCTGTCTGCCAGCTCTCTTTAATTGCCTTATTATAGCAGCCAAGAGTTCTGGATTGGCCAGTGCTTATTAGCCTGATTGAGGTTGGTAACGGAGTGAGATCGAGCTGAGGTCTCGTTGAAGGAAATTATGCTGCTGTGCAATATAAAGCAGAAACAAACAAAGACCAACAAAATACTAAATGGTATATCCCTTGTTATTTAGAGTTTGCTCTTTTGCTCTTATGCCAAGGCTTGCAAAACCAGGACAGATTGCTCTGGTCCATATTTTTTATCTTTACAAATATAACAGATTATCAATCGGACTTCTGAACTTTCCTGCAAGAGCAGATTACAGCGAAAACCAAGGCCGAGGTTGTGCATGAACACTAATGACATCAAGTAGACTAAGGAACACATCAGCTAATAATTGCCAATGCTTGTTGGCTGTTGTAAAGGTGTGGCATGCAAATTGATAAGACCTGCATATCACACCATAAACTTGCATATTGTTTTTAAAAGACAACTGTGAAACTTTTGATGCATAGCGAGATGTGCAACAGCTGCTTTGTTTACATTGCACGGGAATAAGAACCACAAAACTTAATTTTCTTGATAACAGCATGTGCTAATTAAGACTTGCTAAATGCATTGGGAACTCACCAGGATGGAAAAGGGTGCAAGTTGGGGTGTTAATGGTTAACACGGGCTGGTCCCATCACTGGATTCCTCTGGCTGTAAAGATAAGCAGTGTTCAGAGTTTGGAGTCCAGAGGCTGTGGCTAACATTGAAGACGAGGATGACACCAGCAAGTGCTCAGTTACTTGTGTCGGAGCCCTAAAGAAGAGCAGAAGTTAAGAAAGGTCTCTGCCGTATGTCTGAGGGTAAGTATGGGCCTCAAAAGAGGCTTTAATATGAAAGAAAATAGCACTTAACTAGTACTTAAACTATAACGCATGCATTTATTATCATTTAAGTGATAAATCATCTGCAATAAGCTTAATTTAAACTTTTAAATCTGTCTGAGAATGCTGTGAATCTGTTGCTTTCAATGGGATTTGTTTTGCAAGGACGTCGAAGAAAACACAATCCGTTACCGTAAACACTTCGAGCCTATGTGATGTTTGATCAGATCAGTTCTCACCTCGTCTGGGTCCTGGTCAAATTAGGCAGACGCAACAGTTGTCCAGACAGGAGAGCGCATCACGACAGAGGAAGTGCATGTGGAACGGCTGACAGCACATTAGTGCAGCTCTCAAAGCGTTAGACGGGGCACATGAGCCAAATCCAATAGAGTCTGAGCTCCGAGCAGACAGCCTAAAAGGTTTGTAGCAGCGCTGTGAAATGAACAGATCAACAAAAGCACTGTAATTACCGAGCAATTAACGAGCCAGGTCTCGGCAACATGATACAGTACACAAACAGTGAAAGGGCTATCAGAGTAGATAAAGGTGTAGAGACAGAGTTACAGACAAGAGGACAAGAATTCAAGTGTGTGTCAAGGAAAACGCAGAGCAAATGAGAACATCTCAATACTTTATTCTATACAGCAATGAGATTAAATGGAGACCAAAAGCTGCCAGTTAAGATTCAACTTTGTCTGGGGGAATAAAAATAGATGTCATACAGTAAGAGTATTGAGCTATGATATGAGTTCATATTTAGATCTGAGCATCACAATGTTATTGAAACTCTATAAACAAACAATATTTCCTGCAAAAGATAAAAAATAGATGCAGGACACTTGCAAAAGTCTCCATTTAATCTCACTGCTGTCTAGGATCAGTGTTGTTATTGTTAACTAGAACTATTAGCTATTGAAATAACTCGATTTATTAAACTTAAACGAAAATTAGAAATGTTGCATTGGCAACTAACTGAAAAAAGCACTAAAATGGCTAAAACTGAAATATATTAAAGGTGAATACAAATATTAAAAAAATAACTATTACACCTAAATTTACTTAACATAAACATAAAAACGCATAATATTATTGGTTTATTTTTAATATTACTTTATATTTAATAGTATTAGAACAGTATATAAATAATAATAATAAAGTAGGATAAATAATTGAGATGACACCCTAAAAGGGACCGAGTTCTCAAACTAAAAGTTGAAAGTGCCAACAAAAGTAAGTCCTGGGCTTTTGGGAGCTCTAGAGGTGCTATCTGTGTCTTAAGCGGGAGCAATCACTCCTCCGACACATTAATAATTAATCCCAGGGAGTAGTTAATTATTTATGTTAATTGCTGATTTAAGTTTCCTTCCCCAAACACAAAAACACAGGGGGTTGGGAGAACAACGGGAGTTAAGGTCAAACAATCAGGCGACGAGAGGCGGACACTTTGCTCGATCTGTTTAACCCTCGCTTTGTTAGCTGCAATCGACTGTGTCACAAGGGACGGCCGCTGCATACCGACACAGAGGCTTTAATGACGCGCGATCTCTATTCATACCAGTGGAATTAGTCAATTCTGTTATTCTCGTGTTGTTTTCAGAACGGCGGCGAGTGCTAGTCTTTGGGTCCAGAGGAACATCTGACCTCTTGCTCTCAGTAACAAGGATTCATCCTGTTGTGGAACACAAATCCAACAGGGAATCTCTGTTACTGGGGTTAAGGTTCAGCGTTTCACTTGGTGGAGGTCAGAAGACACCGGAGACACCTTGAAATCAAGCCAAATGACATTGAAAAATAGTGTTAACTTGCATTGACTTCCTATTAATTGACCTGTGCAATGAGAGCCCAAGGCTCAATTTGAGCTTTTGCATAAAATTAACCGTGTAGAACATATTTTCCAATTAGCTTTTGAGAGAATATGAGAACATACATAGCTCTTGACTATATTAGATATATTTAGGCAAGATACTACAGGCAAAATCACTGCTTTATTCATATCTATATTCCTATATTCTGATTCATTTTTTTTTTTTTTGTGATACAAAAATCTGTAATATGTCAACAAAATTAAATCATTTTGTCTTTGCAATGTTGAGAAAAGTCTGTTCTGGACTTTTATGCAAATGATATTTAATTAGATAATGAATAATTCATTTTATCATTCACTTGAGATTTATATTTTATATATATATAATTTTAAAATGCTATTATGTTTTTATTGTTTTTTTGTGCATTTTATTCCTACAAACAATGCATTTTTCCTGGCTTTTTCTGACAGTATATATATATATATATATATATATATATATATATATATATATATATATATATTTTGTTTTTAATCTCTAATACGTCAACAAAATAAAATATTTTTTTAACCTGGCTTTATGCAATATATATATATGTTTTTAGGAATAAAATGTTATATTTTTATATTTTATATTTTATTCTAAAAACGGTGATTTGTTTTTCTGGCTTTTTCTTTTTTTCTGACAGTGTATATATATATGTATATATGTTTTTAGTTTGTTTTTATGGAGTGATAACAAAATCTCTAATATGTCAACAAAATTAAATAATTTTTAACCTTTATGCAATGTTGAGATTTCTGTTTTAATTATATTGAACTAGATAATGCATCGTTTGCATATTAAACATAACTTAATGCAAAACAGTTGTCTGTGATTATCCACCTGGGGAAAGTATGGTGATCTATTAGTTACACTGTTACCCTATTCACCTCTGCGGTGCCTTGCCTTAAAGGAAATAAAAACAGTTGAAGTGTTTAAAAAAAGGGAAAAACATCGGGAAAATGGATTTGGAAGACATTCACAGTCTGTTTACCAGGTTTTTCCACAGCATTGCCCTTTCAACTCCATATTTAAAACATCCCATTTGCCCCTTCCTTAGTTTCACCCCAATAGTTACTGGACAGGATGGGCCCAGAGAGGCTGAGAGAGGGGGGACCGATGTTGTTTACCTGTCATGGCCTGCCTGGCCTCCGCTCTTCAGTGCTTCTCCCCTGGGCTCTTCCAATCTCCTCTGTTGTTCCCAAGACAACAATCCCATTTCGTTTGGTTCTTCTCAAACTAGCAGGGGTCTCAGGAGGCTCTCAATTAACATCCACACGAGATGCTAAAGCAATGCTGCGGAAAGGAACAGAAGTGGGATATCAAACAGACTGCAAACATTAAAGACTTCTCTCCCCAAATGGAGACAGAAATATGCAGTTTAATTTTATATAAAGGTCCATGTTTTCTTATGTTCTTTTTAAAGGGACAGTGTTTTATTTCTGCACCATTAATGGAGCTCCAATGACTCTTTCCAAACAATCCCCCTTCTGCTAATTGGTCAGACAAACATGTAGCCCCGCCCCCAACTCAAGGAGTACATGTTTGGATGATTGGCATGAGCCATTGGTAGATGTCACATAATTGTAAGAAACATGAAAAAATTAAATGTGCAAATTAATTTATGATCCAAGACATAAATGCAAAGACAATGACACTGTTGTTGTAGTATCCAGTAGAAACATAACGTATAATGCAAAAAAATTCTCATCAAAAATGACATTTTTTCCTCATTTGTTTTTCAATATTTTTTTCAGATCTACAGTTTATGATTTATTCCAGTGACATCATATCTCCATTCTAGACTGCATAATGTTTCTGGAAATGGACTTATGGGTAGACTCTGATGTCACACTGACCCTTCAAATCAGGCCATAAATCACGGTGGCGACGTTGTTTTCTTTATTAAACTTCAAAGTGCATTCCAGTCAGAAAATGAAAGCATGACCTAGAAGGAAAACAACAGTCTTAGTGTAAGAGAAAATGATTGAGTGATACTCCACAAGTTAAACTGAAGCCATCTTTGAAGCTTGCAGAGCGTGTTTCATTTTAAATTGGAAATGAGAGTTAACTGATTTTAATAACTGAGTAATTAATTAAATGCCTCTCAAATAATTATGTACTTTCCAAGTTATTGAGCGTATGCATTTATTTCATCACATTTCAGGGTAAAAATATCTGAAAGTAAGATTATATCTGTATTATTGTGGCCATAGGTATAAATATCTAACAGCACAATGATCAGACCCATAGTGTCATTTTACTTCTGTGAAGTAACTAAATATGTTTTTGCTGATTTCTGCACATTAAACAATATTGCAGCCAGGCAGTGTGTTGTTTTGACCTGTTGTTAATAATCCACATAGCATAATAATCCGGACGTCACATGATCAAACATGTCTTCAATGAGAAAGTGTTAACGGCACTATGGACAGCGATATCTACACTCTCAGAAAAAAAGGTACAGCGCTGTCACTGGGGCGGTACCCTAAGGTACAAAAGTCTTTGTACCTTACTCACTCCTAAATGGTACATATCAGCGCTTTAAGAGAGCGTATTAGTACCTTAAAGGTGCACATCAGTACTTTAAGAGAGCGTATCAGTACCTTAAAGGTGCACATCAGTGCTTTAAGAGAGCGCATTAGTACCTTAAAGGTGCACATCAGTGCTTTAAGATAGAGAGCGTATCAGCACCTTAAAGGTGCACATCAGTGCTTTAAGAGAGCGTATCAGTACCTTAAAGGTGCACATCGGTGCTTTAAGAGAGCGCATTAGTACCTTAAAGGTGCACATCAGTGCTTTAAGAGAGCGTATTAGTACCTTAAAGGTGCACATCGGTGCTTTAAGATAGAGAGCGTATCAGCACCTTAAAGGTGCACATCGGTGCTTTAAGAGAGCGTATCAGTACCTTAAAGGTGCATATCAGTGCTTTAAAGAGAGCGTATCAGTACCTTAAAGGTGCACATCAGTGCTTTAAAGAGAGCGTATCAGTACCTTAAAGGTGCACATCAGTGCTTTAAGAGAGCGTATCAGTACCTTAAAGGTGCATATCAGTGCTTTAAGAGAGCGTATCAGTACCTTAAAGGTGCACATCAGTGCTTTAAAGAGAGCGTATCAGTACCTTAAAGGTGCACATCAGTGCTTTAAAGAGAGCGTATCAGTACCTTAAAGGTGCACATCGGTGCTTTAAGAGACCGTATCAGTACCTTAAAGGTGCACATCAGTGCTTTAAGAGAGCGTATCAGTACCTTAAAGGTGCACATCAGTGCTTTAAGAGAGCGATCAGTACCTTAAAGGTGCACATCAGTGCTTTTAAGAGAGCGTATCAGTACCTTAAAGGTGCACATCAGTGCTTTAAGAGAGCGTATCAGTACCTTAAAGGTGCACATCAGTGCTTTAAGAGAGCGTATCAGTACCTTAAAGGTGCACATCAGTGCTTTAAAGAGAGCGTATCAGTACCTTAAAGGTACACATCAGTACCTTAAAGGTGCACATAAAGTGCATTTAAGAGAGCGTATCAGTACCTTAAAGGTGCACATCAGTGCTTTAAGAGAGCGTATCAGTACCTTAAAGGTACACATCAGTGCTTTAAGAGAGCTTAAAGGTGCACATCAGTGCTTTAAAGAGAGCGTATCAGTACCTTAAAGGTGCACATCAGTGCTTTAAAGAGAGCGTATCAGTACCTTAAAGGTGCACATCAGTGCTTTAAGAGAGCGTATCAGTACCTTAAAGGTGCACATCAGTGCTTTAAGAGAGCGTATCAGCACCTTAAAGGTACACATCAGTGCTTTAAGAGAGCGTATCAGTACCTTAAAGGTGCACACATCAGTGCTTTAAAGAGAGCTTTAAAGATCAGCGTATCAGTACCTTAAAGGTACACATCAGTGCTTTAAGAGAGCGTATCAGTACCTTAAAGGTGCACATCAGTGCTTTAAGAGAGCGATCAGTATAAAGGTATCCTTAAAGGTGCACATCAGTGCTTTAAGAGAGCGTATCAGTACCTTAAAGGTGCACATCAGTGCTTTAAGAGAGCGTATCAGCACCTTAAAGGTGCACATCAGTGCTTTAAAGAGAGCGTATCAGTACCTTAAAGGTGCACATCAGTGCAGTTAAAGAGAGCGTATCAGTACCTTAAAGGTGCACATCAGTGCTTTATCAGTACCTTAAAGGTGCACATCAGTGCTTTAAGAGAGCGTATCAGTACCTTAAAGGTGCACATCAGTGCTTTAAGAGACCGTATCAGCACCTTAAAGGTACACATCAGTGCTTTAAGAGAGCGTATTAAGAGTACATATCAGTGCTTTAAGAGAGCGTATCAGTACCTTAAAGGTGCACATCAGTGCTTTAAGAGAGCGTATTAGTACCTTAAAGGTGCACATCAGTGCTTTAAGAGAGCGTATCAGTACCTTTTCAGTTTTGTACCTTAGGGTACCGCCCCAGTGACAGCACTGTACCTTTTTTTCTGAGTGTATGGACTTTTAGGGAAATCAGCTAACCTAGCCAGTTCTTTTTATTTTTGGGTTTTCATTCAATTTACATATCTAAAAATCTAAATATCTAAACTTTTTGATATCAATCTGCATATATGCTAAACTTTGCTCGTTCTATGTTTAATGACGCACACACAAAAGACATGGAAGTTTGTTGTGCATAACCTTATTAACCTCAGTTCTGGTGTATATTTGGGATTTTTTTTTTACAGAATTAGGCTTACCTGAATTTAAAGGGGTCATGAACTGGCTTTTTTTATTATTTTATACTGTTGTCTGAGGTCAACTTATTACATTCGCGTGGCTTTTACATTCAAAAACATTATAATGAATAAGTAATAGGCTATTTTATACCTTGGTTTTGAGCCTCTCTCCTGAATGCTCGGTTTTATGGGTGTGCCGCACTGAAGACTTGGAAGTAAACGCCCACGGCTATGATTGGATAACAGTTTTGCATATTATGAGTTTCGACTCACGTGTACTGACTCTACGTCAGTACACGTGAGGGATTGTTTTGAAAACGTGCAATGTGGAAAAATGGCATCCGTAATGATCCTGAATCACAGGACAATGAACCAACAACACCTCAAATACAAAGGATACTCCAGCCTGTGACAACTTCATAAGTTATCCTTAATTAGGTTTATTTCTAATGTATCAGTTTTTTTATTTGCACTGTTTCATGTTAATGCATTATGAATGAATGAATGAACCATAGTTTGTCAAATGTCGTACCTTAATTTTCGTTCATTATCTTTAATAATGCAATACTGTTACATATAAAAAACATGAGATCTCTCATTTGTTGGACTTGCTGTCAATAAAAGCTTTTCTTTGACTAACAAGGAAGTTTTCAGCTCTGAAACCTACAGGATATTCTTATATTACGATGAATTTTATAAATCAAAAGCTCAAGGGAAAGTTGATTTCTCAATTCATCACCCCTTTAAGAGTGCCCTACCCACATACATTGGAGTAAATTGGTCTCATTTTACAGAAAACCTTTTACAATATTATGATAAATAAATAAAGTCAGATTTTGATTTATTAAGTTTTCATTTGAGAGTCTATTTGAGAGATTAAAAATGAACATATATCAGCCAAAACCGATATGGTGGCCGATATATCGTGCATCCCTATATCTAAAATTATGTCACTTCCTGGAGAATAACGCCTTCCTCCTAGTTAAAGGAATATCACGAGGTTTGGCTGCACAGTTCAAGTGGGTATAATTGCAGACCGGAGATCTCCAAAAGGGGGCGGGTCTCCAAGTGCAAAGACTCTGCCATTGGCTCTGGGTTCATCCAGTTGTCACTGACTTACATTTCAAAATAAATGTTCGTAAATTAAACATTGTTTCTAGTTGATATTAGAACAAAACATTATAAAATATGCCTTTATAAATATGCAAATCCTGCCTTGCAGTCAATTTCACTGGTTAAGTATAGCATAGCATTGTAGGAACTCATCACTGTGATTGACATGACCAATGAAATCTTTAGAAACGACTGCGGGGTGGAGTTTGTGCTGAACTGGATTGAGGGGGGGGTAATCATGCATGCGTGTCATGTGCCTGTCTGCCAATGGGAGGAAGCCACGCCCCCTTTTTGGAACTCCCACCCCTATTTGGAGATCTCCAGGCTGCAGCTATACCCTTCTCGCACAGTTTGCCCCTGCTGGGAGATGTTGTAACGGCAAAAAAAAACATATTTCTTTCTTGATTATTTCCATCTTTACATTTTTTTTGTGTAATATGTTATGCAATATTTTAAGATGTGATGAGATATGATGATGATGACAAGATATTGCATTGCATTCTTTCAGACACTTATGCAGCAATGCTTCTGCCGTTCCTTCAGCATCTCCTCACCCAGAACACACGCGTCAGAATCCGTCTTCATCTACTTCACTTCTGTCCCAGACGCCCCATCTGTCAAAGCCGGATCGCATCCTCCGTGCCAACCCAGAGAAACGGAGGAGGAGTCAAGGAACTAGCTGAAAGACAGAGAGAGAATGTAAGAAAGAGATGGCAGTAATTTCATTCTGCATCTTTCTGCTTCTCCATGTTGACTTTTATTAGAGGATCAATATTGTGGGAGTTGCAGCAGTTCCATGAGATGGAAAAGTCCTGTAATCACAGATGAAGTGAATCGGCCGTCACTGTCAAAACCCACCACACAGTTTGACTTGTGCGGCCCGAGTGACCAACCCACTGACCCCTGAACCAAAGGCACGGGGCAGAAAAATCACAGACGAATCTCTGTTCACAAGCTGTTTCTCCTGCACACAACAGATACCAAAGTCTGAACACACAACTGCATATCAGCACACTAAAACAATTAGCTGTCACTGATGATTATTTTGACGATTAATAGAGTATTCTGATATTTTTGTGGTGATCTAAGCCTTTAAAATGACTTAAATGCATATATAATAACAATGAGGCAATAATATTTGGTTCAAATAAAGTATCAAAAGCAAGTGATCAGATGGTCTCATAGTAGCCTGGCTCCGCCCTCCTACGTACTTCCGCTCGATTTTCATTTTCCTTCAGTACTCCGTCTGGGATTGCGGTATATTCTCTGGTTTTCTCCGGTCAAATTTTAACCGGTCCAATCAGCGAACAGAGGGAGTGGCTGAGAACGATGACGTTGATGTCATGCGCTAGTTTGAGATGACATATGTCACGACCAAACGTTAGCGATTGGTTATGGCAGATCCAGAGTGGCTCTGGGCAGATCCAATAGTTTTAAACTTTAACAGAGCACGCTTCAACGCTTGTCAATGGAGAGCGGCCAGACACAGACAAATGAAATGACGAGAGTCTGGTAGGACCAGGCTAGTTTCATAGACTGTTAAAATACATAATATAAACAATCATTGTATGCACATTAAATCAAATGCCTGCAGAGGGCGCCAAAGGCTTGGTGTTGTTACACTTTACAGCAGATCAAATCCTTTCATTTTGGACAAACGGCATTTAAAGCCACAATATGTAATTTTTCACTGCTAGAGGCCACTTATTCAAAACAGAGGCGTAGCTCAATGATGTCGAGCTTTTATTCTGTCAGACGAGTGCTTCCGTTTCTTCCACTCATGTGTCTGTGGGGGAACAAAGTGCTGTTTTATCATATTACACCAAGCGGCAACCTCCCCCAGTTTTTGTTGAAGCCAATACTGAAGTGACTTAAACTGCAGTTTATCGACTGGCCACTAGAGACCGGCTCCAGAATAGAGCAGAATCTCACTGAGCTCCATGTTAAAATGCCCAACTTTACAGCAGAGAAACACGTTTACAGCCTGGGACAAACTGTGGTTTTGGTCTATACGGCTAATTTTGCCCTTCATGACGACTGTGAGGGGGTGCATTTTTTTATAACTCATTTGTTTACATTATATAAAGCCTTAAAGTTCTGCATAATTAAGGGCGTGGCCACTTTGAGTGACGGGTGGATAGCCATTTATCCGCTGTCTGTTAGTCATCACGTCACCTCAGCTCCGCCCACGTCCCGCCTCCTTGCCCGTTTTCTGTTATCCAGGCGTGACGCGCTGCCAAAATGGCGCCGGCCAGCTCGTCTCTACGCTTCAAAACTGCTCTTCAGAACCCTATTGGTGACGTCATATTTTTTTACAGTCTATGTATTGCACACATTTGAGTGTGTTAAAGTGATGTTATAATGCTACTCTGTGCGTTGGCTCGGCGCTACTATGAGACACTTGTTCACACTGCAGTGAGCGAGATCATAGTAAAGCATGGTACTCGCGGTAAATCAAGAACACCAGATTTAAACAATAAGACTAAAGCTGCGTCCGAAATCGAACACTTCTCTACTATAAAGTATGCGAAAAACAGTACGGCAACAGAGAAGTATGTCCGAATTCATAGTATTCGAAAAACAGTAGGCTAAAAGTACCCGGATTACCTACTACTTCCGGCGAGATTCTGAAGTGCGCATATGATGGACACTTTACTATCCCATGAGGCCACGGGAGACGATTTATGAATGGAGGTGAAGGGATGCAACTGACTGGTAGGTCACATGATAACGACAACATGGCGGATGTAGTACTTCTGGATTACATTCATACTACATTCATTCATACTATATAGAACATACTTTTGTAACGGTAATACGCGATTTCAGACGCAGCCTAACTGTGTTGAGCTGGAGAACAATGATTAGTTTCTGTCGATGAATGATCCAAACAGTTGCTCTCCTGTCTAATAAAACACATCATATATTAAAACAGCTTTGGTGTTTCCATGGTTTCGAGGGTAATGTTGGTATAATGTCATTGATAGGCGATGCAAGTCCTGGTTAAAATAGCTTATTTATCTGGATTTAAACATTATTAGAAAGTACACAAGTCAACAAAATATATAACATTGTTCTTGTGGTTTTTTGATATTTTAGTCAAAATATCTTACATACTGTACCTTTAATTAGAATGCTTACCTTACTTAATCTTGATTTGAACCTGTGAGGAGCGATACAAATCTTCCGCTGATTGTGGTGGGTGAGTTCTGGTGTAAAAGCTTGTGAATTGTATATGTTAAGTGTTGCAGTCAGTGTGTGAATAATACCGAAAATAATGAAAATAATTTATATATTTGAGGCGCAGTCTGTTGAGGTTCGTCGCGCACAACCGCAATTGTTATGCAATCCAGTCATAACAACATTAGCCGAACCTCTTAAACGTTTTTAAACAAAACCATTATAAATTATATAAATCTATATAATAACCAAGTTATATAACGCAATAAATAATAAACAATACCTACGTTTTGTCAACTGTCAATCGTCGCCTGTAACGGCAAACGCTCGAGCGCGACGCGTGTTCGCGAGCATTAATTTGGCGCCAGAAAAACGCAAACGGCCTAATTTTTTATTTTATTTTTTTATTTACTTTAAAATATGAAATACTTAAACATTAACTAAAATTACAATTAAAACAGGAAAATAAAAACCAATTCAAAATATTATTAAAAACGATATTAAAAAGTTTAGTATCACTGAATCGACTTATTTACACCAACAAAACATTAACTTTTATGGGTTAAATCAGGTTAAAAAATTTTAACATTTTATTTTAGCCAAGTTGTTAGTTGTCATTTTCATTGAGTTATAAGTTGATCTACAAAAATAAATAAACCAACGTTTAAAAAACAAAAATATTAAAAAATGAAAACGGCACAAAAACAAAACAAAACAAAAACAGAAAAATAAAGATTTTTTTTTTTTTTTTTTTTTAATACTGTTGAAACGCTTTCTAATGTAGGCTATGCCTAATATACACGATTATTTGTATGCTATCTATGCTAAAACAGAAAATAATAAAATCGTTAAAAGTCACGAAATTAATCAAATATATATATATATATATATATATATATATATAATTAAGATAATGTGAAGATTGATGTAATGGCTGCTAAAAAAATGCATCTTTGCATCACAATAATAAATTACAATTCCTTCACATACAGAAAACACTCGTTTTAAATTATAATAATATTTTGATTGTGACTTTTGTGATTTCCAGAAATAATAAAATCTTTAAAGTCACATAAATTAATAAAATATATAAAGTATTATCTTAAATATTTAATCGAGACAGTGCTGGTGCAATAAAAAAAAAAAAGTATATATATATATACTTTTAAAAAATTGTTTTATATAAAAATCATTATGGAACATTAATGTAAATGCATCGGTCAAAATATGTGGAAAATAACAGCAAATCACTAGGAGAATCACTAGTTTTGAAAGGAGAATAAATTATGAGATCAGAGATAAAGCACATCATTATGACATCATGCACTTTGAGTCAAGGTTAATGTCCCTCTCTCTCTCTCTCTCTCTCTCTCATTCCATCAACCTTCATTCAAAGTCCACCTGTCTCTAGCTGATCATTCCCTCTCTTTTATCACTTGTTTCTCTCCTGTCGTCCTTCTCCCTCTCTCTGTGCTATAAGTACCATGGTCCTGAATGTATAATTCATACCTGCTAATGGGGAGCCGGTGCTGTCAGGTATCGGATCTCTGCTCTGGTCACCGGACACCGAGCTGTATGCAGTAACGTATACTTTAATTATGGCTCCGGTGGAAGCAGCACGGGCTCAGGTGTCCGGTGACTTTGGCCCGGGACGGAGGGCCGATGATGATGACAGCTGTGAGCGCTGAACATGTGTGGATGGGATTCAATATTGTGCACTGAACTGAAGGCAAACATTTGTGGGAGAAATGTGGGATGAAGTAGCAAAAAAATACCAAAGGTTTTTTTTTTTTTTTTTTTGGCAATGCCAAGTATGTTGCATTGGATGAAGGTGCCTGCCAAAATGATAAAGCGCAATGAATAGGGTTAATTAATGTAATTCACAAAGAAATATTGTATTGTACGCTCTATAAAAAAAACAACCCAAGTGTACAATACAATATTTCTTTGTGAATTACATTCATGTGTAAGTTCATAGCACCTTAAGGGTTCATAATTATTAAGGTATAATATGCACCTTTTAGGTACATCTGTCCCAGTCAAGGTTATTATAGTTAAATTAGTAGTGAACACCATTATAAACACCATTTCTCTTTTTCTTTCCTCAAATCTGAAAAAAAGAACTATATAGACACAAAATAACTAATGGCAAAAACATTTTATTAAACAATTATTAAAACTTGAACTAGAATAAAACATGAAAACTAAACTACATGAAAAATATTATTAAAAACTGTAAAAGTATGATTAAAAATAGTCAATAAATACATTAGCCTATTATTATACCAACAAACTAACTTTTATGGGTTAAATCCGGTTTAAAAAAATTACAAAAATGAAAATGTTATTTTAGCAAAGTTGCAAAACCTCAATAAAAAAATATAACAACTTTAAACAAACAAAAAAATAATAATAATAATAATAAAATTGCAAAAACAAAAAAAAAAAATTAAATTAAAATAAAAACAGAAAATAAAAACATATTATAAAAAAACTATAGACATAAAAACAATGAAAAAACAAACAATGAAAATGGCAAAGACACACACAAAAGGAAAACTTAAACTTGAACTAATATTAAACCAGAAAAATAAAGAATAATTCAAAATATTAATGCAAACTATAGTATATCTTAAAAAAACAACATTTAAATTAACAGCTTTTATTCAAATCAAAAACTACTAACTAAAATGACAGCTAATAGCTGTAATTAATATCATTAATATTGCTAACACTTTATTTAACAGTTACATGCAGTTACTGTAATAACTATACATGATGCATAATTACATGCAAATAATCCTAAACCAACCCCTATTCATATTCCTAACCCTAATTATATATGTAAGTGTATATTTGTAAGTGCTGAGTAATATTAATGAACTACATAGGGTTAGGGTTTGTAATTTACTGTTATTACTATGCATGTAGCATAAAGTGTTAGAAAGTGTAACCTTAATATTAATATAAAGCAACAGCCGCCCCTAAAGATATCATTTTTGCAATCTGTTCTGCCAGTGCACTGTTTTTGTCAGAAATACAAGCGGAGCAAAAGGAAAGGCCGTGATCATTTTCTCTCCGTAATCTTTTTTAAAGCTGATTAAATATTTAGCGAGCCGAGGGAGTTCGCTCGGCGTGCAATAATGATTGATGGCTGGACGGGAGTGCAGAAGTTAGCACTAAAAACATGCGATCGGGTTACGGTCCTTATCAATGTCACACCCATTAGTGTCTCCTAATAGTAACCAATCAGTCGCAGCGTCGGCCTCAATTTCCTTCAGGACACTTCCACACACTCTCAGCCCACGGAAACCCTCTTCGCCCTCACTCATCCTGCTCTTTCCTTTCATTCCTCATCCTATCCGTTACCGTTGCCCTCACATCTCTTCTCTGAGCTGTCACGCTTCAGTCTGTTGTGGTCTCTGGGATGTAATATTGTAGATCAAGCTGTCATTCGGAGTTATACAGGAGGTCTCAATCTCAGTAGCTGTAAGGTTTAGTCCAGTTACACTCTTAAATATAAAGGCTCTTTATTGGTTGGATTATCTGACATCCATGGAATCTTATGAAAAAGGTTCTTCAGATTATTGGAATGTTCTTCACTCTTCAGTTAAAGATCTGATCACTTCCACCAAAAATGCTTCTTCTATGACATCACCGCCTTTCGGAACCTTTATTTTTAACACGTGTAGTTCAAAACAGTTTTAAATGTGTCAGTGTCAGGTTGGGGCAAGTTGTGCCATGTGATTTATGTGTCATTTTATTCATGTTTCTTTAGCCAGATTTTTATATGTACTTCATACAGAAATGCATATTTTATTCACATTAACTCTTGTGTGTCAATTTAAAATATTACACACAGGTCCATAGTGGACAAAAGTGTCACAAAAATGTGGAGCTTGGGGCAGACTTAAGTTTGCTCTCATTTTAAAGAAGAAGATTTTTGTTGAAGTAAAAAAAAATGCTGCTAGTTGTCATTTTCATTTAGATTTAAATTGATCGACAAAAAATAATAAATCTCATTAAAAATGATACAAAAAAACTATATATATAAAAATGAAATATTTTATTATATTTCAAATATTATTAAAAGTTACTTAGTATCACTGAATCAGCTTATTTATACCAACAAAAATAACTTTTATGGGTTAAATCAGGTAAAAATAATAATAAAAATGTAAACATTTTACTTTAGTCAAGTTGCTAGTTGTCATTGAGCTTTAAGATGATCTACAAACAAACAAATAAATAAATAAACAAAAACATAAACATAGACAAAACAAAAAGTAATTAAAATGGCAAAAACACACAACAAAATTACTTAAAATATCTCAGCCTTGCGTGTCAATTAAACGCGTCCAAAAACTTTCATAAAAATGTGAAGCTTGGGAGCATTTTAAAGAAGACCCATGGCAGAGTGAAAAAAATTATAGAGGTTTAAGTTTATGAAGATGATTTATGAACATTATTTTATATACAATATATATTTTATGAAACATGTTGAACTCTAAAACTGCTAGAAAATCAAAGCCATAAATCTAAAAAAAGTTGTGTTTCAAATTTGAGGTTGATATCTCAAAAAATAAGCTTTCAGTCAGAGTTTGTTTGAGCGCAGTACCACATTTCCCCCATTAGATGCCAGCGAAGCTCCACTAGGACACACAGTGGTTGATTTGGGATTTGCAGTAGAGTTTTTCTCTCAAATATTACACGCACACACACACAATTATTTTATCACGCACATACAAACCACACTCTGACGTCCATACCAACACACCCACACAGTTATAGCTGCATCATTTATCCAGTTGGCTTTATAATATGCATAAACAGAAAACAGGAATAAAGTGAGTATTTGCTTTATAGGTCAAACCTGAGAAAATGGCACCATTTGGTAAAACAAAATTGTAAAACGTTTTATTTTGAAGCCTTGACAACAGAATGAAAGCCTATTAACAAAGATTGCGTCATTTTATTGTTAAATGGCACTGGGATTTTAAATGGGTTTCAATGGGGATAGGTATTTTGTGTTACTAGAGTAAAATAGATTTATTAAAGGAAATGGGGGGTGAAATAGTTAAATTCCAATAAAAATACGCACTACACCAACATTTATGCAGTTGGCATTAACACTGAGAAAAGAAAAAAAAAAAAAACTGAAAATGTCAAAAATGTCCATAAGGACACACAAGGGTTAAATTGATCAAACGTGACAGTAAAGACATTTCTATTTTCTTGAGCAGCAGATCCTCATCTGAGAATGATTAGTGAAGGATCATGTGACACTGAAGACTGGAGCAATGATGATAAACTCAGCTTTGCATCTGTAAGCGTTATGTTTAGTTTCATTGGATGTGTTTTGTTCATGTTTGGTTTTGTTTTGTTCCTGAGTTCATTGTTAGTTGCCATGGTTTCCGATTTGAGTTACGCACCTGTTCCACATCATACCATCAGTTTCCCAATTACTGTTTAATTTGATCAAATACATGCACCCTTGGTGAGCAGGAGAAACTTCGTTTAAAAGACGTCTAATAGCCGTCCGAACACAGCCCTGATGTATAGACTAAAACAAGGCAAAATTTGTGCTGTCAGCGAAAAATTAATAGACGTGTAACCAAAGCCCAAGAATAGACTAGTAGAACATGAACATGTCAAAGACATTAAACCAAACAACTTGTAATCACTGTTGACTTTGCTTACATGATGGGATATCACACATCTCACAAGATATTGTGGCAAAACCGACATTGGCTAGAAGTGTTACTCATAGCCGGACTATATCGGGTCTATAGTTAACCGAGACGGTGAAATGACGACTATTGCTTGCTGGGTTATAGACATAAAAAACTGACCGTCTCCAAAGTTTTGAACAGTAACAGCAATCTAATATCTAAATTGTTTTAAACAATAAAACAATACATAAACAGATTTGTTACACACAATACATATATAGCAATACAGCCAAAAAACTGACAGAAACTGTAGTGATATTTAATTGTTTCCTCCAGCACCTCCAGCGGTCTGTGTGCTGTAACTCAATGATGTTTGCGGTGAGTGTCTTTGGGCCCGTCTGTGGCACAGCAGCGGGTGGCACCATCGCAGCAGATATTGGCTCTCGCCCACAGTCTGTCGGCTTGGGTGGCCGGCCTGCTCCTGTGGTTAGAGGTTTCAGACGTTTCCAAACCTTCCCTGAACCACACTGGCCTCTGGTGAGCCACAGCGTCCGTGAGGTGTAGAGTGACAGCAGACGGAGGCCCTCTGCCATCCAACACACACACACACACACACACACACACACACACTTGATTCAACACACCAGAAACAACCAGAAATAATGTGCTTATGTCTGTAAGAAAAGTGGGCCAATAGAAAATTAAGAAGATAATATGTATGATATATGATGCAAACTATGCTAAAATCACCATAACACAGACCTAGAGTGACATTGTGCAAACAGTGGCAAATGGCAATATGATAAAATACGCATATATTTAATAAATTATTATATTTATCAATAATACTAATTTTCATTACTTTAATGGCACATTAAAATAGAATTCAGTTAATGTGCAGAATGTGGATCATCCAATCAGATTTTACAGACAGAAACTATGTGACAGTATAATGGGAATATTGAACGTTCTGACAAAGTTATGAACAAACATTCTTCCAGTAACTTTAATAGAATGTTCAAAGTTATCGGGTCTTAAAGTAAGACCATCAATCTGTCCTTTCTCACTTTATTTTATGACCATCCTCTATGAATGTATTGGGCTGTTGGTCTTCCTGAAGCTGACAATCAGAAATCCCCAATAACAAATCTAGAGGTATTTCGTATTTTGTGGAAGGAAAGTGTTACTGCATACCAAAACTACATTACTGATTTTTATCACTGTAAAGCTGCTTTGAAACAATCTATATTGTATAAAGCGCTATAGAAATAAAGGTGACTTGACTAATGATGTTAGCACAAAACATTAGCACAAAAACATTCTTGGAATGTCTTATCTGAAACGTCTTTGTTGGATGTTTGTCTGACATCTTTTAAATGTTACTAATTGTTTCAGAATGTTCAGAGAACATTTAAAAGTAACATTCTCTCAATGTTCGCAAAATGATCAAATGGAATGTTCCTTAACGTTCCCTTAAAGGAAAAAACGTTTTTAAAACGTTCTTTGAACATATTTTGTGAGCTGTGATACTTTGATATATACCACTGTAAAATTATTGTCATTTTAACTGTATGCTGTAATAGATCAAACCTATACATTTTGTGTGATTTTACAGTAAAATACCGCTAAATGTACCATTTTTGGCAGTCATAGAATTTACAGTGAAAATTATATTGCATTATTTTAGTGTCATGTGTGTTATATGTTGGTGTTTTGTGATCGTGTGCATGACGCTGTATTAGCATTTCCCTCAGCTGGTGGAAAAGCTGCTTGTAATGAACTTTGATTCATCAAGTGGCTTTTCTCTGTCAAACACAGTACAGAACAGATTTTAGCATGAGCTAATTCAGCAGAAAAGGATGTTGGATTTACTGGTTTAGAATGTAATTTGACCCCCTAAATTACAGATTTAAATTGTAAAATGTACTGGTAGTTCTGTTAATATTTTGACACTTTTACTGTATTTTTACAGAAAGAGAGTTTTATTTAGTAATGTGTTATATAATATTTAGTTTAGTGTTATCTTCATGGTTCTCCAGGTACTTCCATACCCCAAAAAATGTCTGAACCTTATGATTTATGCATCACGGACCAATAAAAATAGAAAAAGAAGGCAAAATATTTAACAAATATTAAAAATAAAATGCATTTATATTGATCGTTGGGCCTGAGCCTTGCTCTGTACAAACAAACAAATAAAAGTCACCAACAAAATCACACACACACACACACACACTCACACACACACACAGCAGCTCACAGAAATTCTTAGGTCGTGCCCTTATTGTGTTGCATGGCTTTGGTTTCATCCTGACAAGTGGTAATTGATTCCGCTGTAGGCTGTGCCGGCGGTAAGTGGGGGTGGGCGCTCGAGTTTCACTGAAAACAAATCGCTCTTTTCTGCGGCCTGACCTTCCCTTCCCTTCCCTCCTCTGTCCAGCCTCACGCTCGTCTTTATCTCCTCTCTGCTCACTCTTTCATCCTCTTCATCACGCCATTTAGCTGCTGAAATCTGAATTCTTGCAATTGTGGGCAGACTGTGTGTGCTTGTTACTAAAGTTTTAATGGAAATATTTCATATTCTAGTTTTATTTCTCAGTGATTTAAGAATGTGATATTTACATATAGGCTACACTAGCGTTCAAATGTTTCAGTAAGATTTGTTAACGTTTTTGAAGGAAATTTTTGTTCTGCTCACCAAGGATGCATTTATGTTATACAGTGAAAATATTGTGTAATATTCCTCCAGTGTAGATCAGCTGTTCTCTATGTGAATATATAGTAAAGTGTGATTTATTCCTGTGAATTTATCATCATTACTCCAGTCTTCAGTGTCACATGATCATTCACAACATGAGGATTTGATGCTGAGAAACATTTACATTTTATATTTTTATGAAAACCGTGATACATTTCATTTCTCAGGATTCTTTGGTGAATATAAAGCTCAAAAGAACAGCATTTATGTCAAATAGAATCTTTTATAACATTCTAACTCACTTTTGAATGATAAAGATGTTTTGTAAAAAAGAAACGCAAATATTTGAAAGTTAAAGGTAAAATTGACAATATTTTAAGATTTCGACTGAATTTAAAATGGACTTAAAATAACAAAAGACAAATAAATAAGTGAAAGCCATAGAACGTCAATTTTAAAATGAAACTAAAATTAATAATAAAGAAATTAAAGGGAAAAGGTAGAATGACATACACAGAATTCAAATAATGCAGATGTGTTTTCAGTGTAAAATGTGTTTAGTAGTCTAAAATACTGCAGCTGAAAACAATTTATGATCAAGATTAAACAGATCATCTTGTTTCTGTCTGAAATTGGCATCAGATTCAGGACATGCTAAATGAAATCCCACACCGCCCTCTAGTGAAGGGTTTCAGCAAGTGAGGAGGGTAAAAGATACACAAACCATGAGCTGACAGGAAAATGAGCTGAAATCATAGGTCATAATCTGCTGTAATATAATGAAACATTTTATTGCTAAATCAGAACTGTGTTGCTCTCAGCTGGGGATCATGAAGGCTCAATGCTGGTTCTTGATCTGGCGGGGTCTTGGTTTCGTTCTGGCTCTTGCAGGGTCTGGTCTGGACCCCAACACTGGTAAACAAACAAAGAAAAGGCGACTCTCTTGGCCACCGCAGGGAAACGTTTACTGAGAAAGACGTGCAGACAGTCTTGAGTTGAGCTCACTCACAGACAGGCTCTCATCACAGAAGTGGTGACTGTATTCAGGCCCAAAAGGGCAATGAATTACTGGATGCTCTCAGGTTAGCTTCTCTCTTCCCAGCAACCTCCATTGAGTCCCGTCCGTCTGCTCTGACCGCATTCCGCATCCCGCTCTCCTGACATCACGGCTCAGAGCAAACAGAAACGGACACTTCCTGTGTCATTAACTTCCAGCAGGAACACACACATTTTCTCACCCAAAACTTTCCCGAGGCTCAAGAAGGAGCAAGCGTTACAGATTTGATTATAGAGCGATTTGTTTTATTAGAGATGGCACTGTTACTCATATATGAATGATTTCTCAAATCTTGAGGCAGACTATAAAATGCAAAAAGTAGAGACCATAAATTAATTTATTTGAGGGTTCACTCTTTTCACTTGGGCCAGTAAGAAACCACCTACAACAGCCTAGCGACACCCTAGTAACCACACACAATTGCCTAGCAACACCCTAGTAACCACACACAACAGCCTAGCAACACCCTAATAACCACAGACAACAGCCTAGCAACTGCCTGGCAACTCCGCAGAATACCCTAGCGAGTCAATATGTATGTATATCACAAATTGACTCATAAAGGTGTTCAGTACTGGTCAAAAGTGACATTTATTTGATCAGAAATACATAAAAACAGTAATATTGTGAAATATTATTACAATTTACAATAATGGTTTTCTATTTAAATATACTTTAAAATATAATTTATTCCTGTGATGCAAATATATATAAGATATATATATATATATATATACGTTTAAGCTGAAGTACTAAAATAACTAAAATAATAATATTAATAATAATAATAATAAATAAACATTAATTAAAGCTCTATATTCATATATATATATATATATATATATATATATATATATATATATATATATATAAAATGATAAAACATGACAAAAGCACATAACAAGTAGAAGTAAAGTTGAAGTAAAATTAAAATGGAAATAAAATATAAAATTAAAAGTTAATTTGAAAGTATTAATTAACACTATAATAATATACTAAGATACTAAAATAACATAAGGTACACTAAAAAATTATGATAAAAATATCATATAAAAATATATGATCAATAAGTTATGACAGCATATTTTCAAAAATGTTTTAATAAGTTATACAACATTCAACTCATTGTTTAATGTAATTTAAGTTGAAAAGGCTTAAACATTCAAGCTGATAATTTAATTTAATTTAATTTAATATAAATGTGACTGATCTAGTGAGAGAAAATAATACAGATTTCATCATAAATAAGTTATTTATAAATATTTTAAATAGAACTTCATGATTGACGTCAAATGCAAGCACATCTATATTTAAAAATACACCATAATGACATTCAATTGTTTTTTAATATGACTAGTTTATAATTAGTTTAAATGCACCAATGCATCACAGTCGTCAAACGATCTTCAGCTCATGCTAATTTCTTCTCATATGCATGAAGGCTATTTGCATTGGCGTACACATCAAACGTCGTCCAGATCCGGGATGGCCCTTTTGACCCTGTTGAGGTGTGGACAAAGTCATTGGGTGCGCCGCTGTGTAAGCAGTGATAAGGCACTTCTTAATGTGTTTGCACAGGAGCCGGAGTAAAAAGGGCCTCTGACGCAGAAGGGCCCACTGCCTGCCGCCACCGTCACAATGCAGGACCCCGACACCAAACACAGCCCCAAATGTCACGCAACGCCTGGACGTGGTGGGGAGGGATGAGCAGCCTGATTGGATGCTGTCTGTGTGGGTGTCTCAGTTTAAAAGGCCCGGTGGATGAGCCGTGATGCTAGAGGAAGCGCGGCGTGAAATACTGTAAGGTACAGCACACTTGACAAGCCTTCTCATCTTAGAGGCGCATCAGTGGAAAAGAGTGTGGCAGGTGTTTGAATTCACCCAAAGACAGACAGACAGAGACAGTAGATCGATTTAAAGCAGTTGCATTCATTTAGCTGGACCGTCTCACCTTCAGGTCATTGAGATGTATAAGGTGGACATGTTGAAACTATTGACCACAGTCGCTCTGCTGACCGCCGCTTCGGTCTTGGATGCTGCTCCGTTGATGCCTGGAGATCCAGATGCTTTTGATGGAGGTAAGACTGGTCAAAACCAACTCACATGCATTTGGCAGATGCTTTTCCCCCATTGCATTCAATGCATACATTTGATTATTTCATGCATTTCAAGCGCTTTTCACAATACACATAATTCTAAAGCAGCTTTTCAGAAAATCGTGAAGGTATAATGTTGACATTATTTTGACAGATTCCTGACTTATAGTTGCATTTAGCATATAGTTTCCTGGGAAATGAACCCTTGGCCTTGGCATTATGCTTTATGTATGAGCTTCAGGAATGCTGATTTCTAACCTTGTGGTCCTTATTGTTTTTTTTTATGCATTGGTCAATTTTGAGACTTTTAAGTTTTTAAGTTTTTTGTTTTTGTTTTTTTGAGTCTCCACTTCAGCAGCTTTACATACATCAAAGATTTGTTCATATATCAGTCACATCTTTTTATTCCCAATAACTCGGTGAAAATGTGTTTTTTTCTTGATGATTTGTGTGATGAGAGAGGTATTCAAAAAAGCATTTAACTCCATTATGTCATCAAAATTAACCACGAAATTTGAACCTGGCTCTATCCAATGTTCAGATTTCTGTTCTGGCCAGATATTAGTGCATATTAAATTAGATCATTCTTTGTTTGCATATTTAAACATAACATTTAAGAAAGCTTGTAATACACAACAGTTGTCTGTGATTAATCAGTTATGGTGGAATCTATTAGTTAACATTTCCAGGTGTCTCATTTGTGACTTCTATCCTGCGGGATGTTAGTTTCAGTGTCGTCAGGCCTACAGACTCAGAGATGGCGCTGGACCAAGATAATTAGTCCAGTGGCGCCGGCTCTTGTTGGTCTTGTGCTGTCCGCACTTCCAGTGTGTGCAAACCTTAAATCTGTCGCTTCTGGACTTGTCCTCCTGCTAAAATTGGCTCAGAAGTTTCAAGTAGGGTTATGCAATGCTGGAATTAGGTCATTAGGTCTCAGCGGATCACATTTAGGTTAAACACAGAATTTCTTGACCTGGATCTTCACCATGCAACAATAAATCTCAAAGTTATTAACTGCACTAAAAGTAGGCTATTCATAAATCAGTAAGTGCATGCACTAATAGGTCATGCTAATGTATTACCATATGCATGAATGCAATCAAGTGCACTTTTTCATTGCAACAATGAAAAAGTGTTTTTAATGGAGTGATGGCAAGTTCAGAGTTTACAAATACCCGCCTACCGAAATGGTCGTCCAAGCAACTCTCTGACTTCCCCAAGACTTCTGTCAATATGAATGCAGGCAATGAGGGGCTCCACATGTGTTTGTACATTGAGTGTGAACAAGCGATTTGTCAGCGTCCACCTCAAAGATCAGAATGATGATGAGGAATGGGTTAGAAAGTTCCTCGGACAAAAGGCATTTATCATCTGTTATGTCGTGTATGTTTGTCCAAGCCAAGAAAAGGCCCTTTAAAAGGATGTTTGATGTTCGGAATGTCTCTCTTTTCAAGGTTCTCAGGGAGTTTCAGCGCATTGGCATTTCCCATTGACTTGTTTCTATGGGTATGGGAACAATTCTGTGTCAACAGGACTTAGATTCAGTACGCCACTAAATGAGACAAACCCTTTCAGAGGGCAGAAGGATGCATCATTCTGGTACCAACCATAAACTGGGATTTTAGAGACATGCAAACACTTTTCTGTAGCTGAAACTATCTGAGTTGCATTCCACTGAGCACTAAAGCAGTCTACAAAATTCAAATTTGGAATATTGCAGTATTTATTATTAATGTTTTATCTGTGCACAACATTATTATTTTTTAACTCATGTGTGCCCATAATCTTTAATCAAAATAACTCTCTTCTCTTCTCTGATGACTAGGATGGCAACCTGTCACTCACATGAGATCCACCAATAGCAAACCACAACCATCCAATCAATTCCCCATGGACAAAATCAAGCCAGCCCTACATTTGTTCTTGTTCGTGAAGCTGTTTCACTCAGATATACACAAATTAGGAATATCATTTTTATCACTGACAGGTGAAGTGAGTAACACTGATGACCTCTTCATCACGGCTCCTGTTAGTGGGTGGGATATATTAGGCAGCAAGTGAACATTTTGTCCTCAAAGTTGATGTGTTAGAAGCAGGAAAAATGGGCAAGCGTAAGGATTTGAGCGAGTTTGACAAGGGCCAGATTGTGATGGCTAGACGACTGGGTCAGAGCATCTCCAAAACTGCAGCTCTTGTGGGGTGTTCCCGGTCTGCAGTGGTCAGGATCTATCAAAAGTGCTCCAAGGAAGGAACAGTGGTGAACCGGCCACAGGGTCATGGGCGGCCAAGGCTCATTGATGCACGTGGGGAGCGAAGGCTGGCCCGTGTGGTCCGATCAAACAGACGAGCTACTGGAGCTCAAATTGCTTAAGAAATCAAAAAAGACTCTTTAAGAAACCTTTAAGAGTGTAGTTAAGAAAAGACTATCGCAACTTCCGTTTCATGCCGACTTTAAAGTGTTTGTCTTTCTCTCCAGATCTAAGGAGAACAGGCGCGGATGAAATAAATACAGCACGAGCGAAGCTCCTGAGGACCAGACCAATGACGACATTTCCTGATGGAGATGGAAAGACTGTAGCGATGAGAGCGATAGATGAAATAATTACAGCGACAATTAGCCCAAGTGTCAGAGACAAAACCTTAAACACAGGTGTCAATAATCTATTAAAGACACTTACACGCCTTTATAACGGACGCGAGGAGATTGATGGATCTCTGAGGAGAGAGCGCACAACCAGTTCCCCTGATTCCCCGCGGCACACAGAGAAGAACAGACTGTTCAGGCTGTCAGAGGCCATCGGTTCAAACGAGCAATCTAAGTCTGATCCCATCACAGGTGATCTGGAGGCTCGACAGGAGCTGCTGAAGATGTTGAGTGCACTTGAAGAGTTTCACAAGTTAGTGAACAGCACACTGAGACATCGAATCACCATCATAACCAAAGGTGTGTTTGAATTTATTTTATTTTATTTTATTTTTTAAAGAAAATACTTTTATTCAGCAAGGATGCGTTAAATGATACAAAATGACAAAATATTTAAAATAAATGCTGCTCTTTTAAACGTTCTATTAATCGAGGAATCGTGAAAACATGTATCACGGTTTCCACAAACATATGAACTGTTTTCAACTTTGGTAATAACCAGAAATGCAGCAAATCATCACATTAGAATGATTTCTGAAGAATCATGCGACACTGAAGAGTGGAGTAAAATTACATTCTAAAATATATTCAAATAGAAAACAGCTACTGTAAATTCTAATAATATTTCACTATTTTTACTGTATTTTTGATTAAATAAATGCAGCCTTGGTATATATTTCTATATATTATATAGGGATGCACCGTTATGAAAATTTTGCCGATAACCAATAATTCTTTATATTTGAAAGCCGATAACCGATATATTGGCGATAAATCTAAATCCAAATCTTTATATAATCTTTGAGAGCCTGATTACAAATATATATATTTTAATATATTATATAGGGATGCACTGATTTAAAAAAAAATAACAACCTGAAAAGCTGATAACCATTATATTGAATGATAAATCTAAATTTTGATTACAAATATATATATTTTAATATATTATATATGGATGCACTGATATGAAAATTGTGGCGATACCAATAATTCTTTATATTTGAAAGCCGATAACTGATATATTGGCGATAAATCTAAATACAAATACAAATTTTTATATAGATTTCTGAGAGCCTGATTACAAAAACAACATTTCAGCATTAAAAGCCATGTCCCGAACACACAATTATAATGTTCTCATCATAATTTTATGTAGCCGATATATGATTTTAAGTAGCGATTTATGATTTTATGTAGCTGATGTATGATTTTATGTAGCCGATATATGATTTTATGTAGCTGATATATGATTTTATGTAGCGATATATGATTTTATTTAGCCGATATATGATTTTATGTAGCTGATATGTAAGCGATATATGATTTTATGTGGCGATATATGATTTTATGTGGCGATATATGATTTTATGTAGCCGATATATGATTTTAAGTAGCTGATGAGTAGCGATATATGATTTTTATATAGCTGCGATATATGATTTTATGTAGCGATATATGATTTTAAGTAGCCAATATATGATTTTATGTAGCCGATATATGATTTTAAGTAGCGATTTATGATTTTATGTAGCTGATATATGATTTTATGTAGCCGATATATGATTTTATGTAGCTGATATATGATTTTATGTAGTCGATATATGATTTTATTTAGCCAATATATGATTTTATGTAGCTGATATGTAACGATATATGATTTTATGTGGCCGATATATGCTTTTATGTGGCCGATATATGATTTTATGTAGCCGATATATGATTTTAAGTAGCTGATGCGTAGCCGATATATGATTTTATATAGCTGCCGATATATGATTTTATGTAGCCGATATATGATTTTAAGTAGCCAATATATGATTTTTATGTAGCCGATATATGATTTAATGTAGCTGATATATGATTTTAAGTAGCTGATGAGTAGCCGATGTATAATTTTATGTAGCTGCCGATATATGATTTTATGTAGCCGATATATGATTTTAAGTAGCCAATATATGATTTTATGTAGCCGATATATGATTTTATGTAGCTGATATATGATTTTATGTAGCCAATATATGATTTTAAGTAGCTGATGAGTAGCCGATATATGATTTTATGTAGCTGCCGATATGTGATTTTATGTAGCCGATATATGATTTTAAGTAGCCAATATATGATTTTTGTAGCCGATATATGATTTTATGTAGCGATATATGATTTTATGTAGCGGTATATGATTTTAAGTAGCTGATGAGTAGCCGATATATGATTTTATGTAGCCGATATATGATTTTAAGTAGCCAATATATGATTTTATGTAGCCAATATATGATTTTAAGTAGCGATGAGTAGCCGATATATGATTTTATGTAGCCACCGATATATGATTTTATCTAGCTGCTGATATATGATTTTATGTAGCTGATATATGATTTTAAGTAACCAATATATGATTTTATGTAGCCGATATATGATTTTAAGTAACCGATGAGTAGCTGATATATGATTTTATGTAGCCGATATATGATTTTAAGTAGCCAATATTTTATGTAGCCGATATATGACTTTATCTGGCGATATATGATTTTATATAGCCGATATATGATTTTATGTAGCCGATATTGCGCTGCTCATGTTGCTCTGAACTGTATTTTCCTTTTTGAAGTGATTTCAATCATATTTCAAGCCATTCAAACCCATCATGGTGAACAGAGCACATCTGAAGCGTCTCAGCAGAAGGACATAACACATTATTTATCGTCTTTAATATATCGGCCAAATTTTCATATCGGGCCGATAACGATATGGTGGCTGATATATCATGCATATCTAATATTATATGTATTTATATATATTATATGTATATAATATTGCCTTTTGTTGTCGTATTGTAAAGGAAACAGCAACGGGCGAGGTACCGGGAAAAAGAACAAAATGGTATGTTCCGTTTCTAAAACAATTACAAGCATGAAGTTACATTTGTGCTTTATATTATAAATAATATTTTATAACCGACAGGTAGTGACAGACGGAAACCTGAAATCCACCACAGCGACCACTATAGACAGCGGTGGGATTTCACCGAAGGCTAGCACTGACCAGATGGATCCCAAACTGAACGGAAAAGCCATTAAAAAGTCTCTTCCATCAGCTAAGAAAACCAACAAAAGAGGTATGATGCAAACCAACTGCTTCAGATAACAAAATAATAGATACACACATTAACCGCTATTTATCTTTGTCCAAAAACAGTGTGCTTCTGGAAGTACTGCTCTCAGAACTGAGCTTTGCCTTCACCCTCGCTTCACCGACCTCTGAAAATGCCAAGAGACAAATCCTGTTCTCAAACATAGACGCTTAACCTCTTCTCAACGGAGCATGAGTAACACGACTGACCCCTGACCCCTGTGACGTGTGTATCCTTGATTTTGTGCACGAAATCCTGTTAACCTTCGATCTACAACATCTTCGTTGTTGCAAGCTCCAATAAAAATGACAAAGCATGCAAAAAATACTGTGATAATAAAGAGAACTTTATTTTTCTACAGATATCTCTCTCCCTCGGTGATCATTGCAAAATGACAGAAAGTCTCCTCGTCAGAGCTTCAGAAGGTGTTCATGCAAGGTTACACAGTTACAGTGCATTGAGAAAAAACAAAAACAATCAAATTTCAATGAAGCAGTTTCGTCATAAGCGTGGACATGGAATTCATTTCAAAAACATCCATCAACCTGTGGAATAAAGCCTCGTGTGATGATATAAAAGGAGAGTTTC
>CM031943.1:380000-387500 GCA_018749465.1 Paracanthobrama guichenoti
GTGTATGTCAGTGTGTGTATGTCTTTGTGTGTGTGTGTGTGTGTGTGTGTGTGTGTGTCAGTGTCAGTGTGTGTGTGTCAGTGTGTGTGTGTGTGTGTGTGTGTGTGTGTGTGTGTGTGTGTCAGTGTGTGTGTGTGTGTGTGTCAGTCTGTGTGTGTCAGTGTGTGTGTGTGTGTGTGTCAGTGTGTGTGTGTGTGTGTGTGTGTGTGTGTGTGTCTATGTGTGTGTGTGTGTGTGTGTGTGTGTGTGTGTGTGTGTGTGTGTGTGTGTGTGTGTGTGTGTGTGTGTGTGTGTGTGTGTGTGTGTGTGTGAATGTTGAGCTTCACCTCTTGAGGTCCACAGTGGTGACATTGAAGATAACTCCTTTCAGCCAGAGGATCATGAAGAGTCTCTGAGAGAAGGGACAGTTCCCGATACTCTCTCCATCACTGCCGGCCTGTGAGACACACACACACACACACACACACACACACACACACACACACACGCACACATTACACCATCAGTCCTTTGACTAAACACAGATGCTCTTCAAATATCTGGAGGGCAATGGGTTTGAACTGGTGCGTTTGATTTCATTTTCTCTGTGCACTGCAAAAGTTTCCTGACACGTGCAGATGCTGCACACAACGGCTAATGTCTATCTAAGATTCTAACAATGTTTAAAATGTTGCAGATTTATAATGAGAATTCCAGAAATAGTTTGTCAATGGAAGTTAATTTGTGAAATATGTCTGTTGCTAAGATGTACACTGAAAAAAACAAAAGTGTGTTGGATTTACATGATTGAATTGTGTACATCGGTCCCACATGACTCAATTAAGTTAAACAAACATAATTTGTTCATGTAACTTCAACATCATGGAATGAACACATTTTAAGTGACTCAATTAAGTAGTCTCAAAGTGAATTTTATCTGGCTCCCTGACATGATTCAGGCATTCAATTTCATATATTCATTCATCCACTTCAATTTCATATACTTTAATGTTACACAACTGAATTATAATACTGCACTAGCTAGTTGACAAACTTTTAGCTAGCAATAACACACATTAGCATCTTAAATGCTAAGCATTAAAAGCTCTTTCAGCATAGCCGAATTAATCCACAGCCTGAGCAAATGCTCCACTCCTCTCCACAATGGTGACCCACTGTAATTTAAATTGTTCTAATAATTCCAACATAACTGAATATTAAACACAATCAAGGCATCCCCTTTCTCATCTTGCTCAAAAATACATAAAATTACACTTTTACATTTAAAATAACATTTACTCTCTCTTAATTTAGCCATATGCAAAGCATGCTGGGAACTAACAAGCCCCTCCCAGTTTCAGTTAATGCAACACAAATCATTCATGTTATTAGCCTGACAAGCCAGACCCACATCACTTGAGATGTTGGGTCTGGGAACACACCACTGGCAGGGCTCAATCCGAGGGGCGGGATAAACGGTTGTCTTTCAGATTCCCTCTGCACACAATAGGACAGCGCTCCAACCAACCAGAGCAACGGAGAAGGAGAAGCGGAGCTAGCTGATAGATTAAACGGCAAACCTCCGAACACATCTTCCTTTCTTAAGAATGACTTCAGTGCCGTTCTTTGTTCTTTTCTCAAAGAAAAGCTTAACTCCAAGTCTCCCAAAGCCGGTTGGAAAGACCGCTGTCCGCCAGCTTCTTTGTTTTTAAGGAGCATGCGGAACCGCGGCAACTCATCCGTCATTATGTTAAGCCCGCCCACCGACTCTATTCACGATGTGATTGGCCTGACCAGAGTTTGGTTTTCCAGCTCGCAGGTCTACACTCGCGGCAAATTAGATTTACTGCCGCTAGGGTGCGTCTAGATTTCTAGGCTATCATGTTATCTCAACACAAACGGATTAAGTAAACTTTAATTTGACTTATATTTAAGTGGATTGAACACAATCAAATTAAGTTAGGACAAAATGTATAGCAATTGTGTCACTTTAGCTCATTTTAATAAAGCAAATTGAACAAGCAGTAAAAATATATTTTTTTCATTGTACAAACCCCAGAATAATACAGAACTCAGCAAACGGACATGTTAAGAAAAGTGATTTATGTAGGCACATTGAAGTCTAAGTGGTTAATTACTCAAAAAACCCTATACTACTCTACAGCGCACACTCACTGACTTTAAATAGAAAGAAGCTTCTCATTTCACAAAAATGAAATGGGTAATATTGAATTGAATAACAAACAAAAATTAAATGAATAAAATAATAGAAAAAGATATATAATAATAATAAATTAAATAATAAAAAATAAAATACAAATACAAATAAATATATAAAATAAAATAAAATAAAAATTAAATAGGTTAGGGCCTAACCTAATTTATAATTAGAAACTGAAAATAAAAATAAAAAATTAAATACTAAAATCACTAAAACCAAAATAAAAATACATTAAAGCTAAATGGAATGGATATTTAAAAACAAAAACGAATAAAAAATGTCAAAAGCACATAACACAATTACTAAAGACATAACCCTTGTAATGCATAAAAAAAAAAAAAAAAAAACCTGTATACAAAAATGAAATGGGAAAAAAGACTTCCATAGTATGTTTTTCCTATGATGGACGTCAGTGGGTGCCGTCAGCTGTCTGGTTACAGACGTTCTTCAAAATATCTTCTTTGGTGATCAACAGAAGACAGAAACTCATACAGGTTTGGAACAACTTGAAATCTTCGTTTTGGGTGAACTGTCCTTTTCATTCTCATTGAACGCATACAATAAATGATCAGAACTCAATGAGGAGCCAAATAAGCTTAAGCTGTTCAGCTGCATACAAACAGCATCACAAGAAGTTTTCTCTGAGCAGGCAATGTGTTTCACATTCATATGCTCAAAATCTGAAAAACAAGGCCATTCATTTCAGCAACTCTGACATTATACTAACTACTGTCAGTAACTTTGCAACTACATGTCAACTTATTCTACTAACACTCTAATGAGAGTTAATCGGCATGTAGTTGCAAAGTTACTTATAGTTAGAATGTCCAATTCTACTGAAATAAAGTAGGCTGTAACTTACTTCTCTTGTCAGCAGTAGTTAATTATGTGATTAGCCATTATCAATGTTTTATGTCTTCTAAGGTTTGATGTGAGAAGGTCTTACCTTCACGAACAGCTCAATGCTAGGAAATCCCAGTTTTTTAGCTGCTACATCAAACCAAGCCATGGTGAAATGCTGCGGATGCACTGCGTTCACATGTCTGATGATATTGAATGCAGAATGCTTTCTCAAAGAAAGCAAATTCTCTGCATGCATGGAAATGCCTGAATGGAGTCCAGAATGACTGATTTCATTTGGTAAGAGTCTGTTTTCGTGTTCTGTGGGTGTTTGGGCTGGAGAACACGGTCAAACACGCAGGACACAGAGACACTGAGACGTTTGTTCATTGTTATCAGCAATAGAGACGCCGTTCATGAGATGTGCGTTATGAAAGAGTTTTACAGATCATCACTGTAAAAAGAAATTATGATATCCAGTATACAATATATGAATAATAATTCCAATAAATTCCATCTAACTGTGTGAAGAGAGTAAATAATAATATGATTGGTTCAGAGGTGTATATATGTGTCTGCTGCTTGAAAAAGGCCTTCAGGATCGAGTAGATTTACTCCTGTGTCACTGTGTTTATGAGGCTGGAGGTTGTGGGATGATTATGTGAGGTCTGGTCACCTGGAGATAAGCTGGGTGATGAGGGAGCGATGAGGACCTGAGGGTAAATCAGAACCAGAAAACACCAGTAGAGGGCAGTGCAGCATCTTTAGAGAGACTCTAAAACCCGGTTTGATAAGGTACGTTTGAATAGAAGCACACCAGTAACTGCACTGCAATTAAATTATAATAAATGTGTCACATTTTGTGTCAAATTTTGTGGGCCAATAAACAGATGCCTATAGCCACCATCCTGAATACCAAAGGAACTGCATAGCAACATGTTAAATACCAGTAGGAACACCCTAGCAACCGCATAGCAAATTATCCAGAGCACCATGGAAACAATAGTAGAATACTATAGCAACGTGCTAAACACCATTCAGAACACCCTATCAATCGCATAGCAAAAAAACAGAGAACCCTAGGAAAATATTAAAAACCAATCAGAGAACCCTAACAATCATCCAGAACGCCCTAGCAACAATCCAGGATACCCTAGCAACCCCATGGCAACATGCTAAACACCACTTAGAACACCCTAGCAAAATTCTAAAAACCATTCAGGACCCTCTAGCAATCGCTTAGCAAAATAAAAAAACATTAAAAAACAGAGAACCCTAACAATCACCCAGAATACCCTACCAACAATCCAGAATACCCTAGCAACCACATAGCAACGTGCTAATACTAAACACCACTCAGAACACTATAGCAACATTCTAAAAACAATTAAGAACACCATGGCAGCCCCATAGCAAAATGCTAAAGAATAATCAGAGAATCCTAGCAATTTTCCAGAACACCCTAGCAACAATCCAGAATATCCTAGCAACCCCATGGTAATGTGCTAAACACCACTCAGAACACAGTAGCAACTTTCTAAAAAAAAACATTCAGAACCCCCTAGCAATCACATAGCAAAAAAAACTATCAGAGAACCTTAGTAATCATCCAGAGCACCCTAGCAACAATCCAGAATACCCTAGCAACCCCATAGAAATATGCTAATGTAATGAAAAAAACAATGAAAACCATTCAGAACACCCTAACAACCACATAGCAAAATGCTGAAAACAAATCAGAAAACCCTAACAATTATCCAGAACACCCTAGCAACAATCCAGAATATCTTAAAATCCCCACAGCGACATGCTAATGCTAAACACCACTCAGAACACCCTAGCAATTGCTTAGCAAAATGCTAAAAATCAATCAGAGATCCATTACATTTATCCAGAACACTCTAGCAACAATCCAGAATACCCTAGCAACCCCATAGCAACATGGTAATGCTAAACGCCGCTCAGAACACCCTAGCAACCACATAGCAAAATGCTAAAAAAACAATCAGAACACCCTAGCAACCATTAGGAACACCCTGGCAACCACACACATCATCATGATGGTGAGTTTTGCACATGCAGGAATCATATTATGACTGGACAGAGTCACTCCACTTGATCCGACCAACAAACATCTTAATCAGATTAGTGTGTAGAGGAATGCTGGGAGATTAACCCACTACACTTCAGCTTCTCATAAAGGCAACAAGTGTGCAACAAGTGGTTCATATTCAAATACAAACACATCATTCAATGTAAGAGCAGGGCGGCAAACACATCACATAAGAAACGGCTGTTTATCACTGAATAACAGGCCCAGGTGCACCTTTATTAATAACTGTCAGCATGTCATCACTTAGATCCTGCTTACCAAAGCACAACTACAACAACATACAACAACTTATGATGAGACACAACATGTGGTTTGAAACGTACAGAGGCTGTGGGAGTTGCACTTTCCACTGCAACTTGTACAAAGGGCGTCTTTGTTGCGGGAATCACTCTGCACAAACATACGGGTGGGATTTAAAGACATTTTTACCAGGCTTAACGTCCCGCTGCTCAGCCTCCTTCATATAACAAGAATTTAGCTGTGCGCTTTGACAATTCCATGCATAAAATAAAATAAAATAAAATAAAATAAAATAAAATAAAAATTTATGAATTAATTAAAATAATAAAACAAAATAAACACATCAATAAAATAAAATAAAATAACTACTATTGCTGTGTTTTTTCTTGGTTACAAAACTGTCTGTACAATTTGTTCCAAATGTTTTGGAAAATAAAACAAAACACTAAAACTGCTGTAGTTTTGCTTTTACAAAACACTCAAAGCATAAATAAATAAATACTATTGCAGTAGTTTTAAAAACAGAATGTTTAACACCTGAAAGTGCATAATACAAAGAATCAATACACATCTATGTTGCACTATAATGTTATTTTATTGCATAATCTTTGGTAAACTGTAAATATATTGCAGAAGTGATACCTAAAGCCAGTTCTTTCCTAGTGTTTTTTGATATGATACTTCATATGGTACATTCTATTGGAACGTTCTAGAATCAAATTGTGTCTGTTGTGTCAGATTCATTTTTAGCTCGCCGATCAATCCATCAGCTCAACACCCTGCTGAGAATAATCTCAATTAACTAAGTGCATTATATCACCAGCAACAACCATTTATACAGTACATCACAAACAGGGTTAGAATTATGGTTGGAGGGGTCAGGCTCCCCTAAATAAGACTCGGTTCTTGAATATATTGCTTCAGGTATATTGTACATGGATTGATGGATTGATTCTTTGTTTATGTCATACAGTTTACTGTTTTTAAAACCACCTTGCGACTTAAAGCTATTGAAGTTTCTCATCAGATCAGTGGTCCAGTTAAAATGCATTACCAGTTACCAGTATAAGGTATGTTTTCTACACTTTCGTGTAGGTCACCCAACAGTAATACTAGTGGTCAAGTTGGTGTACCTGTTGCATTTCCTGGACTGGGAATTATAGTCTGGTTTTCTAGAAGCGGGATGACAGCTGACCAACTGACCAGTAGAGCAAATACACTAATGCAATTAGTGTTGGTGATAGTAACACCATCTGCTGAGCAGAAGGACATGCTGTCATTGTATGAAACTGAATGCTAACATGGCTAACAAAGACAGCCTTATCACTGGCATTTTTAAAATAAGACTTTACAGGGCTCAATTCATTATTTTTCTACAAAAATATGAAATGTGGCTGCTTTTTGACAAGTTATATGCATATAAAATTCCGCCTTCCCTGTTAAATGGACTAAAATAATCATAGTTCCCACCAAAATACAAAAATATTTGCTAGCTTGGTATTAAAGTTTTCAGATAGCATATTGACTAAAGCAAGAACCTGAGGTTATCATAGTAACCCATGTGACTCATTTCCTTCTAAAACGCCATTATGCAAATGTAAATCTTGACGATATTCTGGCTATAAATAACAATAGAAGGTACCTTCACATAGAGGGAGATCTGCTGGTCTTGAGGATCGCCCTCCTGTTGAGCTGGAGTTGCCATCCTCGTTGGCTTTACCAGGGGTTTTACATCATCCTGTTGAACTACAGCAGGTGGCATCCCAGGGAACCCATTTTCCATGGTGACCTCTTGACCTTTGGCCTTGATATTCACCTCACCTTCACTGCCCGCACTCATGGTTCTGATCTGATTGCCGAGGGGCTTTGTTGGCTCTTGGAAAGGGGCATCCGAGCTCTCGTTGGTCTTCAACCAGGCAGGTATGGTCACTTTACGCCCCCCCTGGGCTTTCCTCCTTGGCTCATCTTCAATGACAGCCTTGAGCTCTTCTAGCCACTTCACCGCCCCCTCTTCTATTGTTGTAGGCACTTCTTTCTTGACTTGTCTTGGCTGTTCCTTTGCAGCGTCACCTCCCTCTGCGACCTCACGTTTGCCATTGCCGAGCTG
>CM031943.1:392500-420000 GCA_018749465.1 Paracanthobrama guichenoti
TGGAACCTGCTGTGGCGGAAGTAAGAGTGTTGTCCTCCAAAGCCATAGAACTAAATTGTTGTTCCTAAAATGATTCACAATTAATCTACTTAAGTGTTACTAGTGGGACATGAGCGTTGCACTAGGCCTACTACCTTGCTATGTGGAGATGGAAATGCCATGTTTTTAGACATGTACCATGGTAATACCTTGTTTTCTTGGACATGGTGCTTTTTGTTTTGTTGTTGGACATTGTATGCATATGCACCGTGGTGCAGTATTTTGGACATTGTATGCATATGCATCAGGGTACAATTTACCTTGGGAATGGCATGTATGAACTTAATTTGCTAAAATGCACCAACAAGTACACTGTTCTTTTAGACATTGATTGCATTATGGTACAACCATAGTATTTGTGGACATATTACATAGTAAGACTGCATATTCACTTGAACGAGTCCATGTCCTGCAGAAACGTTTAAAAGCTGAAGAGCTTTAGGTCTGATGGCGGGCCTTGTGAGTTTATTATTGCAGACATGTCATGCACCTTAACTTCAACACAACTGCATTGTGATTTCACGGGCCTTGGCCATATTTGTAAAATCTTGGTTCGCTCCATCGTCTTGCATCTTATACTAAATAAAGCATGTGAGTCCTCTGTGCATTATATAAGACACTTTTTGATTATAATATGGTTATAATAAGTGGTGTTCCATATATAATAGAGCAGTGATTCAAACTAGATTTTTGCATTTTCTTTAGAAAACCTGCCAAATTCTCCCTGCCATCATGCTTGGCTGCGTTTTGAGTGGTTGCCAATGCGATGCCAATCTGGTGTTTTTGCTATGTGGTTGCTTGCTTATTGTCCCCAATCAAAAGAACCCATCCCTGATGGAGAAGCAAAGCTTTTTTAAAACGTTGAATCAGTTGAACCAATTGCAAAATAATTCACTGTTTTGAAGCACAAGTGATGTCTGCTGGGCAGAATGCATTGACATAAATGAATTGAAATTGAAACAAACGGTTTGCAAGCGCTGGTCTCTAGCAGGGATGCACGGTATATCGACCACCGTATCAGTATTGGTGCATATATTTTTGATGTTATCGGCCCAATAAGAACATTTGACCGATATATTAGGGCCTATAAATAATGTATTTTTTCCTTCAGCAGAGACGCTTCAGATGTGCTCTGTTCACCATAATGGTTTTGAATTGCTTGAAATATGATTGGAATCACTTCAGAAAGGAAAGTGCAACAGTTAAAGGCACACTAAGTAGATTTTCAGGGCTAGAGGTTGCCTATTCAAAACAAAAGCGTAGCTTGACGCAGAGATTGAGCTCGGAATCTTGGGAGATGTTGTCTTCACCTCACAGCCACAGGAAAAGAATCGGGACAGGACGTGGGCAGAAATCATATTCATGGATGAGATTATTAATGTTACTGTAGTATGAAGCAAGACAAGTGGCGAGTGTTGTGGGAGCTGAACGAGGCCGCTGGAGCGATTGCTAATGAGAGACGAGCGTGACCAACGGCTCGACAGCAGTGGAACTTTTATTATGCCACAGTCGCCTCTTCCGGTTCAAGTGTATGTGAGATAACGGCACTGTTTTATCATATTACACACATTTGAGTGGGTTGAAAATGATGTTATACATTACTCTGTGTGTTCGCTCCGCGGCTGCTATGAGACACTTGTTCACACTGCAGTGAGCTAGGTCATATTGGAATATCATATTAATAAATGCTGGATGGCTTGTGTTGCTAATGAGTATGCAATTCATTTTTAAAACGCATTGTATGACGGAGAAAATGCTGTATTACTGTACAATAGTTAGATTTCTGTCTTATAAATGTCTCCAAACACTTGTCCCCTTGTCTAATTGATAGATTTTATGTTGGTCTCAGCATTGAAAGAAATGGGACAGAGGTTTTCTCCTGTGTGTGGAAGCTGTATTCTCTATGTTCCTATGTTTAACATATGGGACCCATCCCTGTAAGGAATAGGTTTCTGTTAAGGGTCTTCAGGAGCTCAAGGAGAGCCTGGATGGTGGACAAGGAGAGTACCATATTTGGACTTGTTTTTCTATATGCATCACATTCCTATACCCTGAGCTATAGGATGTACTCTTTCTCATTGGTTAAACCTTTTCTACACCCCTTGTATTCTTTGTATATAACCACTAATTCTACATCAAATAAAGTGAGATGTTACACTCTCCCTCAGCGCTGAGTATCTGTTCATTCAATTGCCAGAACAGAAAACTGGGATGAGGCACGAAGGGGCAAAAACCTAACACTAATAAAATAAGCATCTTTGGTGTTTCCATGGTTTCTACAAAATAAAAACGGAAATCGAGGCTAACGCGGGTGTGACGTCATTGACAGGCGACACACGCACATGGTCCATGTCCTGGTTAAAATAGCATATTTCTCTGGATTTAAACATTCTTGGAAGCTTGGAAACTTTGGGATAAGTGCACAAATCAACAAAATATATAGCACTGTTCTAGTGGTTTTTGGATATTTTAATCCAAAATATTACATTATGATTGTGTGCTTGGGTCATGGCTTTTGATGGTGAGACTTTTGTTTTTTTTAATCAGTATCTCAAAAATTATATAAAAATTTTGGATATAGAATTTAAGAAATAAATTGGATTTAGATTTATCAGCCAATATATCGGTTATCGGCTTTCAAATATAAAGAATTATCGGTTATCGGTATCGGCCAAAATGTTCATATCGGTGCATCACTTTAAAAAAGGATCTCAAAATTATACAAAATCAAAAATTATATAAAAATTTGGATTTAGATTTATCCGCCAATCGGCTTTCAAATATAAAGAATTATTGGTTATCGGTATCGGCCAAATGTTCATATCGGTGAATCCCTAGTCTCTAGATTGGGTCCCTTCTTCAGTGTGGGATTTCATCCGTTTTAATGTAAAACTAACAGCACACATCTCTTCAACAGGAGGCGATCTGAGGTGGCATCCAGGTCCGTAGCACAAACGGTTATGCACTGAATTTTAATAGTAAGGTTAATTGAGGGTTGCGCAATGGAAATCATGATGCCTGGCTCAGCAAACGTCACTGCTCAAAGACTCTTCTTCTCTTAATGCTGTGATTCGCTAACCAACATGGTCCATTTTCCAACTTCCTCATTTTCCGTTCTAATAATATGACTGTATGACCCGTTGGGGTCTGTCTTTGGTGAGGGTGTTTGAAGCTTCCACAAAGCCTTGGCTTATTTTAGCACCACACCTGCTTTACTGCTACAAAAGGACATTCACTGAGGAACCAAACTCCTAGAAAGATCATTGACCGCAGCTGCTCACATGGAAAATAAAATAAACCTTTGTTGCTTTGTATTTTTCCACTGACACTGAGATCAAAGGTCGATTGCTGTCTTAGTCCATATTTATCCCTTGAAGCCACTTATAAAGCATTTGTTTTACTCTGTCTTGCATGACTTTCATCCCAGTATTGTTTAAATTTAGGCTTATTATGTAATATCATTTGCAAAGAGATCTATTTTTAGCAGGAACTTGGATTAAGTGTGGAATTTGAAACTATCCCATAAGAACAATGGAAAATGTGTTAGCTAAGAAGGCCAGACTTACTAACAGTCTGCAATTTTCCATAAGACAGAGTAATAAAAATCTAATGTGAAGGTGAAGTGTCTTTTTTTTTTTTAATGTCAAAAGACATTGCTCTCGGTTTATTATGCAGAGATGACTGTAAGTCATATTATTCATATCATATACTTTTTTTTCCATCTAAATGCAGCACACAGATTTATTAGCCCTTATACTACGGGGCTGTTGAATGCTTGAATCTGATTGGTTGATGAACGTTCTAAGGCGTGCCATTATTTTCAGGGAAACGCACGACAAAAGTAGTTCCAGCAGGTCTTGATCGCAATACAGTTCCATATAACTTCGCCAACGGATTTCAGTTATTATAAAGGTCCTTATAGACTACAATAGCAAAAGAACCAAAACCCACAACGACACTGACCAAGCAAATAAATAAGATATAAGGCATAACATTATGAGCACCTTCCTAATATTGTGTTGGTCCCACTTTTGCTGCCAAAACAGCCCTGACCCGTCGAGGCATGGACTCCACTAGACCCCTGAAGGTGTGCTGTTGTATCTGGCACCAAGATGTTAGCAGCAGATCCTTTAAGTCCTGTAAGTTGTGAGGTGGGGCCTCCATGGATCGGACTTGTTTGTTCAGCACATCCCACAGATGCTCGATTGGATTGAGATCTGCCTTCTTCCCATAGTGCATCCTGGTGCCATGTGTTCCTCAGGTAAGCCACGCACACGCACCCGGCCATCCACGTGATGTAAAAGAACACGTGATTCATCAGACCAGGCCACCTTCTTCCATTGCTCCGTGGTCCAGTTCTGATGCTCACGTGCCACTGTTGGTGCTTTCGGCCAGCCTTCCCTCCCCACGTGCATCAATGAGCCTTGGCCGCCCATGACCCTGTGGCCGGTTCACCACTGTTCCTTCCTTGGAGCACTTTTGATAGATCCTGACCACTGCAGACCGGGAACACCCCACAAGAGCTGCAGTTTTGGAGATGCTCTGACCCAGTCGTCTAGCCATCACAATCTGGCCCTTGTCAAACTCGCTCAAATCCTTATGCTTGCCCATTTTTCCTGCTTCTAACACATCAACTTTGAGGACAAAATGTTCACTTGCTGCCTAATATATCCCACCCACTAACAGGAGCTGTGATGAAGAGATCATCAGTGTTACTCACTTCATAATGTTATGCCTGATTGGTGTATAGTACGGACACACACTCACACAAAAACCTGATGTCAGCGCTGCTCTGATGATTTTATCAGTAAAATAGCTTTTATAACTTAAAAGCTACATGCCATTTCTCGCTAGTGAGGTAATAACGCTGCTGTTCTTAAAGCAGATAAACGTACAGTTTCACTATTAGTAGAAACGTTTGATCAATTACCCTCAATAATAATAACTGCATTAGTCTGCTATATGTGCCTCTGTTACGAGCTCTAAAATTACGTTTTGGAATTAGCAACGGCGGCGTGGGGTGATATGCGTAAGAAATTAGTCCTGCACACAAGAGCTTTAAGGACAAAAACCTGAGAAATGTCTTGAAATACATCATGTTTTGAAGTAGTAACCTTAGTATAAGCAGAATAATTGACCCCGGTCAGGTGATTTATTAGAAAATAAAATAATGCTTCGCTTCCTGTCGGGTGTGCATTGTTTCCTAATAATTGAACAGCCCGTCGTCAATTATCCCTTACTTTCTTTACTGTAAATGATTATTGAGAGAAATTATGAAATCTCCAGCTAAATGTCTTTTTTCTTTTTCAGACTTTGAAAACATACTGATAAGCACATGATGATACTCACATTTAAGAGTGAGCTGGTCATTTTTCATCTAACAAAAACAGTGATTTATATACATTTTACTGTGGCTTTTCAGCCTTTTTTTGTGTATGTTTGAGATTTTGTACCGTGTTCAGCTCCTTAACTACAACACAAATGAAAAGAAACTTCTGGTGTATATAACGCATTCTGAATGGCCATTTTCTATCTTGAGGGTCTGACTTTTAAAGGCATCGTTCATCCAGTAATGAAAATTGTCATCATTTACCCATCCTAAACTCGTATGGGTTTCTCTCTTCTGAGTCTGCAGAGCAGCAAAGAAGGAAATAAATCCATAAATTAATCCATAAATCTTCTGAAGTGACATGATCACTATTATCTTGCTACAGCTGCTTTTCAGCAGAATTTTAATCTGTCTCATATTTGTCTCATAATTCTGTTACTTTCCTGATTATTATGCTGAAGTTGCTTTGAAACAAAGCGCTATTAAAAATAAAGGTGACTTGACATGATCATTTTGTATGATGAACAGAAAATTCAAGCCTTTATTAATTCTCAAATTTGATCAGTTGAGGGCTGTGTTGCCATATTTGATGTAGTTCTTTTGTTCATGAGTGATGAATGATGATTTTATAAAATACAGTAAAATTTGTAAAAATTGTGAAATATTCAGTGTGTAAATCAGCTGTTCTCTATGTGACTATATAGTAAAGTGTAATTTATTCCTGTGATCAAAGCTGAATTTATCATCATTACTCCAGTCTTCAGTGTCACATGATCCTTCACTAATCATTCTAAGATGAGGACCTGATGCTCAACACACATTTATGATTATTATCAGTGTGGAAAACATTCCGATTTTTGTGGAAACTGTGATGCATTATATATATATATATATGTACACACTCACCTAAAGGATTATTAGGAACACCTGTTCAATTTCTCAATGCAATTATCTAATCAACCAATCACATGGCAGTTGCTTCAATGCATTTAGGGGTGTGGTCCTGGTCAAGACAATCTCCTGAACTCCAAACTGAATGTCAGAATGGGAAAGAAAGGTGATTTAAGCAATTTTGAGCGTGGCATGGTTGTTGGTGCCAGACGGGCCGGTCTGAGTATTTCACAGTCTGCTCAGTTACTGGGATTTTCACGCACAACCATTTCTAGGGTTTACAAAGAATGGTGTGAAAAGGGAAAAACATCCAGTATGCGGCAGTCCTGTGGGCGAAAATGCCTTGTTGATGCTAGAGGTCAAAGGAGAATGGGCCGACTGATTCAAGCTGATAGAAGAGCAACTTTCACTGAAATAACCACTCATTACAACCGAGGTATGCAGCAAAGCATTTGTGAAGCCACAACACGCACAACCTTGAGGCAGATGGGCTACAACAGCAGAAGACCCCACGGGTACCACTCATCTCCACTACAAATAGGAAAAAGAGGCTACAATTTGCACAAGCTCACCAAAATTGGACAGTTGAAGACTGGAAAAATGTTGCCTGGTCTGATGAGTCTCGATTTCTGTTGAGACATTCAGATGGTAGAGTCAGAATTTAGCGTAAACAGAATGAGAACATGGATCCATCATGCCTTGTTACCACTGTGCAGGCTGGTGGTGGTGGTGTAATGGTGTGGGGGATGTTTTCTTGGCACACTTTAGGCCCCTTAGTGCCAATTGGGCATCATTTAAATGCCACGGCCTACCTGAGCATTGTTTCTGACCATGTCCATCCCTTTATGACCACCATGTACCCATTCTCTGATGGCTACTTCCAGCAGGATAATGCACCATGTCACAAAGCTCGAATCATTTCAAATTGATTTCTTGAACATGACAATGAGTTCACTGTACTAAAATGGCCCCCACAGTCACCAGATCTCAACCCAATAGAGCATCTTTGGGATGTGGTGGAACGGGAGCTTCGTGCCCTGGATGTGCCCTGGAAATCTCCATCAACTGGAAGATGCTATCCTATCAATATGGGCCAACATTTCTAAAGAATGCTTTCAGCACCTTGTTGAATCAATGCCACGTAGAATTAAGGCAGTTCTGAAGGTGAAAGGGGGTCAAACACAGTATTAGTATGGTGTTCCTAATAATCCTTTAGGTGTGTGTGTGTGTGTGTATGTGTGTGTGTGTGTGTATGTGTATGTATGTATGTATGTATGTATGTGTGTATATATATATATATATATATATATATATATATATATATATATATATATATATATATATATATATATATATATATATATATATATATATATATTATATTATATTATATTATATTATATTTATTTTTAAATAAATAAGAAACATATTACAGACTGGTAGTGTGTATGTTATGGTTAAATATTAGACATTTCAGGTTACTTCTTCTGTGTCTGCAGTGGAAACTGCCGGGCTGGGTCTGCCTGGCTGAAGTTTGACCAGCAAAACTAAACCCTACCGTACTCATTTAAATCATCTTAATCATTATTAAAGAGCCAGAAAAACACTGCAAGTGAGAATATCACAGGACCATTTCTCTCGCTGGGGAAATGTTTAAGCTGTTCTGCACTATGGCTGACCGCACATGTGACCCAGCTTTTGTCCTGGGATTGACTCGTATGGTCCCGTATGCATCTTTTCCTCCAGTGCAGCTCCGTAAACCTCTTTCATACCAGGTGACTATATGTTTGATGTGAGCTTTGACGCTAATGCACAGATGGTGCGTTCACTCTATGGTCACATATGACATTAAATATTTCTTCAGTTGATGCATTAAAAGCCAGACAGTATGTACCTACAGTACACAGAATGTATTTACACATTTAAAATGATAAATACAGGATTATAGAATGTATGCAATATAAATGAGGTATATACACATATATTACAACTAGATAAAGTTTGTCAAGACAGTCTTTGATGTTGGCTTGAGAAAGCATGGATAGAAAGTAGATTTAATACCTTGAAGTTTGAAGGACAAACAGACAGATTTTACTGTATTCTGGGTGGTTGCTATGGAATCAGTAGGGTGTTGCTATGCAGTAGCTGGGTGATCTGGATGTTGCTAGGGTGGTTGCTATGCAGTTGCTGGGTGTTCTGGGTTGTTGCTATGCAGTTGCTGGGTGTTCTGGGTGGTTGTTATGCAATTGCTGGGTGTTCTGAATGGTTGCTACGGAGTTGCTGGGTGGTTGCTAGGTGGTTATTCTGCAGTTTCTGGCTGTTCTGTGTGATTGCTACAGAGTTGCAGGGTGTTCTGGGGTTGCTAAGTGGTTACTCTGCAGTTGCTAAGGTTTTCTGAGTGGTTGCTAGAAGACTGCTATGCAGTTGTTGGGTGTTCTGGGTGTTGCTATGCAGTTGCTGAGTGTTTTGGGTGATTGCTAGGCTAATGCTGGGTGCTCTGGCGGTTGTTAGGTGGTTACTCTGCAGTTGCTGGGTGTTCTGATGGTTGTCAGGTGGTTATTATGCAATTGCTTGGGTATTCTGGGTGATTGCTAGGGTGTTGCTGGGTGTTATGGGTGGTTACTATGCAGTTGTTAGGGTGTTCTGGGTGATTGCTAGGTGGTTACTATGCAGTTGCTGGGTGTTCTGAATGGTTGCTAAGTGGTTACTATGCAATTGCTTGGGTGTTCTGGGCGATTGCTAGGGTGTTGTTGGGTGTTCTGGATGTTGTTAGGAGACTGCTAAGGTGTTGCTCTGTGTTCTAGTGGTTGCTAGGTGGTTACTCTGCTGTTGCTAGGGTGTCCTGGGTGGTTGCTAGGAGGCTGCTATGCAGTTGCTGGGTGTTCTGGATGTTGCTAGAGTGTTGCTATGTAGTTGCTAGGTGTTCTGTGTGGTTGCTATGTGATTACTATGCAGTTGCTGAAGTGTTCTGGGTCGTTGCTAGGGTGTTACTATGTGGTTGCTAAAATAATCTGGGTGATTTTAAATAGAATATCAATGTTTTGGCTTTCTATTGCTGTTATTTAAAGCACTGACATTTAAAGTAGCTTAAGTGTCCATATACATTTATGGGGCTACTGTAGATAATATGTAAATCACTCATATGTTACATCATCATGCGCTTTTGTGCAGCTGGATATAAATATCCTCTGGAGGCTTATGTGTACCACTGGTTACATATCAGCACAACTATTCGCTGTCTCACCTCCACTTGTCTTTGCATAACACCCATCTAGTGTCTGCTTCCCTTTGCATTTTTTCCATCGCCTTATATCGGTTTCATATTTCCATTTTTCCATTGAGTCAGAGATGCACTGTCCTTCCACAATACACACGCAATGCGTGTACACAAACGGGTGATCAGTGTAATCTTTAAACAAGTAAGACTTGTGGGTTACTGTCCAACCATGCAGTCTTTACCATCAACACATTTACACACACAAACAAGAATGAGTTCCACAGTCAGCTTGTTTTTTGTTGTTGCTGTTTGGTGTAAATGGTTCCCACGGTCATTTAAAACCTGGAAATGTTGGGGAATTTTAAAACTGTGTTGGAATAATCAATGTCAAAAGTCATGGAAATTTCTGTGGAAAGTTGTTTGAAAGCCAGTCTGATTTATGAGGGAATCTTTGAGTCAGTTTAGGTTAATAAATCACTTGAACCAGAAAATTGTTATGAATCAAAATGTATGTGGTTGCTAGGTTGGTGCTATGCAGTTGCTAGGGTTATCTTAATGGTTTCTAGGTGGTCAGAATGAATCAATCATTAGGAAATGGGTATGAATCAAACTGATTAACCAGTGTTCTCAATTGACTACTGAAAAGTGTTGCTTTGCAGTAAGAATCTTTTTTTTTTTTTCTTAAAATGTACCGATAACCACCATAATAGCACAGGTGGCACAGTTGAAAGCCACATGATGAATCAGAGTTCATGGTAAGTGTCCATTAAACATTGCCAATATTTGCATAGATGGTGCACAGAGTCATAAACACAAAGACAAAACACACATGACGTGTTTACACAAAACTTTTTATGCGTTTTGGCCGTTCATTTACACGACAACAGCGTTTTTGGAGCCTGAAAATGCAAACATTTGAAAACGGGTTTTAAAGTGCAAGTTTTTGGAAATAATACCGCTATCGTCTCTGTGTAAACTAAAAGCATGCTCATTTGTGAAAATGATGACACATGTGTATGCGTAGTACACGTTTAGTCTATTGGCGCGTAGTGTTTCTTTACAAAGTTACATCACAATACCTCTATTGGCCTGGCAGCAAAATGCTTTGGTTTTAGTAGTTTTCACTGATTGTTTTGACAACATTGTCATCTATATGCGGAAAACGCAAAGGAAAACAAATCTTAATTTATAGGGATGCACCGATATAACATTTTTGGCCGATACCAATAATTCTTTATATTTGAAAGCCGATAACCGATATATTGGCCAGTAAATCTAAGTCCAAATTTTTATATAATTTTTGAGAGCCTGATAACAAAAACAAAAGTCTCACTATTAAAAGCCATGTCCCAAGAACACAATCATAATGCTCTTATTATAATCTTATATAGCCGATATGACAGACTTGCTCTGCACATGCTGCACTGAACCGTATTTTCCTTTTTTGAAGTGATTCCAATCGTATTTCAAGCCATTCAAACCCATCGTGATGAACAGAGCACATCTGAAGTGTCTCAGCAGAAGGAAATAATACATTTATTTATCAGCTTTATCAGCCAAATTTTCTTATCGGGCCGATACCGATATGGTGGCCGATATATACCGTGCATCGTTTCCATGTAAATGTACCTGAACTAAATAACAGAAAATGTAACTCAAAACACCCTAATGTTACTCTGCTGATAAGAAAAATAAGAAGAAACAAAACTATTTAAATGAAATATAATCATGTGTGATTAATCGTGCAGGGATTTCTGGGAATGTCTTTTTACTATTTTTTTACTATAATGACATAATGTGATGTTAAACAATTCACAGTTTTTATGGGCGCCATATCGGTATCGGCCGATATATGTTAATTTTTAATGTTATCGGTCCGATAAGAAAATTTGTCCGATATCTAAAAGCCGATAAATAATTGATTTATTTTATCCATGTCATATGCATTTTGATTCTTTTTATATGTTGCAAGTATGTTGTCAAATGACTTGTTGTCCATACATTTTGTTTGCATTATTTAGGTGTTGCTTTATATATATAAATATAGTTATTTATATATATATATATATATATATATATATATATATATATATATATATATATATATATATATATATATATATATATATATATATATATATATATATATATAAATTGAAAGTGGGCAAAAATTAATTAATTTTAAAACTTACTCTGGTTCAAACTATGCTACTGTACTGTATATGTTTGATTTATGTTGCGTGTTGATTTGAGTGTTTGGGACATGGCCTTTAATGCTGAGACTTCTGTTTTTGTATTCAGGCTCTCAAAAATTATATAAAAATTTGGATTAGATTTATCGGCCGATATATCGGTTATCGGTATTGGCCAAAATTTTGCATATCAGTGCATCCCTAATGGTAAGTTTACTTACAGTTACAAATTATCAGGTTTTTACTAAAAGTTGTATTATTATTGTCTTTTTTTCCTGTAAAAATTATTAAAAGGGCTGCACAATTTGAAGGATTTTTTTTATTTTTATAAAAATGTTGATTTTTAATGCGGTTTAAAAATCCAGGTTTGCTTGTTTGTGTGTGATGAAGTTTTGTGATATATTAATATGGCTTTAAAATAATATTAATAATAATTAATAATATAATAATATTAATATATTATATTAATAATATATTGTTATAATATAATAATAACAGCTAAATAAAAACAAAACAACAAATATTACTATTGTGATATTTTACTGTAAAATTTAAATTATGATAAAATATAATATATTAAAATAATATAACTATAAAATGGCAAGACAAATTTTAATTTCTTTATTTTCAAATGTTAATCGCAGGGAACAAAGTTTCTTCTTTGTTCATAAGCACTTCTCATTATGAGTATGGGAAGATGGTTGGTTAGCACATGTTCGTTCTTGATAAGAAATCTTGTTTATATTTCCAGTGGAAAGCCGTGGATTAATAGTCTGATTGCTGTGAAATAGTTTTGGTATATCAGGTGCAGTCTGAGAACAAGGAGACAAGACATAAGCTTCAAACAAACAGATGAGACTTTGTGCATTGTCACATTGTACAGTAATGATGTTAGAAAGTACTTAAATGACATAGAGACGCTGGGATGGAAAGGTGAGAGACAATAGGATTGCCTACATGGAAACATGCTGAAGGGTGAGAACGAGGATGTTGGACTGAATGATGTCATGAGTTTCCAGTTCCTCATTAGGATTAGTCAGCAACAAGGAATGAGAGACAGAGAGAAATGAAAGGAGGAGCTGAAGGAGAGAGAGAGAGAGAGGCGGTCCTCAACAGTATCAGCTGGACTATAAGCAGCAACAGATAAACCTGCGAGTAAAGCCGTGACCTCGCAGCACTGCTAGAAACTTCTGCTGGCACGTGCGGCTGAGTAGCTTTTCTCTGAAGCATTTGATCTGGAACAGACCTCTTGGTCTAACGTTGGAAATCCTAATAGAGGTGTTTTGCATGTAATTTGCACGTTCTTCTGAAACTGAATTATGCATCTTAAGACTACGAAGTGCAACAACTTGTGCCTGGTGGCCACACCGGTGGACCATGAGATATTCAGTCGGACACAGATTCGGGTAAGACTGACGTTGAGCTTTAATGTCATCTAGGTTGCATTTCTCTTTCAGGTTCTGCTGCTAATTTGGCATTAAACAAACTAAATTGTTTTTAGTCTCCCGCAAGCTTACAGATTTAGTTTCTTTCCTTACTTAAACTGACCTGATCATGTTAATCTGCTGCTTTCCACAGTTCTTATTTTCCCAGCTCTCCTGTTTTTGATGGCCTGTTTGGTTAAGATACTAGATTCAGCAACAGGATTAGAGGTGTGAAGCTTAAAACAGTGTTGTTTACATATTTGTGTTTTTGAGTTTTGGGTTAGAACGATTTTTTTAAAGAATCTCATCTTTGATTCAGCTAGGATGCATTACACTGATGCATACGATGTTAGAAAAGATTCCATTTCAAATAAATTCTGTTATTTTGATTTTAATATTAATCCTGAAATCCTGTTTTCCACACTGATAATAATCATAAATGTGTGTTGAGCATCAGCTCCTCATCTGAGAATGATTAGTGAAGGATCATGTGACACTGAAGACTGGAGTAATGATGATAAACTCAGCTTTGATCACAGGAATAAATCACACTTTACTATATAGTCACACAGAGAACAGCTGATCTACACTGGAGGAATATTTCACTGCTTTACTGTATTTTTGATCAAATAAATGCAGCCTTGGTGAGCAGAAAATACTTTTATATAAATTTAAATATTTTAAAACCGACCCCAAATTTCACAGTACAGTAAAAGTTAGCTGCGAGAAACAATTATCAGGGTTCAAGCTCTTTAAGGCCTTTAAGCCAACGCGTAAATAAGTAACATGTTTTATTTAGCAAGCATGTAACCACTTAGATTATAGATGGATTTACAGCCAATACGGGGAATTTACTAAGGAAATATGTTTTCTAAAAGCTTTTTAATAGTTATAGCGACAGCTATGGTCCTCCATAAAAGTTTGCCTGCTTGTTTAGAATCATACGTCACATGAGTTTTGTTTAGGATTTATAAGCTTTTGAGTATATTTTGCCACGCCCCTTTTCTAAATGACCTTGTTCTAACTATCCAAAGGGTCGTTTTTTTGTGATAATTATTGACCTAGCGAAACGCTGTGAAATATACAACTGTTTAGGGCTGCCACTAATGACTAGTTTTATATCGATTAATCTATCGACTAATTTATCGATTAATCGATTATTTTACTTAAAAACATTGAATTTAACTTGCAACTTTGGCATTCAGTAGTGTACTATATATATAAAAAGACAAAATGTAAAAAAATATAAAAAGGTACACATTTGTAAACTAACAAAAAGAGAATATCAGCAAATAGTTTTTATATAGCATAGTGTTGTCACGATACGATACCAGACTAAAATACCTCGATACTGAATTGATACCACGGCAAAAACCAGTAAAAGTAATTGAATAATATGACTCACTATTCATTGTTTTAGCAAATTCTTTTTTTGACCATTCCCAATCTTTATTTAATAATAATAATATAATAAGAATAAGAATAACTATACATGCCAGTGTGAACACTGAACATTTGATGTTGTGAACATTTTTTTAAATGTAATTTTATAATTACAATATAGATATTTATTTTTTTTTTTTAAATAAGCCAAAATACAAATTACAAACAGTATGACAAACACAGTGCTTTATTTTCAGCTACAGTAGCTCTAATTAACAGTAGCATTCATTAAAGGAATTAAACAATCAAATGTAAAAACAAAACTGCATAGTCTGCATTGTCACTCTGTAAATTAACTATACACTGATTCTTAATAAATATATTAAAGTTATTCAGTTAAGCATGGGGTGATTTTTATCTATTTTCTTTTATTGTTTGATTAACATTAATCAGAATATTAGGTCCGGCCCTTTAAGAGCTGCACGGACCCAGTGTGCGGTCAGAGTCTGGTAGCGCGAGCACATCCCGGCCGCGCCACACTTTATTTTAGTGCTATCATTTTTAAAGTACCGGTAATGTTACTAATAAAATTTAATTTTGTAACCAACTTACCCAGTCGATTAAAAATATTGATGTCAACTAATTATCAGCGCCGACGTTGTATCGACCAATCGCAACAGGCCTACAACCGTTGTATATATCGCCGCCCAATCCCTCCAGGGCCAATTTCTTTCAAATTGGTCACAGACCTCTAGGGCCATGAGTCAAACATACCCACTGAGTTTCGTTCCGATCGGCCTCCATTAACCTTGTCTAATAGATGCTTAAACTTCATTGGCCAATGGCGTCCATGTTTTTTGAGATACGCCAATGTCCTCATAGACAATCATGGCACCTTGGCAATTTTCAGGTTAATCAGACTAGCAGGTGGGTGTTTATAGCCATTTTCATGTTTATAGCGCCAACAAGTGGCCAATTGCCACAAAAGATTGAGCCTATACATATGTGTACCAAGTTTGGTAAAAATATCTCATTCTGTTCAAGAGTTATAGCTATTTTAGTAAAAATGGCCCCGCCCACTTCAAACGTTTTGGCGTCCTTTAATCGAAATTTAAACTTTTCCCCCCATAATTATTGATATTCAGATTCCAGAGAATCATTTTGCATTAGTTTGGTTCCGATCAGGCGAGAAATCTAGGACTAGTTCGCAAAAGTAGTTTTTTTTTTCGACAAAATTCAAAATGGTGGATTCCAATGGTAAACTTGAGTTATAAGAAGTTTCATGTTTTTGATTGCTGTAGTGCCCCCTATTGGCCAATTGGGTCATACCTTGTAGTCAGTCTCTCCACAAATTGAGACCTACCATCTGGCCAAGTTTCAAGTCTCTAGGCCTTATGGTTTGGTGCTTGAACCCCTAAAAATACAGAACAGTAGATGGACTTCAGTCCTGCAAACTGCTGTAGCTAGCAGAAAAATCCAATATTTGGTGTGATTAAAACATTACTCACTGAATCTTGAATTAAATTGATTTCTTGCGTGCTACAGCACATCAGTGCCATAAAGGATTTTCATTCTCATTTTTATGATTGAGGCTCATAGGTTCTTATTCTTCCTTCCATACATGATGTTCGCAAACCCTCTTGAGGAAATTGCATTGTTTATGATTGTCTTTCATTTCCGTCCAGTTTTATTTGACACTCCCCCTCTTTTGCATCATCAGGAGCAGTTTGAGGCTTTGTTCCGTGCGTTTGATCCAGGCACATCGTTCCAGTTCTTCAGGAGCTTCAGGCGGGTTCGGATCAACTTCACCGACGCTTTAGCAGCAGCTGAGGCCAGAGTCAAACTCCATAAGAGTGACTTCAATGGAAAAGAGATGCGTCTGTATTTCGCTCAGGTAATAACCATTACAAAGATATACTATGGTGGTGCCACAGTACAGTGATGGCATCAGATTATTATAATTGTACCATAGTATTATAGAGCTGCATGATACTTAAAATATAGTTATGGGATATAAACACTGATATCTACAGAAGTGATTAAAATAAAGTAAATCACCTTTTGAAAGTAACTTGACGCTTCAAATAAAGTTTGTATCGATTGCTTTGCTACACCAGTAGGTGACAACAAATTACTGTTAAAAAATGTGTTTGCCATTGAATCATTCATTCAAGAGATTCGTTCAAAAACATTGATTCATCCAGTAATGAAACAAGTCTTTATGAGTCATTGAATCGTCATTGAATCGTTCAAAAACACTGATTCATCAGTAATGGAACAAGTGAAGTCTTTATGAGTGAGTCATTGAATCATTCATTCAAGAGATTCGTTCAAAAACACTGATTCATCCAGTAATGGAACAAGTGAAGTCTTTATGAGTGAGTCATTGAATCATTCATTCAAGAGATTCGTTCTAAAACACAGATTCATCCAGTAATGAAACAAGTGAAGTCTTTATGAAGTCATTGAATCATTCATTCAAGAGATTCGTTCTAAAACACAGATTCATCCAGTAATTAAACAAGTGAAGTCTTTATGAGTGAATCATTGAATCATTCACTCAAGAGATTTGTTCAAAAACACAGATTCATCCAGTAATGAAACAAATTAAGTCTTTATGAGTGAGCCATTGAATCATTCATTCAAGAGATTCGTTCAAAAACACTGATTCATCCAGTAATGGAACAAGTGAAGTCTTAATTTAATTTATTTAACCAGGTAAGTCAGTTGAGAACAAGTTCTCGTTTATGAATGAGTCATTGAATCATTCACTCAAACCGTTTATTTATTTATTTAAATAATTCATTCAAATTAGTTAAACACTTTTAATTAGACAGCTGCGATTTAACATTTTGTCATAACAACTACTAAATGTTATTTTGTTTAGTTGTCTGTTCAGAATCATGATCTCTATTTGAAACAAAAAAATCTGATTCTCAATTTATCCAGAATCGTGCAGCTCTATAGTAAGAATAGCATGGCATTTTTTGTGTAGTGACGAGGATTTTATTAATTATAAAGTCTTATAAACAAAGATTACCTCATGAGTGAAAGTACAACCCGATATGTGTGAATAATTGCAACAATTGCATTTGCAGAAAGCTCAAATTACCCTAAAATACAAAATAAAATCCTATTTAGTGATATTAAACATCCATTTCCAAAAGCACAAACATACAATAACATTTGAAAAGCTACAATAACTGTAAACCATTTTATTGCCCTCGTTCATTAACAAGTGAGACTTCAATAGTATTTTGACCACTGGTTTCCATTTTCAGAAATCTGATCACCTTATGCAAATAGGATAGAAACGCCCTGTTAAACTGGTTTAGCTTTGTGGATTCCCGAACACATGACACTATCAACACCAAGGTCATGGGTTTGATTCTCAGGAAATGCATTATCCGCATGACGACTCCAATCTTTCGAACAATCTTACGAATATCTATTTACCTAATATGAATTAAGACCTGCTATGTTGCCAGAATTATAATCATACACTGTTTGTTCGTCGGCCAGAGGAGAACTGGCACCCCGACTGAGCCTGGTTTCTCCCAAGGTTTTTTTCTCCATTCTGACCCTGAAGGAGTTTTGGTTCCTTGCCACCGTTGCCTCTGGCTTTTGGCTTGCTCAGTTGGGGACTCCTAAATCTCATCTATATTCCCGATCTGCCCGCATTGACACTATATGATACTGAAATTAGCTGGATAACATCACCGTTTCACCAGAGCGGCTGTACAGCCGAATCAAATTCTCTTGCATTGTTTTCCTGTTAACACTGTGAAGCTGCTTTGAAACAATTGGACTTGTAAAAAGCGCTGTATAAATAAAGGTGATTTGATTTGATAAAATGTATATCTATGATGCAATGCAAGTTGCTATGGATAAATGCATCTGCCAAATGCATAAATGTAAATAAAGCTTTCTCCTTTCTTTCTCTTTTCCTGTACAGTCGGTGCATATCGGCAGTCCTCGCCTTGAGCCTCCTAAACCAGAGAAGCAGTTCCTCATCTCCCCGCCGGCGTCGCCCCCTGTAGGCTGGGCGCAGTCGCAGGACGCTATGCCCGTCCTCAACTACGACCTGCTGTGTGCTGTGTCTAAACTAGGACCAGGTATAACCTATTTACCTCTTTACCATGGTGTACTTTGAGACTGAAGAGTGCTGCACTGTATATATCAACAACATATGCGGCTACCGTTCAAGAAAGTAATACTTTTATTCAGCAAAGATGCATTAAATTGATCAGAAGTAAAGACATTTATAATGTTACAAAAGATTCTGTTTCAAATAAATGCTGTTCTTTTGAACTTTGTTCATCAAAGAATCATGAAAAATCATATGAAGCCACAGTTTTCAACATTGATGATAATCAGAAATGCAGCAAATTTGAATGATTAGTGAAGGATCATGTGACACTGAAGACTGGAGTAATGATGATAAACTCAGCTTTGATCACAGGAATGAATCACACTTTACTATATATTCACATAGAGAACAGCTGATCTACACTGGAGGAATATTACACTATTTTACTGTATTTTTGATCTAACAAATGCAGCCTTGGTGAGCAGAAGATACTTTTTTTCAAAAACATTAAATAATCTATATAGAGTAGCCACAATTATGCTAATCCACAATAATATTTAAACAGGCCCTATTAAGCAAAATTCACTTTTATAAGGTGTTTGAACACAAATGTGTGTCCACAGTGGGTGTAAACAACCAGCCTATTATGGCAAAAATCCACCCACTCTTTTTTTTTTTTTTCTAATCCTCATAAATCATAAACGAGGAGTTCCAGATTCCCCCCTACTCTTACATAAACTCCGCCCATGACTGGTGACGATCTGCCCTATTAGCATAGATCCCGCCCTGAGGGAGCCGAATCTCGCTGTAGGAGATTAATATGACGGTACATGCTAGTCAATGAGTTGAATCAACTTAACTCTACAACAACGCAAAATGCGCAAATCGACGCCAGGCGAGTGTTTTTGCTAGTGTCAGCCTGACACAGTCATCATTTTCATGTCCAATGCCAAGGTGTTTAAATGGCAAATGCACTGGCGCCCATCTGTTCACCCATGGGTGTGCTGGTCTGAAACCAGGTGTGTTCAGGTGCATTGTTGGTGAACTGAAAACGACTGCACTATTGACCAACACAAACCTGCTCTAAAGTCAATAGCGCAGTATTTTTGTGTAATTTAAAGGGTGTGTTAGTACTATGAGCCTATAGGCGGTGCACAACGCATGTACACTCTGATTATTACACACACAGAGATGCGCAGCAGCACACACTCACGTTTAAATATTAAAAATAAAAGGATTTCTCTCCAGAGAAGCATTCAGTCTTTCCGCTCGCATGTAAATAGTGAATCCTCCATGGTGCGAGCACAACTAGCTTTTAAAGGGAAAGGGAGATGAGACTTTGATTGGTTTATTGCACGTTACGCCCAAAACACACCCATGACTCATTAAGAGACTAGTGACAACTCCATCGTTAAACTAGCAAAAGTGGATTCGGACACGCCCTAAGTGCACCTGAGCCATGAGCTTCAGACCATGTTCTCAGATTGTAAAAATAGGGCCCTAAAAGTTGTATCTTCTTCCTGAGTCTCTCCATCAGTGTTCCGGTATAAACATGTAAGGCTGAACATCGCTACTTATGACATTTTAGCTGTGTGACGTTCTCCAGTTTTGTTGTTGCCAGAGTGTACCTTTTACAACACCAAAGCATGAGTTGTAAAGGCTCCGCCCTCTTATAGAAAGGGGGCGGGGACCAGCAGCTCATTTGCATTTAAAGGGACACGCACAAAAACTGCGTGTTTTTACTCACACCCAAATAGGGGCAAATTTGACAAGCTATAATAAAAGATCTGTGGGGACACATTCTGATGATTTCACAGACACATTCTGGGGACTTATATTATATATGAGACTTATATTACATCTTGTGAAAAGGGACTTTAATGGAAGAAATTATGTTTGGTGTGTTTTCCTAAAGAGGACCCATTATGCCCTTTTATAAAGTCTTGATGTTGTTTTTGGGCTCTAGAACAGGTGTCCTGCTTGAATGTTGATTATTTTCCCCATATTCTCCATTGTTGCAGCTCCTCTCTTCCCAATCTGTCAGTAACACTCAGTTTAGTTCCTGTCTCTATGAAGCCCCTCCTTCTGAAAAGCACACTGTGCTTTGATTGGTCGGCTGGAGCAGTGTGTTGTGATTGGTGCTTCGAGCGTGTTTGGGAAATGTCCAGCCCCTTACCATAACCTCCAGTTTCAACACACTACTAACTCAACCAGGCCCCGCCCCTTTATACTGTTGTGACGTGTTGGTTCCCGTAAGAGAACTCAAGGTTACAATGGAGTCTTTTCATGCTCAAACAGCAACATTGCACACTAAAGACAGATGAAGGACACCTTTAATATGACATTATGTGTATTTGCAGGTGAGCAGTACGAGCTTCACACTGGAACCACTAACACACCCAGCGTCATCGTGCACGTGTGCGAGGACGACAGCTCCGGGGACGAGGAGGACACCGCAGAGGGCAAGCGCGAGCGACCCAAGATCATCCAGACCCGTCGCCCAGACTATGTCCCGTCCGTTAACCAGTGAGCGGGTCGTTTTATCTTCACGACCAACACAGGAACAACTAGGAAACATGCAGTCATGCAGTTTGTCATCCTCACCACCGGGGACGGTGGCGAGCGTCAAATCCTCTTCCTAGTTAGCGAGGAAGTCGACCATCCTCATAATCTCGCGTTTCATTTCTTAACATCCATCTCTGATGGAGTCAGGGACTTGGGAGAGTTTCTCTCGTCTTATGAATGTCATTGCTTGACGTCACAACTGTGTATTTTAATAAACCGAGAGAAGAGAGATGGGAAACCGTGAGATGGCATGTGTAGCACAAACAAACGTGTCTGAAGTGCGTGTCATTCGGGGCCACTAACATGTACTCGTCGTCATTATCATGTATCGTCTCTGCGTTTAGTCAGTTAAGCACTCGTACAGTCTTTGAAAAGTCATTATTATTGTTGCTGAAGTTCTTTGCGAGCTCCTCCAAGTATTATGCACTTTAAAAATAGAGCCTTATAATGTGGTAAACTGACAACAACATGAATACTTGTCTTTGTATATTGAGCGCAACATTCTTTTTTCCGCCTGGGTGACGTGAGTATTTTTCCCATTCATTTTCTCCATCAGTCACATGATCTGATCTGAAGCAAAAAGGTATTTGAACATTGGGTAAAAAATAAAGTGCGCTTAATCTGTGCACTTAAAATCTGTTACGAGGAATGAACTACTCAACCCATGAATTATTGTGAATGTACGGAGAAGGAAAAAATATGAGATGGGAGAAAATATTATATATGCTTATGCATTCTCTCACACATGTTTTGCGATCCCCGAGAAACTTTGTGTTCGCTTGCAAATAATACAAAAGTTTTGAACGAAAATAAAGGGAAAATATTTTGTCCATCATGATGTTCCTTTAGGGCTCCGTATGAATGACATAATTGCATTAAAAATGAATACAAATAAAAATAATAATGATTGAGTCAATATGAATAAAATATTTTATTTATACATGCTACCAATTTATAGTCATCAAAATATTATTTTACTTTATTCATACATGCAGCCAATTATTTATCCTTTTTTTTATTAAAATACAGTACAAACAAATATTAAATATAAATCATTGGCTGCATGTGTAAATAAAATAAAATTTTGACTATAAATAATTGGCTGCATGTATAAAATCTAATACATTTATTAGATGCAAATTGATACAAGCTCATTCTCAGTGCATCATGGGAGTGAGCGGTTTATTTTAACCATTTCCATAACACACAACAATTATTATTCTTTTCTTAAGATTTACGCATTTCAGTTAAGAGTAAAATTGCATCAGCTTTAATCGAATGAACCTTATATATTTTAATTGAATAATCCTTAATAAATGATTACATTAAAATGTAAGGAATGTTCATTACTATTAATTGAAATGCGTAAATCTTACAAAAGTCGCCTTTTTTCCTCTTTTCTTTTGTGTAACAGTAACTTTTCTTGGTGAATCTTTGTTCGTCTAGTGCAGAACTGAGCTATTAAATGAAATGATTAAAATAAAATAAAACCACTGACTTCTAAGGAAACATTTATCATGACCTTTAAAAAGCACTCTGGAGAAAATGGATGTGATTCTCCCGTTGCGCTCTCTGAACCGGGCTCTGTTGTGCTCTACTGTCTTTGGAGATGTGGTCCTCTTTTCCATTACTGTAGGAGACGTTCTAATGTCATCCAGTGATTTTAAGCAACTATAACATACTGTGTATATTTGATGTGTTTGAATGTAGCCAATATCTTAAAAAAAGCTTCACGATTTCTATCAACAACAACAAAATCTTGTTCATTAGGTAGTAAGAATATGGAGGGAGGAAGCATTAACCTTTAATAAAACTCTCTTGACCAAAGAATGGCTCTGTTTATTTTTGTGTGTAAAGTCTTGCATCTGTCATATATTCAAGAACACCAGATGATATGATCTAAAGACTCGAAAGGAAGCAAATCTAATATAGTATGCAAATATATAATGCAACTGTTTTCTTTCTGAAAGAATCCTCCGAATGGGATGTGTTATAATTTTCCATCTGTAAGTGTAATGTTGAAATGAACCAAACGAATCTACGTCCCGCAGAAGTCAGCGGCAGATTCAGAGTCGCTTGTTCTCTGCATGATAATGCAGGATCAGCAGCTTATGATTGATCTGCTTCATAATTAAAATTGCTTTTGAATGACGTCAGGACAGTGAACACATCAGGCAGAGATGCTGTGAACTTTCTCAAGTTACTTCTCAGTTAGCTTGAAAATGTAAATACTCGTATAACTCAAGAGCAAATACTGCGTGTGCCTGTCATCTCACCCCAAATCAAAGATATTTGATCATCTTTAAGATTTTTGCACTGTACAACAAATGTTAATTCATATTTAATAAATAATCATATTCATGGATGGATGGATAGATTGATCAACAGATGGATAGATTGATGGATGGATGGATGGATAGAAGGACGATGGATAGATAGACAGAGGAATGGACTGATGGATAGATTGATGGACAGATAGATAGATGGACGGATGGATAGATGGATGGATGATAGATCAACAGATGGATGGATTGATTGATGGATGGATGGATGGACAGACTATGAATAGATAGATAGACAGACAGACAGACGGATAGACAGACAGAGGAACGGACAGATGGATAGATTGATGGACAGAGATTGACGGACAGATGGATGGATGGATAAATTGATGGATAGACAGATGGATGGATAGATTGATGGACAGATGGTTAGATAGATGAACGGACGGATGGACAGATGTATAGACAGACAGATGAACGGACTGATAGATGGATAGATTGACGGACGGATGGATAGACAGATGAACAGATGGATAGACAGACAGATGAACAGATGGATAGACAGACGGATGGATGGATAGACAGATGAACAGATGGATAGACAGACGGATGGACAGACAGATGAACAGATGGATAGACAGACAGATGAACAGATGGATAGACAGACGGACGGATGGATAGACAGACGGACGGATGGATAGACAGACAGACGAACAGATGGATAGACAGACAGACGAACAGATGGATAGACAGACAGACGAACAGATGGATAGACAGACAGACGAACAGATGGATAGACAGACAGACGAACGGATGGATAGACAGACAGACGGACGGATGGATAGACAGACGGACGGATGGATAGACAGACGGACGGATGGATAGACAGACGGAACAGATGGATAGACAGACGGACGGAGATAGACGGATGGACGGATGGATAGACAGACAGATGGATAGACAGACAGGACGGATGGATAGACAGACAGACGAACGGATGGATGGATAGACAGACGGACAGATGGATGGATAGACAGACGGACGGATGGATAGACAGACGGACGGATGGATAGACAGATGAACGGATGGATAGACAGACGGATAGACAGACGGATGGACGGATGGATAGACAGATGAACAGATGGATAGACAGACAGACGAACAGATGGATAGACAGACAGACGAACAGATGGATAGACAGACAGACGAACAGATGGATAGACAGACAGACGAACAGATGGATAGACAGACAGACGGATGGATGACAGACAGATCGGATGGATAGACAGACGGACGGATGGATAGACAGACGGGCGGATGGATGGATGGATGGATAGACGGACGGATGGATAGATAGACGGACGGATGGATAGACAGACGGACGGATGGATAGACAGAGAACAGACAGATCGAACAGATGGATAGACAGACAGACGAACAGATGGATGACAGACAGACAGATGGATAGACAGACGGACGGATGGATAGACAGACGGACGGATGGATAGACAGGACGGATGGATAGACAGACGGACGGATGGATAGACAGACGGACGGATGGATAGACAGACGGACGGATGGATAGACAGACGAACAGATGGATAGACAGACGAACAGATGGATAGACAGACGGATAGACAGACGGATGGACGGATGGATAGACAGATGAACAGATGGATAGACAGACAGACGAACAGATGGATAGACAGACAGACGAACAGATGGATAGACAGACAGACGAACAGATGGATAGACAGACAGACGAACAGATGGATAGACAGACAGACGGATGGATAGACAGACGGACGGATGGATAGACAGACGGACGGATGGATAGACAGACGGACGGATGGATAGACAGACGGACGGATGGATAGACAGATGAACAGATGGATAGACAGACGGATAGACAGACGGATGGACGGATGGATAGACAGATGAACAGATGGACAGACAGATAGACAGACAGACGAACAGATGGATAGACAGACAGACGAACAGATGGATAGACAGACAGACGAACAGATGGATAGACAGACAGACGAACAGATGGATAGACAGACAGACGAACAGATGGATAGACAGACGGACGGATGGATAGACAGACGGACGGATGGATGAATAGATTGACGGACGGATGGATAGATGAACAGATGGATAGACAGATGAACAGATGGATAGACAGATGAACAGATGGATAGACAGACGGACGGATGGATAGACAGACGGACGGATGGATAGACAGACAGATGGATGGATGAATAGATTGACGGACGGATGGATAGATGAACAGATGGATAGACAGACAGATGAACAGATGGATAGACAGACGGACAGATGGATAGACAGACAGATGAACAGATGGATAGACAGACAGATGAACAGATGGATAGACAGACAGATGAACAGATGGATAGACAGACAGATGAACAGATGGATAGACAGACAGATGATCAGATGGATAGACAGACGGACGGATGGATAGACAGACGGACGGATAGACAGACGGACGGATGGATGGATAGATTGATGGACGGATGGATAGACAGACAGATGAACAGATGGATAGACAGACAGATGAACAGATGGAGACAGACGGACGGATGGATGGATAGATAGATAGACAGACAGATGATCAGATGGATAGACAGACGGACGGATAGACAGACGGACGGATGGATGGATAGATTGATGGACGGATGGATAGATAGACATGAACGGACGGACGGACGGACAGATTTAGATGGATGGATCGTGTAGATTTAATAAACGTTTTTAAAAAAATTAATACATTTTATTGTTTAATGTTTTGGGGTGAAATATCATATACCGTAACAGATGTTTTACTGTTATTTGAATTATTTTAATGTATTACAGTAAACAATTGCTCTAAAACAATTTCTTAATTAAAATGAACAAAGTGGAGGCAGTTAACATTCATTAAAAGATATATTATCATATATAGATATTTTAATTTAGTTATATTTTAATTTCCTATTTATTTATTTTAAATTACTTTAGGGCAAAATATCCAGATTTCTTAAATTTTGCTCCTCATTTTGTATGTACACATGCGTGATAAACACACGCGTGTTCCCGCAGGGTTCAGACCTCAGGCGTGTTTAAGGGATTCTTCCCGGACTGTCGTTTATAGCCGGTGTTTGTCCAGAGAGCAGTGAGAGTATTGTTTAACAGGTCGATGTAACCTTGTCCTGCTCATGTTTCAGTGTTCAGCTCACAGACAGGATCTGAACAGCGCCACCTGCTGGTGAGACATGCACATGTTTACGTAATGCAAGCGCATGCAGAAAAAAAAAAATCTAAGTATTTGACCATTTATTGCATTTACAGCAAAGGAAAAAAAAACACTACTCTGTTTTATTCTCACCCATGAAGTCTGAGCTATTTAAACTAAAGTATGAACACACAGCAAGGATGGATATACATACAAAAACTTTATTTACAAGCGTCAGAGATAATAAATAAAAACTCTGTATAAAAACCAGTGCACGTTGAGTTGAACAGCAGACAGACGGATGAACGGCTGAATCCACACGTCACTCCTGCAACACACAGACACTGGTAAACACGTATCTGACACTGATTTACTGCGCTCACGTGTGTTCATTTCATCACCTGTTTCTCTCCTCGTGAATCCCACGCGTCAGTCGTCCTTCTTGTTTTCGATGAGCTCCTGTGTTTGCTGTGCGAGTTTCCTCTTCATCTCCATCTGCTGTTTCAGAGCAGCATCTGCTTTCCTGCTCTGGTAGATCTTTGCTCCAGCAAACAGCAGACACAGGATCAGCGTTTTCGCCGCCAGGATGTACAGCAGCAACGGCACATTATCCAAAGCCTGAGAACACAGTTACACACACTATTAGGACAAGAAGCATACAAGAAACCCCTTCATCATTAATTTCATGGATGGGTGCATGGGCACCCTGACTGGTCAGCGGCTATGCCACCCCATACGCAACAAACTGAGATGCTCTGTGTATTCTGACACCTTTCTATCAGAACCAGCATTAACTTCTTGAGCAGTTTGAGCTCCAGTAGCTCGTCTGTTTGATCGGACCACACGGGCCAGC
>CM031943.1:427500-457500 GCA_018749465.1 Paracanthobrama guichenoti
TCAGAGGAGAATGGGCCGACTGATTCAAGCTGATAGAAGAGCAACTTTGACTGAAATAACCACTCGTTACAACCGAGGTATGCAGCAAAGCATTTGTGAAGCCACAACACGCACAACCTTGAGGCGGATGGGCTACAACAGCAGAAGACCCCACCGGGTACCACTCATCTCCACTACAAGACATTCAGATGGTAGAGTCAGAATTTGGCGTAAACAGAATGAGAACATGGATCCATCATGCCTTGTTACCACTGTGCAGGCTGGTGGTGGTGGTGTAATGGTGTGGGGGATGTTTTCTTGGCACACTTTAGGCCCCTTAGTGCCAATTGGGCATCGTTTAAATGCCACGGCCTACCTGAGCATTGTTTCTGACCATGTCCATCCCTTTATGACCACCATGTACCCATTCTCTGATGGCTACTTCCAGCAGGATAATGCACCATGTCACAAAGCTCGAATCATTTCAAATTGGTTTCTTGAACATGACAATGAGTTCACTGTACTAAAATGGCCCCCACAGTCACCAGATCTCAACCCAATAGAGCATCTTTGGGATGTGGTGGAACGGGAGCTTCGTGCCCTGGATGTGCATCCCACAAATCTCCATCAACTGCAAGATGCTATCCTATCAATATGGGCCAACATTTCTAAAGATGACATGAATGCATGTAGATTGATATTAATGCATGTATATTTATATGCATGTATATTGACATTAATGCATGTATATATTGACATTAATGTACATATATTGATATGAATGCACGTAGATTGACATTAATGTACGTATAGTATATTGACATGAATGCAGGTAGATTGATATTAATTGACATTAATGCACGTACAGTATATTGACAATGCACAATATACTGTATTGTATTGATATTAATGCACGTATATTGACATTAATGCACGTGTGTCACGGTGGAAGCCGGTGACTAACACACACGCACACACGCACACATACACCCATGCCCTGTTAACACTACCCACACCGGCATTGACAATGTTAAATGTATTGTCTCTAAATGTATTGAGCATTGTTGTAAGAACCACATTACCCGGTATATTTGATCCACCATAATTTGAGTAAATGGTCAAAGAGGTCTTTACCAAACCTTTGTAGTTGAGAAGTCTGGTGTATTTATGGATTTGGATTGCCGCCATTTGGTGGTGTGTCTCACTTGCGTATGACATCACAGGGGTTTTATTTGTTGTTTGTAAAATGTATATATTTATTTTTGATTATGATGTTTTTGTATGTCTGTACTGTTATGTATTGCTTATTGCATGCATGTGTTTGTTATTGTTTATTATTATTATTACTGCATATGTGGTTCTTATGTCAAGTATGTGTCTTAGTATATTTGATGTTAAGATGGTACAGTCCAGGGGGAGGAGTTAGGCCTATAAAATGGCTTCAAGGGCACAGTATGGGGGGTAATGGTAGTTTGTCTTGGCTGTGTGAGCTGCGGTGACAATAAAAGCTCTTAAAGTTGAAACAACAGTTTTCCCAATGTCATTTTTGTTTACCATCTGCCGGTCATCCTAACAATTGGTGTCAGAAGTGGGATATCGACACCGGCAAAAGTGACATTGTGGATTAAAATGCCGCCAAAGACTAGGAATCAGTTGGTTACTGATATGGAAGTGGAGAGAAGTCAAAAAGGGAACCGGTTTATTTTGGTAATTTGTGATTATGCAACCAGATACCCCGAGGCATACCCCCTGAGAGAGGTTACAGCAAAACAGATTACGTCTGCATTCTTGCATTTTTTTTCACACGTAGGCATCCCTAAAGTGGTGTTAACTGACCAAGGTCCCAATTTCATGAGTCACACTTTGCATCAGGTTTATCAGTTACTGGGCATTAAGAGAGTTCGAACTACTCCCTACCACCCCCAGACTGACGGTCTGGTAGAAAGGTTTAATCAGACCTTAAAAGGCATGTTGAAGAAGTTTGTGTCTGAGACTGGAAAAGACTGGGACAAGTGGCTTCCTTACCTCTTATTTGCTTACCGTGAAGTTCCTCAAGCATCCACCGGGTTTTCGCCTTTTGAACTGCTTTTTGCTCACCAGGTTAGAGGTCCATTGGATGTCCTGAGGGACAGTTGGGAAACCACGGGTAAAAAATCTAAGCAGAACGTCCTCTCTTATGTCCTTTTGGGCTTCATGGGGCCCCAGCCACCTTCCAGAGAATGATTGATCAGATCCTCCGGGGCACTGAGGAGTACTGTGCAGCATATTTGGATGACATCATTGTGTATAGTACGACTTGGCAGGATCATCTGGAACATCTCAAGGAAGTGTTAACCAGAATAAAGAATGCTGGACTTACCATTCGCCCAGACAAGTGCACTTTAGCCAAAAGAGAGACTTGCTATCTTGGACATGTGCTGGGACATGGAGTCATACGCCCTCAAGTTGGGAAGATTGAGGCCATTACACATGCTGAGCGGCCTACAACAAAGAAACAGGTGCGATCTTTCCTTGGTTTGGTGGGGTGGTATAGACGTTTTATCCCAAATTTCTCTGAAAGAGCTATAGTACTTACTGAACTGACAAGAAAGAACAAGCCTAATAAGGTTAACTGGACGGCAGAATGTGACAGTGCTTTTATAGATTTAAAGAATGCTTTGTGCAAGAAACCAGTGTTGCAAAGTCCAGATTTTGACCAACTTTTTACAGTCCAGACCGATGCTTCACAATATGGTCTGGGAGCTGTGCTCTTACAGGGAGAACAAGGACACTTGAGACCTGTTGCTTTCATCAGCAGGAAACTCCTTCCACGAGAAACGCAGTATTCAACTGTAGAGAAGGAGTGCCTGGCAGTTAAATGGGCTTTAGACTCTCTCAGGTATTATCTCATGGGTAGGACATTTAAGTTAGAGACTGATCACAGGGCCTTAATGTGGCTTGGCCGAATGAAAGACACCAACGCCCGTATAACACGATGGTTCCTGGCAGTACAACCCTTTGATTTTGAAGTGTTGTATCGGACTGGCTCTGAGAACTGCACAGCAGATTTCCTCTCCAGGACACCACGAGTGGTGTCTGGGGAAGGGGGAGGCAATGTCACGGAGGAAGCCGGTGACTAACACACACGCACACACGCACACATACACCCATGCCCTGTTAACACTACCCACACCGGCATTGACAATGTTAAATGTATTGTCTCTAAATGTATTGAGCATTGTTGTAAGAACCACATTACCCGGTATATTTGATCCACCATAATTTGAGTAAATGGTCAAAGAGGTCTTTACCAAACCTTTGTAGTTGAGAAGTCTGGTGTATTTATGGATTTGGATTGCCGCATTATTTGGTGGTGTGTCTCACTATGTATGACATCACAGGGGTTTTATTTGTTGTTTGTAAAATGTATATATTTATTTTTGATTATGATGTTTTTGTATGTCTGTACTGTTATGTATTGCTTATTGCATGCATGTGTTTGTTATTGTTTATTATTATTATTACTGCATATGTGGTTCTTATGTCAAGTATGTGTCTTAGTATATTTGATGTTAAGATGGTACAGTCCAGGGGAGGAGTTAGGCCTATAAAATGGCTTCAAGGGCACAGTATGGGGGTAATGGTAGTTTGTCTTGGCTGTGTGAGCTATGTGACAATAAAAGCTCTTAAAGTTGAAACAACAGTTTTCCCAATGTCATTTTTGTTTACCATCTGCCGGTCATCCTAACAACGTGTATTGATATTAATGCGCATATATTGACATTAATACACGCGTGTATTGATATTAATGCATGTATATTGATATTAATGCACGTATATTGATATTAATGCATGTATATTGATATTAATGCATGTATATTGATATTAATGCGCATATATTGACATTAATACACGTGTATTGATATTAATGCGCATATATTGACATTAATACACGTGTATTGATATTAATGCACGTATATTGATATTAATGCATGTATATTGATATTAATGCACGTGTATTGATATTAATGCATGTATATTGATATTAATGCATGTATATTAATATTAATGCATGTATATTGATATTAATGCGCATATATTGACATTAATACACGTGTATTGATATTAATGCGCATATATTGACATTAATACACGTGTATTGATATTAATGCATGTATATTGATATTAATGCGCATATATTGACATTAATACACGTGTATTGATATTAATGCGCATATATTGACATTAATACACGCGTATTGATATTAATGCATGTATATTGATATTAATGCACGTATATTGATATTAATGCATGTATATTGATATTAATGCATGTATATTGATATTAATGCGCATATATTGACATTAATACACGTGTATTGATATTAATGCGCATATATTGACATTAATACACGGTATTGATATTAATGCACGTATATTGATATTAATGCATGTATATTGATATTAATGCACGGTATTGATATTAATGCATGTATATTGATATTAATGCATGTATATTAATATTAATGCATGTATATTGATATTAATGCGCATATATTGACATTAATACACGTGTATTGATATTAATGCGCATATATTGACATTAATACACGTGTATTGATATTAATGCATGTATATTGATATTAATGCATGTATATTGATATTAATGCGCATATATTGACATTAATACACGTGTATTGATATTAATGCGCATATATTGACATTAATACACGTGTATTGATATTAATGCGCATATATTGACATTAATACACGTGTATTGATATTAATGCACGATATTGATATTAATGCATGTATATTGATATTAATGCACATATATTGATATTAATGCATGTATATTGATATTAATGCACGTGTATTGATATTAATGCACGATATTGATATTAATGCACGTATATTGATATTAATGCACGTGTATTGATATTAATGCATGTATATTGATATTAATGCACGTATTGATATTAATGCATGTATATTGATATTAATGCACGTATTGATATTAATACACGCGTGTATTGATATTAATGCGCATATATTGACATTAATACACGTATATTGATATTAATGCATGTATATTGATATTAATGCACGTATATTGATATTAATGCACGATATTGATATTAATGCATGTATATTGATATTAATGCATGTATATTGATATTAATGCACGTATATTGATATTAATGCATGTATATTGATATTAATGCACGTATATTGATATTAATGCGCATATATTGACATTAATACACGTGTATTGATATTAATGCGCATATATTGACATTAATACACGTGTATTGATATTAATGCATGTATATTGATATTAATGCGCATATATTGACATTAATACACGTATATTGATATTAATGCGCATATATTTACATTAATACACGTGTATTGATATTAATGCGCATATATTGACATTAATGCACGTGTATTGATATTAATGCATGTATATTGATATTAATGCACGATATTGATATTAATGCATGTATATTGATATTAATGCACGGTATTGATATTAATGCATGTATATTGATATTAATGCGCATATATTGACATTAATACATGATATTGATATTAATGCATGTATATTGATATTAATGCACGATATTGATATTAATGCATGTGTATTGATATTAATGCACGCACGTATATTGATATTAATGCATGTATATTGATATTAATGCACGATATTGATATTAATGCACGTATATTGATATTAATGCACGTATTGATATTAATGCACGTATATTGATATTAATGCACGTGTATTGATATTAATGCACGTATTGATATTAATGCACGTGTATTGATATTAATGCGTGTATTGATATTAATGCACGGTATTGATATTAATGCACGTGTATTGATATTAATGCGTGTATTGATATTTATATTGATATTAATGCACGTATATTGATATTAATGCACGTATATTGATATTAATGCACGTATATTGATATTAATGCACGTATATTGATATTAATGCGCGTATATTGATATTAATGCACGCATATATTGATATTATGCACGTGTATTGATATTAATGCACATATATTGATTATTAATACGCGTGTATTGATATTAATGCGCATATATTGACATTAATACACGTATATTGATATTAATGCGCATATATTGACATTAATACACGTGTATTGATATTAATGCACATATATTGACATTAATACACGTATTGATATTAATGCACGTATATTGATATTAATGCATGTATATTGATATTAATGCACATATATTGATATTAATGCATGTATATTGATATTAATGCACGCACGTATTGATATTAATGCACGTATATTGATATTAATGCACGTATATTGATATTAATGCACGTGTATTGATATTAATGCATGTATATTGATATTAATGCACGTGTATTGATATTAATGCATGTATATTGATATTAATGCACGTGTATTGATATTAATACACGTATTGATATTATTGATATTAATGCGCATATATTGACATTAATACACGATATTGATATTAATGCACGTATATTGATATTAATGCACGTATATTGATATTAATGCATGTATATTGATATTAATGCATGTATATTGATATTAATGCATATATATTGACATTAATACACGTGTATTGATATTAATGCGCATATATTGACATTAATACACGTATATTGATATTAATGCATGTATATTGATATTAATGCATGTATATTGATATTAATGCATGTATATTGATATTAATGTATATTGATATTGATATTAATATTAATATATTGACATTAATACACGTGTATTGATATTAATGCTATATATTGACATTAATACACGTGTATTGATATTAATGCATGTATATTGATATTAATGCACGTGTATTGATATTAATGCACGATATTGATATTAATGCACGTATATTGATATTAATGCATGTATATTGATATTAATGCACGTGTATTGATATTAATGCACGTATATTGATATTAATGCACGTGTATTGATATTAATGCACGTATTTTGATATTAATGCATGTATATTGATATTAATGCGCATATATTGACATTAATACACGTGTATTGATATTAATGCGCATATATTGACATTAATACACGTGTATTGATATTAATGCATGTATATTGATATTAATGCGCATATATTGACATTAATACACGTGTATTGATATTAATGCGCATATATTGACATTAATACACGTATATTGATATTAATGCATGTATATTGATATTAATGCACGATATTGATATTAATGCATGTATATTGATATTAATGCACGTATATTGATATTAATGCATGTATATTGATATTAATGCACGTATATTGATATTAATGCATGTATATTGATATTAATGCACGTGTATTGATATTAATGCATGTATATTGATATTAATGCATGTATATTGATATTAATGCACGTATATTGATATTAATGCACGTGTATTGATATTAATGCATGTATATTGATATTAATGCATGTATATTGATATTAATGCACGTATATTGCATGCATGCAGTCCTAAACTGCATTCTTGTAAAGCAGTAGTAAACCTCAGTACATAAAGTGGCAATGAAACAGAAGAAGAAACAAATGCTTTTCTTCCATACTGTGGCATGCTTTTTCACCGGAAGATCCAGACATTATGAGCTTTAAAAAATGAAACATATGCACAGATGAATTCTTCGCAGTGATGCATTTAGAAAATGGGATGAATTTTAATTCCATGCCGATATTTTGTCCCAGCTCTTATATATAAAGTTGCTCCATCTTCATCTGCATACACATGAAGTGATATATACTATATAGCACATCTCAACTGCTTGATCGTTTGTATTCTCGCAAAATGTAAACTATATTATCGTCCAGATACGCGACTATAATGCAATATAAAGATAATGAGATATTATAAGCATTAACATCATAATTTCCTGTTAAGCTGCTTAGAAACACTGTGTATGATGCATAAGTTTGCTTTAAATAGGTTAAAATCATTAAAACTCCCGCTGAGTTGCACAGACTTATTGTTTGAGTTCATATACTTGTGCAGAGTATATTTTATTTTCAGTCCTGCTGTTATGAAGATCATTGAGCTGAGATGAACTTTGATAGAAGGTTGTAAAAAGATTATAAAAGTCACATCACCTTTATAAATCACGTTATATTGTGCAGATTGTTTGCAAGCAGATTCACAGGAAAATAATGTCTATTGACTCAACTGAAAGTTCGTCATTTCTGAATGTTCTCTGAACGCTCGAAACATCTAGCCTTTTAAACGGTTGAATTGGTTCTGTGCATGTTAAGGGAACATTCCGTTTACATTATATTTAGTAACATTATGGAATGTTACTTTTGAATGTTCTCTGAAAAAGTAGCAACATTTAAAAAACATTAGGCGAATATCCAACAAAAAAATTAAGAAAAATGTTTGCAATTCTTAATAAAATCAGTCAGCTGGGGGAGTATGATGATATCTTTTACCCTGACCTGGGGTGTCTTGCCTTAATGTTACTGGAAGAATGTTTGTTCATAACTTTGAGAGAAAACTGACCTAAAATCACACTTGCATCCTTTTGAAAACTGAAGCACATTTGCTATGCAACTTTCTATGCAAACCCCAATTGATTTATTATGAAAGCTTATTTAGAGATGGATTTCTGTCGGTCCATGTGAACATCGATCAATACTGTAAAATAATTGAGGAAATTTAAAATGCATTCAGATTATTATTGATGGCCTCAAGCACTCAGAGTCATAAAGTGAAGCGCTAATGAATATCAGTAGGAGTGCATGTGGGAGGAAGAATTTATCAGTCCATCTGAACAAACACAGAGAGCGAGATACGATGTGTGCAGAATGTCTTGCGTTCTCCGTTCGTGACCTCCCTTCACTCCACAGGCACCTGCGCTCAACAGGGAGACGCACGCTGGGTAAAATAACACTGGATTCCGGGAAACCGGGGCCTTTTTTGAGTCTTTGCAAAACAACATCTGCCCGTTTGCGCAGCTGAGCTGTTTTTGTTTTCGTCAGGGTGAGCAATGGGAGATTGGAGGTCTTCGTTTTGACAGGTTCAAACCCAATGAAGTTCTCATAGCAAACTGGACATTCGCTTTCAGGCTCTGTTCCAGAACCAGGCAGGCAGGAACAATACACTGTAAACCCGAATAAGTTGGACTAACTCAAAATATTTTGAGGTAATCGGTTACATCAAATTTTTAAAGTTATGATGTTCCCAATTTTAAGTAAGCAGAACGATCAAGTTTTGAGTTTGGAATACTCATGCATGTTAATTGATCTCATACATTTTGTCTACTCACACATTTTTATTTTTGAGTTCTTGCAAATCAGTTATTTACTTCACAGTAACTGTACTTCACTTCACTGTAAACCCTAATAAGTTGTCAGAACCCAAAAAGTTCAGTTCACAGTCCACAGACCTGTGTTAGGCATGTGCTAAAACTGAAAAAGGGCACCCAAAGGGCAACTGCATGTCTGTTCACTTACCCCTAACACTTTATTATTAAACATGTTAGATGCTTTATTGAGAATGACTTTTCGAATTTCTATGTGATGGGACAAAGGAGTAAAGCGAGTTAAGCAAAAGGTGGATTCAAACCTCGGGTCGATTTACGTCAAAACCACATACCATGAACTTTACCCCTGCACCATTGCTGCTGTAAGTAACATGGTGTGTTCTGTGATTTTGCCTGGCCCAACCAGACCTTCAGTGAAAATAGGGTTTTAGGTGACCAGCGTATGTGTACAAATGTGCATTTTGTCCGTCACTAAAACAGCAGCATCACATTACGTTTTCATCAAGTTTGTTGCAGCTCTTTTCAATACCTTTCATTGGCTAAATATTTGTAAAACACACAGACAGACGTAAAGGGTGACCAATAGCGTTGGTTTATAGAAGAAATAAAACACCACCACCAAAAAAAAGGGCACTTTGCAGTGTAAGGGCAAAAAGGGCATGTGCTCTGCATAGGTTGAGCCCAACCTGTGTATGTGCCTGCAGTGGTGTAAAACACACCGCCACTGGACTCTAGAGCAGTGGAGACGTGTTCTCTGGAGTGACCAATCACGCTTCTCTGTTATGGGGTGGGGTTGCTTTTCAGGGGTTGGGTTTGGGCCCTTAGTTCCAGTGAAAGGAACTCTTAATGCTTCAGCATACCAAGACATTTTGGACAATTTCAAGCTCCCAACTTTGTGGGAACAGTTTGGGGACGGCCCCTTCCTGTCACAACATGACTGCGCTCCAGTGCACAAAGCGTCGGTCCATAACGACATGGATGAGCGAGTTTGGTGTGGAGGAACTTGACTGGCCTGCACAGAGTCCTGACCTCATCCCGATAGAACACCTTTGGGATGAATTAGAGCGGAGACTGCGAGCCAGGCCTTCTCGTCCAACATCAGCGCCTGACCTCACAAATGCGCTTCTAGAAGAATGGTCAAAAATTCCAATAAACACACTCCTAAACCTTATGGAAAGCCTTCCCAGAAGAGTTGAAGCTGTTAGAGCTGCAAAGGGTGGGCCAACTCCATATTAAACCCTACGGATTAAGAATGGGATGGCATTAAAGTTCATGTGCATGTAAAGGCAGGCGTCACAACACTTTTGGCAATATAGTGTACCACAAATTTCTATGGTTTTAATTTTAATTATGGATAATAACCTGTTGCCACTGCTCATGCAACCCACTAGTTTTTGGAGCTACAGAGAGTTTGATGGACCATAATCCAAAAAATTATGATATTAGTGGGATTTTTGTAATCTATTGGCCCCCATGCATGATCAAAGCGAGCCTCGGTATACATATATGTGGGCTGTTTTATGTTTGATAATGAGAAAGATTTGCATAATGTATGGTGATTTTAGACTGTAGAGCTGTACTGAAACCGTAAGGTGCTCCAACATTTCACCCGGAGCCTTTGAAGTGAGCTTGATAATGCAGTCGAAAACTGATGTAGCCTAAATAAACCACTCACAGGTCCACAGCAGCTTCCTTTTGTCCCTGAATTATGCTTTTGATATACTTGATATACGTATTTGTTTCTCAGATGTATTGGTGCAAAAGGAGGAACTGTTTGTGTGGATAATATGGAAATGCTCTGACATTTCAGAAATGATGGTAATATGCAATTATGTGAAATATGTGAAATTCCATGCCTTGATTATGCACTGCAAAAATATATTTTTAGTCTTGTTTTCCAAATGACATATCTAAACATTCTTACATCAGTATATTTACTTGAGAAGCAAAATTACTTATAATGTAAAGTCTTGATGTTTTAAAATTAAGTGAGTTCATGTTTCTGAAAACAAGAGTTTTCATCAAAAACACTATTTTCAGAAAAAATACTTAATATCAGCATTTCAAATGTAACCCTGTAAAAAATGATATGATCAATAAGTCATGACAACGTTTTTACTATGGATGCACTGATATGAACATTTTGACCAATACAGATAACCGATATTTCTTTATATTTGAAAGCCGATAACCAATATATTGGCCAATAAATCTAAATCCAATTTTTTTATATAGGGATGCAATCTCAAACATATTGTGACAAGGTCATATTTTCTCTTGCCATAACTGATATGCTTTATAAACACAAAGCTGGAGCATCCAGAGAAAGACTAATGTTAAAAAGTAAAGGGTCAGAGCCAAACTAAAGCAAACACTGATCACCATAATGGTGACTTGAAACAAAACATTCCATAATATCGTCCGATACCGATATGGTGGTTGATATATCGTGCATCCCTAGTTTTTACTTTAACTCATCAATATAAGTTAAGCATTTTTTTTTTTTTTTACTTTTTTTATGTTATACAAGATTCAACTTTTTTTTAAAAGTCAGTTTAATATAATTTATAATTCTACTTAATTCTTTTTTTTTTTTTTTTTTTTTTTACAGTTTATCTTGGTTTCATTTTTTTTTATATATTTGTAGTAGAAAAAAAATACTGTGAGTTAGAATCTTAAAATAAGATTTTTTCATTATTTAACTGAGATGTCTTGTAATAATCAAGCATGTTAGTACTTGAGCGTTGTTTAATGGTGTGTTGAGTTTATGGAGGGGCTGATGTTGCACGTGTGGCATTAACACACTGCGAGCGCCGAGGGGTTGCGATCCCCCCGATGATCCAGTGTTCTGATCCGCACCTGTGCTCTGCTGGGAAGGGCACTGAGTCTCGGAATTCCACTCAACCAAAATGGGTCACAGAGATGCAGACGTTAGCCTGTGCGCACACACGCCATAAACAGATCCTCAGATCAGTGCTTTGAACAAAACAGCTGCATATTCAGATATTTAAGTTCAATTAAATATGTTCAATTTCATTTAAACATAAAGGCTGTATTTAGATATTTAAATTTAAATTAAATATGTTAAATAAAATTTTAATGTGTTAAAAGTTAAATTTAATGTAAAAAATACATTCTTGCAATTAATTTTACAATTTAAATACAATTTTAATAAATATTAATTAATGCATCGGGTATCATGAATGAAGCAAAATAAGCCATTTTTATGTTAATGTTCATTTAGAAATATTGTTCTGTGTATTTATATTACATAAATTGTATAATATTATACTATAATATAATGTTAATTGTGTTTCATGTTTGTATAATATGTATTGGGTATATCTACAAACTACCATTTAATAAATGCTTTAAAAATATTGCTGATTGTTTTTAAATAAATATATTAATTAGTGCATGCATCTAGCATAAAAGTTTGTAAATATTAAATAATAAATGTATAAATATTTATATTTATGTATAAAATTTATTTTAATAAAAATATCCATTTAATTAATTTGAAATTTGAATTTAATAACTATATTAAAATGAATTAATGCATTAGTTAATAGGTATCATGAAGTAACAATGAACAGTAAATGAATTTTTACAGCAATATAAATATTGTTCCGTATATTATAAATATTACAAACCCGATTCCAAAAAAGTTGGGACACTGTACAAATTGTGAATAAAAAAGGAATCTCATAAACTTATATTTTATTCACAATAGAATATAGATTACATATCAAATGTTGAAAGTGAGACATTTTGAAATGTCATGCCAAATATTGGCTCATTTTGGATTTCATGAGAGCTACACATTCCAAAAAAGTTGGGACAGGGAGCAATAAGAGGCCGGAAAAGTTAAATGTATATATAAGGAGCAGCTGGAGGACCAATCTGCAACTTATTAGGTCAACTGGCAACATGATTGGGTATAAAAAGAGCCTCTCAGAGTGGCAGTGTCTCTCAGAAGTCAAGATGGGCAGAGGATCACCATTCCCCCAATGCTGCTGCCAAACATACTGGAGCAATATCAGAAAGGAGTTTCTCAGAGAAACACTGCAAAGAGTTTGAAGTTCTCATCATCTACAGTGCATAATATCATCCAAAGATTCAGAGAATCTGGAACAATCTCTGTGCGTATGGTCAAGGCCGGAAAACCATACTGGATGCCCGTGATCTCCGGCCCTTAGACGGCACTGCATCACATACAGGAATGCTACTGTAATGGAAATCACAACATGGGCTCAGGAATACTTCCAGAAAACATTGTCGGTGAACACAATCCACCGTGCCATACGCCGCCGCTGCCGGCTAAAACTCTACAGGTCAAAAAAGAAGCCATATCTAAACATGATCCAGAAGCGCAGGCGTTTTCTCTGGGCCAAGGCTCATTTAAAATGGACTGTGGCAAAGTGGAAAACTGTTCTGTGGTCAGACCAATCAACTGGGATGCCATGTCATCCGGACTAAAGAGGACAAGGACAGCCCAAGTTGTTGTCAGCGCTCAGTTCAGAAGCCTGCATCTCTGATGGGATGGGGTTCATGAGTGCGTGTGGCATGGGCAGCTTACACATCTGGAAAGGCTCCATCAATGCTGAAAGGGATATCCAAGTTCTAGAACAACATATGCTCCCATCCAAGATTCAAGATTCAAGATTCAAGAGTTTTATTTGTCACATACACAGTTATATACAGAATATACAACCGGCAGTGAAATGTAAACAGGTCCGCTCCATGGACAGTGCAAATTCACAGTTAAAAACACAAGGAAGAAATTATAATAGAAATAGGATATAAAAAAAGTACTCTCTCTATATATATATATATATATATATGTCTATATCTGTAGAATTATAAATAATCAAGTCAAGAGAAAAAAAGGTAACAAATAAGGATAAAGTGGAATAAAATAATTGAAGTAGACTTTGCAGTGAGTAAACTGTAGACTTATAAATATGTGGTTAACAAATGTATAAAGTGTATAATGTGCAAACAGGTTTATGACAGGTTGTTACACAGTAACAACGAGAACAGAAAGTGCAGTGCAATGTCAGTGTATCGATGTTTATCCTGGACGTGAAGTCACGTGATGTTAAGTGACTGAGTTCAGGAGTCTGATGGCCTGGGGAAGAAGCTCCTCCTGAGTCTCTCAGTTTTGGCCATCAGGCTCGGGAAGCGCTTACCAGATGGTAGCAGCGTGAAATGAGGGTTTGCAGGGTGATTAGAGTCCTTGATGATCTTGGTAGCTCTACCTTTGCAGCGTTTGGTGTGTGGACGTCCTGCAGAGACGGAGAGCTGACCCTGAGATACGCTCGGATAAGCGCACTACTCTTTGCAGGGCTTTGCGGTCATGACTGGTGCTGTTCCCATACCACGCTGTGATGCACTGAGTTAAAACACTTTCTATCGCCCCTAAATAGAAAGTTTTCAGGATAGCTGGTGAAACCCTGAATTTCCTCAGCTGGCGCAGGTGGTACAGTCTTTGCCTGGCTTTTTCACCTGTGTCTGAATGTGAGCAGTCCAGGTCAGGTCCTCGGAGATGTTTACTCCCAGGTACTTGAAGCTGCTCACTCTCTCTACTGGTGACCCGCTGATCATGAGGGGAGTATGTCCGTTGCTGTCTCTTCCTGAAGTCCACAATCATTTCTTTGGTCTTGCCAACATTCAGAGAGAGACAGTTGTCCTGGCACCATGATGTTAGATGCTCCACCTCGCCCAAGTATGCCGCCTCATTGTTGTTGGAAATGAGGCCCAGGACAACAGTATCATCAGCAAATTTGATGATAGAGGTGGAGCTGTGTGTGGACAAACAGTCATGCGTGTAGAGAGAGTAGAGCAGGGGCTCAGGACACAGCCCTGTGGAGCTCCCACACTCAGGGTGATGGAGGTGGAGGTGGACTGGCCTATTCTCACCACCTGAGGCCTGCCAGTGAGGAAGTCCTCAATCCAGTGGCAGAGAGAAGGATTCAGGCCGAGATCCAGGAGTTTGGAGGTTAGCTTGGTGGGAACTATGGTGTTAAAGGCTGAGCTATAGTCAATAAATAGCAGTCTTACGTAGTTCCCACTTTTGCTGTCGATGTGAGTGAGGGAGGAGTGGAGGACATGAGAGATGGCATCTTCAGTCGATCTATTGGGACGATAGGCAAACTGAAGAGGGTCCAAAGTGTCAGGAATGAAGGCGCAAATGGTGTTTTTAATGAGTCTCTCAAAGACCTTCATGACTATAGACGTGAGAGCCACTGGACGATAGTCATTTAGGCAAGAGGGTTTACTGTTCTTAGGGACAGGGATGATGGTGGATTTTTTGAAGGAGGTGGGGACCACAGATGTAGCGAGGACTCATTAAAGATAGATGTAAACAACCGGTGAGCTGATCAGCACAGGACCGCAGAACACGACCTGAAATACCATCCGGCCCAGCAGCTTTCCTGACGCCCACACGCTTGAGTGCTCTCCGAACTTCATCCTCCGAGACAGAGATCACGTGATTGTTGCTGCTCTGAGTAATTTCCTCTAACGCGCCACTTGGCGGAGTCGCGCTGCCGCGGTTACAGTCAAAGCGAGCATAGAAAGAGTTTAACTCGTTCACGAGCAACGGATCAGCGTTCACCTCTGCAGAGGATTTAGATCCAAAGGAGCAGATGGACCTCAGACCTTGCCACATGCGCCGCGAGTCGTTGAGTTGGAAATGAGACTCCACTCGGTCTTTATAACGGAGTTTTGCGGCTTTAACTGCTCGTCTGAGAGCATAGCAGGACGATCTGTATTCATTCATATTCCTGAATGGAGACCGGCGTTGTAAGCAGCAGTGCGTGCGTTCACTGCGCGCTGGATTGAATTGTCCACCCACGGTTTCTGATTTGAGAAGGACGTTATTGTTATTGTTTGCGTGGCTTGCTCTGTAAGCGTGTTGATGAAGCAAAGCGCCACGTCTGTGAACTCGCTTACGTCAGCTGAACTCGCTCGGAACATGTCCCAATCCACATCGCCCAGAGCTGCCTGTAGCGCGGTCTCTGAGTGGGGTGACCAACGCTTAACTTCCCGCCTCACCGGGGGTTCCTGGAGGAGCTTTTGTTTGTATTCGGGAGTGAGGAAAATGGCGGCATGATCCGATTTGCCAAACGCTGGAAGTGACCGCGCTTTATAGGCGTTCTTAAACGGAGAGTAGCAGTGATCCAGTGTGTTTGCTCCTCGTGTAGGACAGGAGACGTGCTGGTGAAAGTTTGGCAGGACTTTCTTTAGGTTTGCTTTGTTAAAATCGCCCGCGACAATGAATGCCGCGTCGGGATGTTGGTTTATGACGCCGCTGGCAACATCATGAAGGCCAGATAAAGCCAGCGCTGTGTCTGCCTGCGGTGGGATGTAAACGCGGTCGCGACAACCGCAGAAAACTCCCTAGGCAGATAGAATGGGCGGCAGATGATTGTTAAATGTTCCAGATGAGGTGAGCAGGACCGCGAGAGAATGGTGATGTTCCTGGGATCGCACCATTTCTTGTTGATCATGAAACACACTCCACCGCCTTTGGATTTACGGCCTCGGCTGTTCTGTCCATCCGAAAAACAGAGAAGTTCTCCGGACGGGCGTCACAGCTGTGTCCGGGACCGCGGGCGTGAGCCATGTTTCAGACAAACAATAGATATTACAGTCTCTCATGTCCCGTTGAAAACTTATCCTGGCTCTAAGATCGTCCATCTTATTATCCAAGGATTGAACATTTGCTAGAAGAATGCTCGGGAGAGGAGGTCTGAATGCCCTTTTCCTCAGTCTGTTACGGATACCAGCACGTTTCCCACGGTGTTTCTTTGTTCTACGCCGCTGGCTCTGTCCATTGTTCAACTCGGCGTTCCGAAGAATCTCAGATGGCCACAGAGGATCGGCGAAAGTGTCCTGAAACAGTCCAGTGTAGAGGTAACCAATGTCCAAAAGAGTTTTGCTGTCGTAGTAGATCAATGCAGATGATAAGTTTGTAAAAACTGAGAGTAAAAGAAAGTAAAATAGTAAATAAAAGCACAGTCTTCGCGGAGCGACCTGAACGGCGACCAAACACAGCGGCGCCATTTTTCCAGACGTCGTCTCTTTCAGGGAAGACTTGCATTTTCCAACATGACAATGCCAGACCACATACTGCATCAATTACAACATCATGGCTGTGTAGAAGAAGGATCCGGGGACTGAAATGGCCAGCCTGCAGTCCAGATCTTTCACCATAGAAAACATTTGGCACATCATAAAGAGGAAGATGCCACAAAGAAGACCTAAGACAGTTGAGCGACTAGAAGCCTGTATTAGACAAGAATGGGACAACATTCCTATTCCTAAACTTGAGCAACTTGTCTCCTCAGTCCCCAGACGTTTGCAGACTGTTAGAAAAAGAAGAGGGGATGCCACACAGTGGGAAACATGGCCTTGTCCCAACTTTTTTGAGATGTGTTGATGCCATGAAATTTAAAATCAACTTATTTTTCCATTAAAATGATCATTTTTCTCAGTTTAAACATTTTGATATGTCATCTATGTTTTATTCTGAATAAAATATTGAAATATGAAACTTCATTTTCATACATTGCATTCTGGAATGTGTGTGCTAAATATCCAGTTGCGCTCAAAATACATCATGTTATGGCAGCACATTGGCTTGTGAATATCATTTGTCATCCCTAGCAATGTTTTTTTGTCACGTTTCTAACCTCTCTTGCTCTTTGGGTCCTCATAGAAGCTCTCCTGCTGTTTAACACACACCAGCTCCTGCTACACAGGACATTACACACAGATCTATCAATATCCTTCCACATTCACACCCTGCATCTCTAGATTGAAGAGCAGCGTGCTAGTTTGGTTTAATGAGCACCCTTGAGCTCTCAGACACATCCAGCACCAATCCATATCTCTCATTCAGAGAGCGAGAGAGAGAGACACACACCAGGACATGCAGGCACAAACACAAATACAGGTGTTCTATTCCAGTGGCTTATAACTAGCAGGTCACAAACTTGAAAATGGGTCACAGGTCTGTTGTGCTGACGCTGTGTGTTCTGGGTGGTTTCTAGGGCATCGCTGGATTCTGGAGGGTTGCTTGCTGATCTAAGTCAAAGGTTTTGAACTAATCTAACCAACCCAGCTAAAAAACATTATACATGCCATGAACGTTCCAGTTAAGCTATACGTTATTTCTGAATGTCCTATGGACATTCAAAGCATCCGGTTTTTAAATGTTTTAAAAACATTCAATTTTATGAACATTCCATTTTGCAATCATTTTGGGAATGTTACTTTTGAAAGTTCTCTGAACATTCTAAAACAGTTACATTGAATATTCTACAAGTGTTACTTTGGGGAAGCTTGTCTGAACGTTCCCTGTTTGCTGCTAATAGAATCATCTGTTTGATTCTGATCAGCTAATTTCATTCGTCTGAGCTGTGAAACCTTAAGGCTGTTATATGACTATAAGGAACACTCAAATGATTAAAAACTTAATTAACTAACAGAATCCCGCCTTTTCTTTAGGCCACAAGCGCCTAATTAACATTGCGGAGTAGATGTTAATTAGAGTTGTGGCAGGCAAATTTTGTTTAAAATATGAATCCTGTGTTTTAGTAAAACAGATGTTTGTGATGCAGTGGCCTTTCATATCGTAATTAATGACGTGGTAATCAGGAAACGTTCTGCGTATGTGGGAATGTTATATATATCATATAGCATCGTCTGTAGGAGTGCCGTCAGAAATGACTGTGACAGATGATTTAATTAGGGATGCACCGATATAAATATTTAGCTTGATACCGTTAACCGATAATTCCTTATATTTGAAAGCCGTTAACTGATTTAGTGGCCGATAAACCTACAATTTTTGATTTTATATAATTTTGAGCTCCTTTTTTATATGGATGCACCGATATGAAGATTTTGTCCGATAACCGATAATTCTTTACAAACAATGAAAATGTTTACATATATCATCAAAACACATGATAATATAAAGTGACAGTAGAACTTTACTTGTGACCTATTTCTGAGTGAGACACGACATTGTAGGCAGTGCCGGATTTACCTTATATTGTGACATATATATGCCAAAGAAATGACAAATGCATACATGTATGACAGGTTATTGTAAAATACGAGAGTTTGATGGCGTCAACCAAAAAGAATAATGTGCAATGATGAATTATCCACAGTTATAATTTCATGTTGACTATGATAGGGAGGGAGAGAGCAGAAATATGCCGGTTTGCTCATGCAATGGCAGAACATCAGGAGTCATGTGATTTTGACATGTTAAACAGCAGGGTGTGAGAGCCACTAGATGCTGCTCCATCCATGAGGAATTGCTCATTCTAACGGGTCACCGTTACCCACAGCGGGAGATTCGCTCTCATCTTTAAATCATCTTGGCCTTATTTTGGGTTACATTAATGACTGTCGTCATACATTTAAAGAAACGCATCCTTGCTTTGTATATGGAACAGATTATGATGCTCAAAGAGGATTTGAAACCCGCTTTGCAGATTACTTTATAATAGTAAAGGTTGGGATTTGAATACATTATTCTGAACAAAGTCCAGACTAGAAAGCCTTTTAAAAAAGGCTGAGATGTGCGAGATTATTATTCCGTCACATGTTCTGAAGCCACTTTCGTTTTCTCTTCGAGAGACAGTTGCGACAGAACAGATCAATGATAAGCCAGCCATGAGCCACAGCACACTTTTCCCTGAAGGATGAGAAGCCGCAGGTCAGAAGGTCTCTGCGCTGACAAAGCTCCCACAGATGGGAAATGACTTCAGGGACATGACACGATATTTACTTCCTTTATCTCCTTCACCGAGTCCCTGGAGAGGCACATCAAGCCAGAATTACGAAGAGTTCACATGTGTGCCGTTTATTAGTGTGTTTGAGAGTGAATACAGTATAAATGTCACTGAAAAGGAAATTCTGGTGCTGATAATTCTGTGCATTCATGTGTGTCCAAAGCTGATGAGATCATTTGCTAAAAATACTGAAATATCAGTCTTACCCTGAGCTCAGAGCAGTGGTTCTCAACTTTTTATTAAATTTATTAAATGTTTAGGTGTTTGTTATAGAAACTATGGATGCACCGATATGAACATTTTAGCCGATGCAGATAACCGATAATTCTTTATATTTGAAAGCTGATAACCGAATTTGAAATTTGAAAGCTGATACATTGGACGATTAAAAAACAAATATAATTTTTATATACTTTTTTATTTTATATAATTTTTATACAGTTTTGAGATCTTTTTTTATAGGGATGCACCGATATGAAAATTTTGTCCGAAACCGATAATTCTATATATTTGAAAGCCGATAACCGATATATTGGTCAGTAATATAAATCCACATTTTTATATAATTTTTGAGAGCCTGATTACAAAACAAAAGTCTCCCAAGCACACAATCATAATGCTCTCATTATAATCTTATGTAGCCGATATGACAGACTTGCGCTGCTCATGTTGCTCTGAACTGTATTTTCCCTTTTTGAAGTGATTCCAATCATATTTCAAGCCATTCAAACCCATCGTGATGAACAGAGCACATCTGAAGTGTCTCAGCTGAAGGAAATAATACATTATTTATCAGTTAAATTTTCTTATCGGAGGATATCGATAACATTAAAAATTAACATATATCGGCCGATAACGATATGGTGATTCCCTAATGGAAACCCTAATAAATAATGAATAAAACAATAAATAAAGTCACATAAATTTGCAACAATGTCGTTTTAGTATTATTTATACACTAAAATTCTTTTTATACATTTTAGTAATTTTGTTATGTGCTTTTGTCATTTTTATTATTAATATTTCTATTTAGCTTTACTTTATTTCAGTTGCAAATGAAACTTATTTTTCAGCCAATATTTCTCATTTAGAAGTAAGTTTTTCATCTTATGTTTATATGTCAGCTTTATTGCAGTTACCTGAAAACTATTTTTAAAAGTTTTAGATAATAATAACAATTTGCAGTGAGATAATTTCACAATTATGACAAATAAGCCACAATTAACTTTTTTATGTTGGTGTGGAATCAGGCGTTTATTTTCATTCCTGCTCAGAATTATTTTTACAGTTGGCCAAGACATTTCGCTCATCTAACATTCTCCAGCTGCGTTTGCTCTTTCAGGTCAAGATCTTCAGAGGGAGATATTTTTAGTCACAGAGAGATGTGCGTCCTATTAAATGCATTAAGAGACTATGTGTTCCATAAGTGTTTGTTAGTTCCAGGTGAGCAGCACTGTAAGGGATTCATCCGTGTTCTCACATGCACGTGTGCTGAAATTAAACATGTCTGTGTTATGTAACCCCGTTGAGAGCGTTCCAGTAAAACACAATGATTATTGTGACCGAGGTCAACTGCAGTTTGACTGAATGCTTGTGTAGGAGAATTCCACTTTTAAGTAATGCATCTCCTATTTTTGCATGAATAAGAATGAGATTTGTTTGCATTGCAAGAAGTATTTTTGGGGTCCTAAATATAAGCTTTGCTTTTATCAGGTAAAATGTAGTGCCTTATTTTTGTCTTGGTTTCGAGGTTAATTATATTGCAGACCTGAAATCTTCCCACTTACTGATTCCTCAACAATAAGTAGGACAGGCTTGTAAATTATGAAGAAGCAGCCATAAACTGATAGAAAATCTGCAATTTCCTTGACTCAGATACAGTAACGGATGTGTTGCCAAGCCTATGATATTTTTTCCTGGAGCATTGGGCTGCTTTTACACTGTTTCTCGGGTCGTGTTGTGGTTGTGTTTCTATTGACCCCTCTAGTTTAGTTTGTGATTGGGCTAGTTTAGATTAGGAGGGTTTTTGTTGTGTAGACCGGGCAACCCTGCCGTGAGGAGAGAAGCTCTGGTGGGATTTTGTCTCAGTATATCGGTTTGTTTTAAAGCGTCCAGGTCTTCTCGGCTCTCATAGCATCATTTTGACTGGCAGTTCATGAAGCACGTGTGTGCCGTCGGGTCTCATTGAGCTCTCGACTGCTTCACAGACACGACGCGACTGACCTTAAGCATCGCTCTTCTGACAGAAGCTCTTCAAATCAAATATCCAGCACTATTCTGATTCACACAGCTGTGATATTGTACAGCTATAGCCGGTCATATGAAATATTGATTTGAGTGTTATTGATCTTATTATGAGGGAAGAAAGAGTGTGGAGTGATACGAGAGACTTATTCATCTTTTTTATACGGATGCACCAATGTAAGAATTTTGGCTTGATACCGATAATCGATAATTCTTTATATTTGAAAGATGATAACCGATATATTGGCCAATACATCTAAATCTAAATTGGCTTTAATATATCAGCCAAATGTCCTTTTTGGGGCAATTAAAAATTAACATATTTTTTTAATTTATGTAATTTTGAGATCCTTTTTTATAGTGATGCATCGATATGAAGATTTTGACCAATACCGATAATTCTTTATATTTGAAAGCCGATAACCGATATATTGGCAGATAAATATAAATCCAAATTTTTATATAATTTTTCATTTCATATAATTTTTATATAATTTTGAGATCCTTTTTTATAGGGATGCTCCGATATGAACATTTTGACCGATACCGATAATTCTTTATATTTGAAAGCAGATAGCCGTTATATTGGTCGATACATCTAAATCTAAATTGGCTTTAATATATCAGCCAAATTTTCTTTTTGGGTCAATGAAAAATATATCTTTTTTAAATTTATATATAATTTTGAGATCCTTTTTATAGTGATGTGTTGAAGATTTTGACCGATACTGATAATTCTTTATATTTGAAAGCTGATAAATCTAAATTGACTTTAATATATTGGCCAAATTTTCTTATTGTTCCAATTAAAAATGAACATATTTCGGCTGATACCGATGTGGTGGCCGATATATCGTGCATCCCTACTTTTTCATGTTTTACATTCAAGATTCAAGATTCAAGAGTTTTATTTGTCACATACACAGTTATATACAGAATATACAACCGGCAGTGAAATGTAAACAGGTCCGCTCCATGGACAGTGCAAATTCACAGTTAAAAACACAAGGAAGAAATTATAATAGAAATAGGATATAAAAAAAGTACTCTCTATATATATATATATATATATGTCTATATCTGTAGAATTATAAATAATCAAGTCAAGAGAGAAAAAAAGGTAACAAATAAGGATAAAGTGGAATAAAATAATTGAAGTAGACTTTGCAGTGAGTAAACTGTAGACTTATAAATATGTGGTTAACAAATGTATAAAGAGTATAATGTGCAAACAGGTTTATGACAGGTTGTTACACAGTAACAACGAGAACAGAAAGTGCAGTGCAATGTCAGTGTATCGATGTTTATCCTGGACGTGAAGTCACGTGATGTTAAGTGACTGAGTTCAGGAGTCTGATGGCCTGGGGAAGAAGCTCCTCCTGAGTCTCTCAGTTTTGGCCATCAGGCTTGGAAGCGCTACCAGATGGTAGCAGCGTGAAATGAGGGTTTGCAGGGTGATTAGAGTCCTTGATGATCTTGGTAGCTCTACCTTTGCAGCGTTTGGTGTAGACGTCCTGCAGAGACGGGAGAGCTGACCCTGAGATACGCTCGGATAAGCGCACTACTCTTTGCAGGGCTTTACGGTCATGACTGGTGCTGTTCCCATACCACGCTGTGATGCACTGAGTTAAAACACTTTCTATCGCCCCTAAATAGAAAGTTTTCAGGATAGCTGGTGAAACCCTGAATTTCCTCAGCTGGCGCAGGTGGTACAGTCTTTGCCTGGCTTTTTCACCTGTGTCTGAATGTGAGCAGTCCAGGTCAGGTCCTCGGAGATGTTTACTCCCAGGTACTTGAAGCTGCTCACTCTCTCTACTGGTGACCCGCTGATCATGAGGGGGGAGTATGTCCATTGCTGTCTCTTCCTGAAGTCCACAATCATTTCTTTGGTCTTGCCAACATTCAGAGAGAGACAGTTGTCCTGGCACCATGATGTTAGATGCTCCACCTCGTCCAAGTATGCCGTCTCATTGTTGTTGGAAATGAGGCCCAGGACAACAGTATCATCAGCAAATTTGATGATAGAGGTGGAGCTGTGTGTGGACAAACAGTCATGTGTGTAGAGAGAGTAGAGCAGGGGACTCAGGACACAGCCCTGTGGAGCTCCCACACTCAGGGTGATGGAGGTGGAGGTGGACTGGCCTATTCTCACCACCTGAGGCCTGCCAGTGAGGAAGTCCTCAATCCAGTGGCAGAGAGAAGGATTCAGGCCGAGATCCAGGAGTTTGGAGGTTAGCTTGGTGGGAACTATGGTGTTAAAGGCTGAGCTATAGTCAATAAATAGCAGCCTTACGTAGTTCCCACTTTTGCTGTCGATGTGAGTGAGGGAGGAGTGGAGGACATGAGAGATGGCATCTTCAGTCGATCTATTGGGACGATAGGCAAACTGAAGAGGGTCCAAAGTGTCAGGAATGAAGGCGCAAATGGTGTTTTTAATGAGTCTCTCAAAGACCTTCATGACTATAGACGTGAGAGCCACTGGACGATAGTCATTTAGGCAAGAGGGTTTACTGTTCTTAGGGACAGGGATGATGGTGGATTTTTTGAAGGAGGTGGGGACCACAGATGTAGCGGAGGACTCATTAAAGATAGATGTAAACAACCCGGTGAGCTGATCAGCACAGGACCGCAGAACACGACTTGAAATACCATCCGGCCCAGCAGCTTTCCTGACGTCCACACGCTTGAGTGCTCTCCGAACTTCATCCTCCGAGACAGAGATCACGTGATTGTTGCTGCTCTGAGTAATTTCTCTAACGCGCCACTTGGCGGAGTCGCGTTACGCGGTTACAGTCAAAGCGAGCATAGAAAGAGTTTAACTCGTTCACGAGCAACGGATCAGCGTTCACCTCTGCAGAGGATTTAGATCCAAAGGAGCAGATGGACCTCAGACCTTGCCACATGCGCCGCGAGTCGTTGAGTTGGAAATGAGACTCCACTCGGTCTTTATAACGGAGTTTTGCGGCTTTCATCACAGCCGTTGTGTTAAGCAAACATTTGAATAGAATATCCTGAGTGCATCAATATTTTGTTCATTCTTTTAGAAGTGCAATAGTTCAATACCATATAGACTAGCTTAATGCATGAACTAAAATCAAGTCCGAGTTTTGATTTTGGTCTTTAAGTTGAACATAAGAGTCAGACAGACAGGCTGATTGTTGAATGTCTATTTTTTGCCACCAGAGTTATTTCGTGCTATCTTTACAGATAAAAATATGCAGCGAGAACAGCTGCAGGACAGCAGCACAGCAGTGAGTGTGATCACGGAGAACGAGTGAACAGAACACACTGAGAAAGCAGCAACAGAAAATGACTAACAAGAGTGCATTAAGTAAAAGTGGCACAACTGATTATTATGATGCATTCTTCACTTTTAACATACATGCATTTATATATAGAACAGCTGAGAATGACCATAATAAGTGTTGCTTGCTGAGGCATCACATATACTTCTCGTGGTTCGGGTTATGATTTGAACAAACCTCTCAGAAGCATGCTAAAATAAACATGGATTTTTCAAGGGCCCTTATGAAAAAATATGTGTATTCAAGTGTTCTATTAGTATACTTCTTTTAAACTAAAAATAGGAAAGTATACAGTCTACTTTTTATATACTTCTCTACATATATTTGGTCTACACTTGTACTCTGAGATATAATTAAAAGTATAATTAAGTATTCAAAGTATACTTGGCTTGTAATTGTGTTTAATCTTTTGATTGAGTAGACGATTTTTACATCCAGTCTTATTAAACTTACATTGTTTGAAAATATTGATTAGAGTATTGAGATAAAACAGATACGTTCCTAATTCTGTGTATCTGAATTTTTGTGTAGGCAAATCCACTGGTAGTTTGAATTTACTTCAAATCTACTTTACTCTTTCCCCACCATTGACTGAATTTTCCAGCTATCCATGTTTTCACTGTTATACAGTAGGGGGCGCTATGACACATCTTCTGAAAGAGTACAGAATCTCCTGATCAAAACACATGAGAATAAGAAGCAGAAACAAGTGATAGGCCCTGCCCCAAATGGCACCCTAAACCCTCACGGTCTACCTCTGAGTCCGCACTTTCACAATGTAATGCAGCTTTGATTGCCGGGTACAAATCTTCTGCGTACTTCGTGAACTTGCTGACTCAGCTGAAGTGTGCATAGCAGCCGCAAAGGGGGCGCTCACGGGCACCCTTCTTTAAGCTTAAATGATGAATGGGACATCCTATGGTCTTGTGGACTTAATGGACACGTGCACGCAGCGGCCATTGTAAGTCCACAAGACCGAAAGTGCACATGAAGTGTGCCATTTGGGACAGGGCCTTAGAAGATGGCTCACGCAAATGTAAAATAACGTGATCATCAAACATTAAACAGCATATAAATCAAAACGGCCTAAAGTTGAATGAAATGTGGACCCAGGACGAGCTGTCGGACTGTGAAGCTTTGGAGGTGTTGATGGACTCGATCTACTCCATCTGTGTTTGATCATCGCTCTGAATCCCATCTGGACGTAGTCTTTGACAAAAATGCAATTTTCTCAACTTTTTGTTTAAAATGCTGCCTTTCTTTATGAAACTTACCCACATTCAAGTGTTGATAGAAAAGGATGCCTGAAGCTATAATAAAATGTTTTAAGGTATATTTCAAGTATGAAATATTATATATATATATATATATATATATATGTTATACTAAAAGTGTGACAATTTAGTTCAAGCAGTATTGAAATAGTACACATTGATATTAGTATACTTACAAGTTTCAAGTTTATTCAAGTTTCAAGTTTATTTGTCATTACACATGTACAAGTACAGTATAACGAAATGAAGTATTGTAAAGTGTACTTAACTACATAAAGTGTACTTAAAAATATACCTGAACATTACTTAAGTATACTTCATAAAATGAACTTGAAGTGTACTTCTTTTTCATGAGAGGGGTTTGGGTCAGTGTCCGAATGTCCGTTCATTCACTCCCTCTAGTAGTAATGCAGGGAATAGTGAATGAGGGTGTAGGAGGCGATTTCAAACATTTCACATTTCACATCTCACATTTCACTTTGAACCTGTTGCTAAACGTGCAAGAAGCGATGTTATGTCGTTTTGCATAAACATTGATCGCCAAAGGCACATTTTCCAGTGAGCGTGGAATCCCTTTGTGAATAACTCAGGTAATGTATTAGACAGTGTCCACTGTATTAGAGGCTGGAATGTCCCCTGGCCCCCGAATGCATGACAGGAGATCCAGGCCCTCCATGCGTATCTAATCTATGAGCATTAGCATGTTTGAAATGGCTGTATAAGGCATCGCAGCGAGGAAAAGCTCAATATGAACTTGTTTTAGCAGCAAGCTGGTAAATTTTCCCTCTGCCGCCCTTTACAGTCACCGTCCTCTCGAGGAAAACAATGTTCCGATTGCACTCCTTTAATTTGAAGAGACATTTGAGCCTCATGGATTGTGCGCAATAATCTCAGGCATGCACGCAGGTTGCCTAGCAACAGCAGGTTGGCGGGAGTGTTTGGTGCAAAGGGGGCAGTTGCTTCTCTCTCTCTCTCTCTCTCTCTCTCACACACACACACACACAATATGGTGTAATCTTGATGGCTCTCCACTCTAACTCTTAAATAAAAACCACTCAAGTGTTCTCGTTAGGATCATAACCAGGAAGGAAAAATAGTTAACAACTAACTGGATATGGAACCATGGGGCTTCAGATTTGATGCTAAAGTCTGCCATCAGCAGTCAAAGATCTCAATATGAACTCATAGACACTGAAGACTGGAGTAATAGTGCTGCTAACACGATTTAACATTCCTAGCACAATTTAGCATTTTGCTAAGAGGATTTATTATGTTGCTAGCATTATTTAACACATTGCTAGAAATATTTAGCACATTGCTAGCATAATTTACCATGTTGCTGGCATTATTTAACATGTTGCTAGCATGTTTTGGCATTTTGCTAGCATGTTTTGGCATTTTGCTAGCATGATTTAACTCATTGCTAGTATGTTGCTAACATGATTTGACGCATTGCTAGCAGATTAAGAGCATGATTGGTAAGATAATTTAGCACATTACTAGCATGATTTACCATATTGCTAGCATTATTTAACATACTACTAGAAAGATTTAACACATTGCTAGCACGTTGCTAGCACAATTTAGTATGTTTGCTAGCATGATTTAACACATTGTTATGATTTACCATGTTGCTAACATTATTTAGCACATTACTAGCGTGTTGCTAGCATGATTTAGCATTTTGTTAACATGATTTAACACAATCCATGCATGATTTGCCATGTTGCTAAGATGATTTAACACATTGCTAGCATGATTTAACACATTGCTAGCATGATTTAACATTTTTTAAACATGATTTAACACATTGTTAGCATATTGCTATCATGATTAGCATGTTGACAACATGATTTAACATACTCCTTGCATGCTTTGCCATGTTGCTAAGATGAATTTAACACATTGCTAGCATGATTTAACAATTTGCTAACATGATTTTAAAAATTAACATGATTTCACACATTCTTAGCATGATTCAACACATTGTTAACATATTGCTCATGATTAGCATGTTGAGAACATGATTTAACACATTGTTAGCATATTGCTATCATGATTAGCATGTTGACAATATGATTTAACATACTCCTTGCATGCTTTGCCATGTTGCTAAGATGAATTTAACACATTGCTAGCATGATTTAGCATCTTTACTGACCCCAAACAATGCACACTTATAATCACTGTATTTGGCTATATTTAGACTCATCTTTATGCCCATCCTCCTCTTGTTCACTCATCCGTGTGTATTTTAGTGCATCATATCATCTTCCTTGATCACTGAGGGGGGTTTAGGCACACATTAATGCGTTTGTGATCAGTATTACTGCATGCATCCATGGTGTGTTTCTCTCTGATCAGTGACTGCAGGAGTGTTTGTTAGCATGGTATTATGAGTATTAACACTCACTCCAGCAGTGTTTGATCATTCACATTAAAATCAACCGTAATCTCATCACACACACCTGGATTATCAGTCAGACAAAGGCACAGCCGATCCTGTCAAGGTGCCGCTTTATAGCTTATATTGAAACTGTCGAGTGAAACTGACTGCCCCATGAAATCAAAACCGACTCTGTTTTCGCTCTCATTATTATTTATTTGATCATCAATATCATTTGTGTTCTTCAGGAGAAAGTGATTGAACGGATGATGAACGAGGAAGATGATGAAATAGCTTTTTCACCATTGTTTTGCAAACTCCCATCCGGCTTCATTGTGTTATGGAAATCCTGCTTTTCACCATTCAATCATTTTCATGTTGCATAATATGCAAAGACACTTAGTCATGCTATTCATGTTATCAGTGTGTGCATCGGCGTTGCACACAATGTGTTAAATCATGCTAAAAACATGACAAATCATGCAAGGAGTGTAAATCATGTTGTCAATATGCTAATCATGATAGAAAAATGCTAACAATGCGTTAAATCATGTTAGGAATGTGTTAAATCATGTTAACAAAATGTTAAATCATGCTAGCAACATGGTAAATCATAACAATGTGTTAAATCATGTTAACAAACATACTAAATTGTGCTAGCGAAACATGCTAGCAATGTGTTAAAT
>CM031943.1:462500-782500 GCA_018749465.1 Paracanthobrama guichenoti
AGCTGTTTATCATTTATAATGCACTCTATTATAGACTGCATGAATTTCTAATATAATGTAGCAACTAAAATCAGTTGATCTTGAGAAATTATTTTTATTTATTTATTTTATTTTATATATAAACTGTATATTTATACATAGAGTTGTTCATTTATAAAAATAAATATTTTAAAGTGGACATGCAGCTGAGATCAGGATTGTTATAGTTAACTAAAACAAAAACTATTGAAAATGTTGTTATTTGAAATAATGAAATAAATGTTAACTGAAAAAAAAATATATATATATATATTATAAAAATGCTCATTTTATTTTGGGCTAGTTACCAAGGCAACATTCCTCATTTTTACTTGACTGAAACCAAAACTGAAATAAAAATGTATATAAACTAAACACATTTAAAAAACACACAAACAAATCTAAAAGTGGCACATTTACTAAAATTTCTAAAATATTAATAAAAACTATAATAATATCTTAATCATACAAAAATGTTGTTGTATTTTATATATAATATATTTTCATATTCATTAAGAGAAATAAAACAGACTGTATACATATAATGCACTCTATTATAGACTGCATGAATTTCTAATAAAATTATGCTATAAAAATAAATGTAACATAAATAAATGTAATATGGATAGCAGATCAAATCTGCTTTTATTTAATTTAATTTACTTTATTATTTTGACTCAGCTTTTTCTCCTAAAAATTAGTGTTTTCTACGCAGGATTCATCTCTGCATTTAGTGTCACTGCTGTCTTGGAGAAACAACTGAGCTATTATTAAAAAGATCTCAAGTGTAATTTTTCTTTCCTATGGGATAATGCACACTTTTTTTAATCCAAACACACAGGCGAGCGTAAGCAGAAGAATGGCTGAGCTGTTGGGTCTTTTGTTTGCTGTAGTCTTCATCTGATGGCACTCTGTTTGTTCTGCGCCTCGCCTCGGCATGTTTGAAGCTCATGTGACGTCAGAGACAAACAGGCCTTCTTTGGCAAAGACACTCGTGGACTGTGTGCGGCCGGCCGATCTGTGTTAATCCTGGAACAACATTCCAAATCTACCAATCAGATCTGAGGGACAAGTTTACATTTTGTCAAGTTTATGCTTAAAACGAGGGTTCAGTGTTTTTCACAGATCATTTCCCTCTGAGTTTAGTGATAACTTATGCTTATTTCGGACATGAAAGTTGTTCCAGGGTCAACAAAATGTGTTGAATCAGGAACATGTCTTCATGGCAAAATCATGGTGACCACAAACACACACACACATGCTTTTCTCCTTCGTTTTACTCAATCGCTCCCTCAGTAAGTCATTGAGTAATGTTCCACATGATCACCAGCCCAGCCCGGAAAAGCATTCTTCCAGTGACGTTAATCTGGTCTTTAAAGGGACAGTTCACCCAAAAATTAAAACTACCCCATGATTTACTCTCGCTCAAGTCATCCTAGGTGTGTATGACACTCTTCTTTCAGACGAACACAATCAGAGTTATATTAAAAAATATCCTGGCTCTTCAAAGCTTTATAATGGCAGCCCAAAATTTTATGCCCATAAAAGGGCATCCATCCATTATAAAAGTGCTCCACACGGCTCCGAGGGTTAATAAAGGCCTTCTGAAGAGAAGCGATGCGTTTGTGTGAGAAAAATATCCATATTTAACGTGTTATAAAGTAAAATATCTAGCTTCAGCCAGACCGCCTTCCATATTCAACTTACGGAAAACGCGAAACTAGCGTGACAATGACGTCGGATGTAACTGGCGCGTTTTGAACTGCGAGAGGCGTTACACTTTCTTCATAAGTTGAATATGGAAGGCGGTCCGGCAGAATCTAGATATTTTATTTCATAACTTGTAAAATACACTCTAAAAAATGCTGGGTTAAAAACAACCCAAGTTGGGTTGAAAATGGACAAACCCAGTGATCGGGTTGTTTTAAGCAAACATTTAAAACAACCTAATTACTGGGTTTGTCCATTTTCAACCCAACTTGGGTTGTTTTTAACCCAGCATTTTTTAGAGTGTATGGATATTTTTCTCACACAAACCCATTGATTGGCTTCAGAAGGCCTTTATCAACCCCTCGGAGCCGTGTGGAGCACCTTTATAATGGATGGATGCACTTTTATGGCTTTCAATTTTGGTCTGCCATTATAAAATTTGGAAGAGCAGGACATTGTTAATATAACTCCGATTGTATTGGTCTGACAGAAGAGTGTCATATACAGGATGAGGGAGAGTAAAGCATGGGGTAGGTTTCATTTTTGGGTGAACTATTCCTTTAATAATGTTCTCAAAATGGTAGCACAAAAACATGGAAGTTGTTCTCCTGAAACGTAACAAAAAACAAAAAAAACACAAAAAGTAACTTGTTTCGGAACGCTCAGAGAACATTCCCATAATGTTTGATACGGAATGTTCACATAACCAAGAAAAAGCATTCTGCGTTTTCATAACTTAATGGGAACGTTAGCCAAATGATCTCGGGACATATTTTGTAAGGCAGTTTGTTTCTCATCCTTTGCCAAGTTGAGAGACTAAAATTAGTAATATTTCTCTCTGAGTTTATGAATAAAGCCGTTTTAAGCCGCTACCTTTGTTCCAAATGTAAATCTGCCATGCTAACTGGGCACTGAGCCTTGTTTGTGCATGCTATTTTTGAGAAAAATGAGCAGTTTGTAAAGCAGGAATGCACGTCTAGCAAATAAATCCGTCCTTTGAATCTTATGAAGTGGTCAGACTTTCAGTCTGTGTTATTCTGAGAGCATTTGGTAGCCGAAGCTGTCCTGACCGACTCTGAAAACTCAATAAATGCTTTGGTATTTATTTTAGGTTTGCAGCGTCTAGTGTCCAAACCTACAAGTGTCTTTCAGCATCAGCTGATTTAAACAACTCATCTCGAAGCCTCTTTAAAGACACCGTCTGCCACTACATTTTTAGCACTATTTAGGGTTAAGAAGGCTAATGTTTGACAGTGGTTTGTGCTTGTCGAGTCTACCATGATCCTGTGTGAACCTGCAGTGTAATAATACTTTCACTACATGTTTTGAGTTTATACATTTGTGTTCTTTCTTCTTTTGTAATTCTGCTTCCTCCGCTGTTTATAGGTAAGCAAAGACGTCTCGAGGGCAAAACTGTTCAAGAGCGAAGCATAATGAGTGTCACACATAAATCAGTTGGCTAGGCATATGATAGAAGGCTGAAATAATTCATAATATAAGTATTAATAAAATAAAATGCCAACAGATTAATCAGATTAATATTTTTTTTAATATGGTGTTAAATATACATCCCATTCTCTTTGTGGCTCTTGTAGCTGCAGAAAAATCATACAAGAACAGCTGAGACTATATTTTAGTTCGATAATGTTTTTTATTTAATGTTTTGTATGTTTTAGGCACATTTATTCATTTTGGCATACACCTGAGAATTAATTTTTCCAAGATTTTTAAATTTGATGATATGAGACACGTGGCAGATTATTGCTCAAGTGAAAAAAGTTTAAAAAAGGGAACTTTTAGTGCCAGATTTACGAACAGCTTTCGTCAGCGCAAACCCTCTTTTGTCGTTAAAAACTACTGTCAGGATTTAGACACGCAGTGAAACATTAGCGCTGAAAAGGCGTGGACAGGGTTATTTATGCGGCTGATCTTATTGCATACGCATTTGTAGGAGTTTCCCTTTCAGACGCAGTATTTATGGGAGGAGAGTATTTAAATGAATCATTGTGATTTACTACGGTTTGCACTCGTCAATGTACTGGTGTTTGTGCCATTATTTACCGCCAAAAATAAAAAGCATGTCTTCAACCAGATGCTAACGGGGAGATTGCGTTGTCATTATGGAAATGATCCGGCTGCGTCTATGTGCCTTAATTTGCGTGTCGTCAGTAGATCACGTGCAGAACTGTCCACTCCCATCGGAGCATTTATGGAATTCTGCTCTCACACTAATTTGCCCTGTTAAGTAAATCTGGCCCTTTATGTTCATTGTTATAAAAAATGCACAATGCACAATTTTTATGTGAAATATATATTTTCCAAAACATGTTTTACTCTAAAACTGCGAGAAAATCAAAGCCATAAAATCTAAACAAGTTGTGCTCCAAATTTGAGTTTGATATTTTAAAAAATGAGCTTTCAGTCAGATTTTGTTTTGGCGCAGTACCAAATGCTTGCACTAGATGAAATTTACCTCCCATTCACATCCAACGCGTTCATTTTTGACTGCGAACAACACAAGCGCGACTTTCTTTTCAGGACCATTTAACCTTTTCGAATCATGTGCATGATTTGTGTTTGTGTGTTCACACAGCAAGTGCCGTTTCGTACCATTCCAATTAAGTTAAAGATTCTATTAAAAAGTAAATAATTTCAGTTTTTTATTTTTCTCTCTGAAATGTGTCTGGTTTTCAGTGGCATTGCATAGGCTGTAATTTTTACATTAAAGGTGCAAAAGTTCTGATGTGTTTTATCTTTGTCATGTTTTATATCACAAAACAAGCTGTGTGTGTGTGTGTGCGTGCGTGCGTGCGTGCGAGTGTGCGTGTGTGTGTGTGTGTGTGTGTGCGTGCGTGCGTGCGTGCGTGTGTGTGTGTAGTATACCATTCATATCTAAGATAATATTTTTATGCTTTTTAAAAGCTTTCCTGTTCACCGAGGCTGCATTAATCTGCTCATAACTCCAGTAGATCAGTGTAATATTCCTCCAGTGTAGATCAGCTGTTCTCTGTGTGAATATATAGTAAAGTGTGATTTATTCCTGTGATCAAAGCTGAGTTTATCATCATTACTCCAGTCTTCAGTGTCACATGATCCTTCAGAAAGTTTAATATATATGTAGTCATTGTTAACGCAGTGGTTTGTTGGGTGGGTGAAGTTTTGAGTTCATTCACATCTAGTCTGATGTCCTGTACATGTTCCCGTGTGAAACTGATGCACATGTTTATGGTCATTGTGTTCTGTAAACGGTCACTTCATGGGTTTAAGATCCGGCCAGGTGTCTAAACCAATACATGAGGTTTGCGGAACACTTAAGTCAAGAAGTTCTGGATGAGATCAATCATTAATGTGCTTGTAGGTCTAAGGCTATCACCGCTTAATTCCATGGTCCACTTTAACTATTCAACTACATGCCAGCTAGCAGTCATTAGAGTATTAGTAGACTGTTAGGTTCGGGTTAGTAGAATGAGTTGACATGTACTTGTGAAGTTACTTCCAGTCTGTAGAATAAGTGGACAATGAAAATGTTGGCGTTAACCGCTTTGAGAGGTAAAACATTTTCACCAGAGAACTTCATCAAGCCCATATGGGACGATGTTTCACACTGGTTTCGGTAGAGTGCTTTTCCATGACCCTGTGTGACATGTTGCGTTTGTTGTGTCAACCCGCCAGCTCTTTACTTTCACTGTCCATTTTGCGTTTAGACGTTCGTGTTACTCTTTTGTGCATTTCGGCTTTCCTCTGCTGTTTATAGGTAAGCAAAGACGTCTCGAGGGCAAAACTGGTTCACGGTTCACGAGCGAAGCGTTATGGGTGCTGCAAATAAATGAGCTGGCTATTCAAATATTTCAATGTTTAATGATAGAAAGAGTAAATAATAAAAATGGTAACATATTAACACTCATTTTAGTTTTAAATTAGTTGTTATAAGTTGATTCAGCTTTCTTTTTTGTACATGCATTTTCTTCTCCTTTTTATTGTTTTAAAAAAGCAACGCTGGACTGTTTTTCCCCCCTATAATGTTACACTGTTTCTGAAAGAGTCTCTCCTGTTCACCGAGGCTGCATTAATCTGCTCATAACTCCAGTAGATCAGTGTAATACTCCTCCAGTGTAGATCAGCTGTTCTCTGTGTGAATATATAGTAAAGTGTGATTTATTCCTGTGATCAAAGCTGAGTTTATCATCATTACTCCAGTCTTCAGTGTCACATGATCTTCAGTCTTCACTAATCATTCTCATATGATGCAATTGAATGAATTTTGAATATCTTTAATGACACTTTTGATCAATTTAATGCTGAATAAAAGTGTTCATTTCTTTTTCAAACTTTGGAGTATCTTAACGTTTTTGGGCTTATTTTTGGCCCACAGTCACGAGACATTTTAATTGCTTTGTGTAAAGGATATAATTATTGAAACAATGTTTGTTTGCAGCAAGTGGCCAGATGTAATTTAGCCTTGTGCAACATATCTTTAATGCATGTTTATGCAACCAAATAAAATACTATCTTCCTCGCTAAAAATGATTTGTTTGACTCTTCTGGAGGGTTTTCTATGGATAAGTCACTCTGTCCTGTTCTGTGTTTGCAATCCCTCACAATTAGTGTCTATTTTTTGCTATAGGCGAGTGTATAATGAAAGGATGAGAAATGCAGCGGATGAATGTAGGTGTCTTCCCTGAAAAGACGAGTGGAAAATTCTGCTCAGGGACAAAGTGGGCAGCCGGAGGTGGGGGGTGAAGTCTGGTAACCCGAACCCTGGAGACACAGATCTTAGGTAAAGCTACGGTCCACGGCTCGGAGAGGGAACAATGCTCTCTCACATGAGATCCGTCCTTATATGTGAGCGAGTCGGGTCTCCAGGGACAGAGCGCAGCGAGAGGACATCATGTGCTGAGGTTCCTCCAGGGCCCCAACGATTCCCAGAGGGCGGTGTGTGATTACAGGTGCCTATGGACGTTTTAAAGGAGTAGCTCCCCCTAAAAACCACAATTCTGTCACCATTACTCATCATGCAATAATAAAAGTGTGACGTGACCCAAACAAGTCATTAAAGAGTGTTTGTGAGGCACAAAGTTTAGTTGTTTACGGTCGCTTGTCTAATCAGCAGTTAGACTGTCAACCCCTTTTTTGAGCATAGACCTGAACTTAAAGGGACAGTTCACCCATAAATCATTTGCTCGCCCTCAAGTTGTTCCAAACCTGTATGAGTTTTTTTTCTTCTGCTGAACGCAAAAGAAGGTATTTTGAAGAATGTGGGTAACCGAACAGTTGACAGGTTTGTGTCACAGTTTGCGTTCAGCAGAAGAAAGAAAAGCATACAGGTTTGGAACAACTTGAGGGCGAGCTCATGATGACAGAATTCATTTTTGGGTGAACTGTCCCTTTAAATGGTTCATGAATGCTATGGAATACACACCTAAGGTTGGTCTCTTTTTAAAAGAAGATTATTAGGCAGAAAAGTGTAAAAAAGTATAGTAAAGCCAATGTAACATAAGTATTTTGCTAAATAATTTGTACGCTAAAATTGCTTGAACATTTGTATAATATTCGAGTGTTACATAATGTGAGGCTGTTTTTGCCACTGATGCCATGCTGGTTTAGCTGGTTTAGCTGTTATGAATGATAAAAACATCAGCTATAGTTTGGCCAGAAGCACCTTTACTTTGTAAAGTAATTCACCGGATTATTCTGCATATATATGTGTTTATGTGATACTATGATTTTGCACATTGTAAAGATTGAAGGTTTAAACTATATTTATATTTCAGTTTGGAAAAGATATTTATTTCAGCCATTCTGTTTACAACAACAAATGTGTTTTGAAAATAATTATATTATATTATATTATATTATATTATATTATATTATATTATATTATATTATATTATATTATATTATATGTGTTGTTATTATTATTATTATTTATTATTATTATTTATATATTTTATTGTCTATCCAGATTTTCAGTGTTGAATAACTGTATTGTGATATGTTTCTGTGATATAAAATCACTTTCACTGTCAGAAAAAAGGTACTTTACGTACTAATACTTAAAGCACTGATGCTCTTTAAAGCACTGATGTGCACCTTTAAGGTACTAATACGCTCTCTTAAAGCACTGATGTGCACCTTTAAGGTACTAATACGCTCTCTTAAAGCACTGATGTGCACCTTTAAGGTACTGATACGCTCTCTTAAAGCAAGCACTGATGTGCACCTTTAAAGTGCTCTGATAACGCTCTAAAGCACTGATGCTCTTTAAGGTTAAAGCACTGATGTGCACCTTTAAGGTACTGATACGCTCTCTTAAAGCACTGATGTGCACCTTTAAGGTACTGATACGCTCTCTTAAAGCACTGATGTGCACCTTTAAGGTACTGATACGCTCTTAAAGCACTGATGTGCGCTCTCTTAAAGCACTGATGTGCACTGATGTGCACCTTTAAAAGGTACTGATACGCTCTCTTAAAGCACTGATGTGCACCTTTTAAGGTGCTGATAATCACGCTCTTAAAGCACTGATGTGCACCTTTAAGGTGCTGATACGCTCTCTTAAAGCACCGATGTGCACCTTTAAGGTGCTGATACGCTCTCTTAAAGCTCTTAAAGCACTGATGTGCACCTTTTTAAGGTACTGATACGCGCTCTCTTAAAGCACTGATGTGCACCTTTAAGGTACTGATACTCTCTTAAAGCACTGATGTGCACCTTTAAGGTACTGATACGCTCTCTTAAAGCACTGATGTGCACCTTTAAGGTACTGATACGCTCTTTAAAGATACTGATGTGCACCTTTAAGGTACTGATACGCTCTCTTAAAGCACTGATGTGCACCTTTAAGGTACTAATACGCTCTCTTAAAGCACTGATGTGAACCTTTAAGGTACTAATACGCTTTTAAAGCACTGATGTGCACCTTTAAGGTACTAATACGCTCTTTAAAGCACTGATGTGCAGCTTTAAGGTACTAATACGCTCTCTTAAAGCACTGATGTGCACCTTTAAGGTACTAATACGCTCTCTTAAAGCACTGATGTGCACCTTTAAGGTGCTGATACGCTCTCTTAAAGCACTGATGTGCACCTTTAAGGTACTAATGCGCTCTCTTAAAGCACTGATGTGCACCTTTAAGGTACTGATACGCTCACTTAAAGCACTGATGAGCACCTTTAAGGTACTAATACGCTCTCTTAAAGCACTGATGTGCACCTTTAAGGTACTAATATGTACCATTTAGGGGTGAGTAAGGTACAAAGATGTACCTTTTCTCTTTTGTACCTTAGGGACCGCCCCAGTGACAGCGCTCAGAGTCAGTTCAACATAAAGCTAAAGCATGGCTTCAGAAGACCAAGAGTATATCAAACAAGATAAATTGTCCTTCAAAATGTCCTTCAGAAGACAGAACATCTTATAGGTTTGGAATGACATGAGGGCGAGTAAATTTTTTCTTGGCCTATATTATTGAGTATGAATAGACTTATGCTGAATTGTGGTGACATACTAGAAGTGACATCAAGCTTCCACAGCTTTCTGCAGTGTGTTTCACGGAGAGCCGTGTGAGACAGAGACACTGCCTTCTTTCACAGTTGTCATGTTTATTATTCTCTCTCTCGGTGTCTGTGGCTGACATTTCCCTCCGCGCTCACAGCTGCGTGCCTGAGAGAGAGACACTCCACAGCGCTTATTACACACTGATGAGCAGAAGAGGACACTTACAGCGCTGACATACATAGTGTGGAAATAAAGCAACGGCAGAAAGACTGGAATCTCTCAATTTGGGGTGACTTGCGTGTGTGTGTGTCTGTCAGTGTGTGTGTGTTTCAGGTACAAAATGTCCCCACAAAGATAGGAAATTTTTTGGACTCCATGAGGAAAACAGCTTGTATGTTTAATGTGATATGTAGGTTTAGGTTTAGTGTAAGAGGGGAGAATATACAGTTTGTACAGTATAAAAACCATTAAGTCTATGGAATGTCCTCATAAAACATGGAAGCCCAAACATTAATACTTTTATTTTGCAAGAATGCTTTACATTGATCAAAAGTGACAGTAAAGATAGTGTTACAAAAGATTCTATTTTCAAATAAATGCTGTTCCCTTTCTATTCATCAAACAATCCTTAACAATAAAATATATATAACATTTTCCACAAAAATATGAAGCAGCTGACATAGAGAACAGCTGACCTACACTGGAGGAATATTTCACTGCTTTACTGTTCTCACTGTATTTTTAGTCAAATAAATGCAGCTTAAAAACGTTTTTCTTGTATCTTACTGATCTCTTATGAATAGCGTGTTTGTGCAAATAAAGCAATAAAGTACATTTGATTTTGCAAATGTGTAGGGTTAAACGACATTTATATTTTATATTACATTTTCAATTTAGAAAAAAATATTTCAACCATGTTGTTCACAACAACAGATACATTTTGATCAGACAAAACATTTTTTCTATATTGTATTTTATAATTATTATATTATATTCTGCAACACTTTTTTTATTATATTATATTATATTATATATATATTATATTATATTATATTATATTATATTATATTATGCCGCCTTCTGCAACACACTTGTGACAGATGAACAAAAATGGACTTAATCGCCTAATTTGTTGTTGTGGTTCAAGAGAGAACCAATTTTTGGGATTTCACTGTAAACTTTTGCCATCTCGCAATAACCAGAGACCCTGAAGACCTGAAGTTCGGGGTGAACTTTCACCATCCTGTTGACCTCCTGCAGACACCACAGGACTTGACTGGAGGGAGGTCATCATTTGGTGTCTGGCCCCGGTTCAGAGCACAGTCAGACCCTGAGCGGATTTACCACCTTCGACCACAGGGAATTCGCATGAGCCCCCCCCCGCAGATGTAGAGGGACCACCCGCTGCGACAAGTGAACCAGAACCCGAGGATAAGAGGACAGCGCTCACCATCGCCCCGGAAGAGGTACCCCAGAGTGAGTCTGACCAGGAGTAGGAGCCCGCGACACCAGAGGCCGAGGGAACAGAAACCGAGGACTGGCTCCTCACACCTTTGACTCCACTGGAGACCCTCGGCCTTACGGCTCCACCGGGTTCCCTCCATTCACCATTCATTCATATTATGTTAACCAACATCTTCTGGTTTGCATCCCTCGAGTTCCATAATAATCAAATAACATGAATCATCTTTCATTTGTTTAATTTTTTCATAATTACCTTTCATGTAGTGTGTAACATAGTTCTAAGTGAATGAAAACATCCTGCAAAGTGTTAAATCTGAAAGTGCACCATATATAAAGTTATTGTCTCTCAAAAGTAAGAGTCGACTCTGAGTCAATTAAACAAATTGTTGTTCAAACGAATCCTAAGCCATTTCGTTTTGACATCAAGACGAAACATTATTTCGTCCGTCCATTTATTGTGCACACAGACACCAAGGGAAACTTGAACCACCTTAAACACTGCACGGAGCTGGAGTTCAGTTATGGTTAACGGGCGTTTGTTTCCGAAATACAGACTGTAAGTGGTTGACCAATCACAACAGACTGGGCCATCTGACCAATCAGAGCAGAGTAGGCTCACAGAAAGGAGGGATTTAGAGAGACCCATTGAGTCGTTTGAGAATCATTGAACAATGTGGTGATGTGCAATGTATATTACGAGAAAATGATATGATTTTTTTTTTTTACGCATGTAAACCTGTTGTTGGAGATCTCCAAAACTAAATTAGGAAACTTTAAAATAACATAATAGGGGCACTTTAAGTAATAAATGTACTGTTATATCATATTATATGTTTTATATGGCATTTTCCTCCTTTAAGAACTGCAAGCAACGAGGCTCGTTTGGCATTTCTGCTCACGTCCATTGATCCCCTGCTGTAATCACGCATGTCAGAGAGATACAGTATGAGCCCTTCCCCCTTCACAGAACGAGCCACTTCAACACATTGTCCTTTCTTTTTGTGAATAATCCCTGTATCAGACAGACCAATTATGGGATGAAGCACTGGAACCCGTTGGCTAAATGATAGTTTTCACTGTTCAAGGGTATATTATTAGCTGTTACCTGATTTAATTCAGGACATTTTCAAAGACTAGTGCACTTGTTTCTTGCAAAGTAATATATTCTCTATTATTCGCCTGAATTCTGAGTAACACAAGGGCGGTCGCTCTGCTAAGTCACAGACCGCCTACTTTAGTATATAATGTTTCCTTTCATGGACCGGACTGCTTCCTTAAAACAGGTTAGGTAGCTATTTATAAGTCATGATCCCAAGTTAATGAGTGCCAGACCTTTATGAGGAAAAAAGTCTTACAATGTAACCACAAAAATGGATTTTTGCTTGAATTGGGAGGCTGATCGTCACTGTTGACTTTCCCACAACCCTGATTTCACCTTGAATATCTGCAGACTTCATCCCCTTCTTCCTAAAGCATGCTGTCATTAACAGCTGCTCCTGGTTTTCCTGGACTATTTACCAAACAAATGGATGCAAACTCAAAAGGAAATGTGCAAACCCAGCTCACAGACATATAAGTGGTGCCAAGCTGTTGAAAAGCATAAATATGGACTAAACTTAATCCACTGTTGACAGAGAAAAGACAGCGAGCCGTTTACAAAACACAGACAAAACATATGCAAAACTCACATTCAGAATTCTTGAGATACGTCTGTGGCCGTGTGCAAAACATAGTTTGATTTATCAGATTTATTACTGGGTGTTGAATGCCACAGGACACAATTTACACAGTCATTCATCACTTACCTTTGAAATAGAGAAGTGGCCAAAAGTCATAAAAATAAGGTGGTGCCTGAGTATTAACAAATAAATGATTAATGTTGAAGACAAATCAGTGCACAAGGAACGTTTTTAAATACTAGTAAACTGTTATGTGTAAACTACCACAGGTCTAATAATAAGATATTGGGTAAGCTAGTTCCTCATCTTGGTGTCAATGACATGACCTACCTGTGTGGATGAAGGTTGAATAAATGTTAAAGCTCGATGACAGCAGCCAAACTCCTCCCTAATCTTCTTAAAACTCCTCCTTGAAACAGGTGATCTGGCAGGGTATAAATTTTGTGAACCTGGCTTGGACACACAGGAGCTTTTTGTCTCCGGAGAGGCTATCAGGAGAACTACGACATCCAAAATCCATAAGATTTAGATTTGGAATAAACAAGGAAAATGGGGCTTGGCGTGAGTGGACCATATTTTAATATACTGCCCGTTTGCTTTACTGCTCTTGTTGCTCCATTTGTTGTGTTTTTTATTTTATCTCTTGCTTTGCTTTTTTTTTTTAAAATCAACAATGTGTTTATTGCTAATGTTAAGAATTGTTATTCTTGATAGACGGGGAATGATAAGTACAAATTGGCGGCAACTTCAGAGGATGGAGCCAAAATGGGAAAGAAGGAAAAAGGGAAGAGAAAACAGAAGGACATGGACGATCTTAAAAAAGAAGTGGATCTGGTGTGTATATACAATAAATGCATTTAGAAAATACACATTGCATTAACAGCTCCGCATAATCATAACGAGGGGAACTGAGATTTCAAGGCTCTTTTATTTTCCACAGGATGACCACAAGTTGACGCTGGACGAGCTTCACCGCAAATACGGCACTGACCTGAACAGAGTGAGTTTAGTGAGACTTTTTTTGGGAATGTTATGAATCTAAAATAACTGATTAAATGAATGATTCTTGTTATTAAAAGAACAGTTGGTACCCTGAAAAAAAAAAAAAAAAAAAAAAAAAGAATAATTTTTTTTTTTTAAATATACGCTTGTCTGTCAAATCAAAGCACTTTTACTCAAACAAAAATTATATATGACGTCTGTTAACCAGATCACAGTGGACATGTTCAAGGCAAAACAGTAGATTTATTATGTATTGAAAATAGTAGATTGTATGTATTGGAAACAGTAGATCATAATGGAAAACTTCTAATACAAGCACTTGCAACTTATGTATGTAAGATATTAATCTGCATAATAATATTTGTGTCAATTATTGCTAGCTGTCCTGAAGCAAACCCGGACATAGGGCAGTGGGTGGTGTCCGTCTGTTAGCTCCGCCCCCACCTGGACCAAACCCTCTGCCCTACCCTGACCTTCACTACACTCCAACACCTCAAGGACAGCCTGCCCCTTTCAGTTATCCCACAATATCTCCCTGGAGTATATTTATACTCCCTGGATATTTATGTAAATTTTTTTGTGTAAATAAAAGCCTCTTGAATGCCTGACATCCACAGCCACTGTTTTGAGCTTCGCTCACCCTGCAACACTTTGTTGACTTAATATTTTTGAATCATTTTTGGCAGGGCTTGTCTTCTTCCCGTGCAAAGGAGATCTTAGCACGTGATGGGCCGAATGCCCTGACCCCACCTCCTACGACTCCAGAATGGATCAAGTTCTGCAAACAGCTCTTCGGTGGGTTCTCAACACTGCTGTGGATTGGTGCGATCCTTTGCTTCCTGGCATATGGAATCCAGGCAGCCTCCGAAGACGAACCCGCAAATGACAATGTACGATGGAGCAAAAATGGTCATCTCTTAGTCATGTATAAATAGTTCATATGTCAACAAACAGTGCATCACATAATAATTTTTGCAGCTGTACCTGGGAATTGTGCTTGCTGCTGTTGTCATAATCACGGGATGCTTCTCATACTACCAAGAAGCCAAGAGCTCCAAGATCATGGAATCTTTTAAGAACCTCGTTCCTCAGGTACTGAAATTCAAAGATTATTCTGATAAACATTGTAGCTCTCACAGAAAACAAGTTGTTTTAATACATTCTGGTTTTGTAGCAAGCCCTGGTTGTGCGTGATGGAGAGAAAAAAAACATCAATGCTGAGGAGGTGGTCGCTGGTGATCTTGTGGAGGTCAAAGGTGGAGACCGAATCCCTGCGGATCTTCGCATCATCTCTGCACATGGATGCAAGGCAAGACCTAAAGCTCATCAGAATGTCAAAAGTATTGTTGAAAAGACTGGCATAGTTATGTTGTGTTGTCTTTGTCTAACGAGGGTTACTATTAGGGATGCACCGATATGAACATATTGGCCGATACTGATAACCTATAATTCTTTATATTTGATAACCGATATATTGGCTGATAAATCCAAATCCAAATATATTTTTTATATACTTTTTGAGAGCCTGATTACAAAAACAAAAGTCTCACCATTAAACACAATGTCCCAAACACACAACTATAATGTTTCATTATAATTTTATGTAGTCTGTATGACAGAATTGCACTACACATGTTGCACTTTTTTGAAGTGATTTGCAATCATATTTCAAGCAATTCAATTCAATTCAATTCCATCATGGTGAACAGTTCACATCTGAAGTGTCTCAGCTGAAGGAAATAATACATTATTTATCAGCTTTAACATATCGGCCACATTTTTTAGCGATAACACTAACATTAACAGTAAACATATATCGATATGGTGGCGATATATTGTGCATCACTAGTTACTATGCAAGTCAACCAGGGGTGTCCAAACCTGGTAGGCCAATGTTTTACAGAGGTAAAACAGCATTGGACACCCTTGAGCTAGACCAACACCAAACCAGTACTAACCAGCATGAACAAGCCTGGACCAACATGGAATTCATGGTAATCTTCCTTCCTTTTTTTCCAGGTGGACAACTCTTCACTCACTGGTGAATCTGAGCCCCAGACTCGTGCTCCTGACTTCTCCAATGAAAATCCCCTGGAAACCAGAAACATTGCATTCTTCTCTACCAACTGCGTTGAAGGTACAATGATAAAACAGCTGAAGTTTGTTGGATAACAAAATCAATGACAAAAATATAGCTGTAAGCAGCAATTAACAGGGTTCAAGTGCTTTAAGGCCTTACAGCACATGCGTAAAACGGTATTAGGTTTTATTTAGCAGGCATGTAACCACTTAGATCATAGTATATGTTTCAAAGCTTTTTAACAGCTATCAAGGTTGAGACGAAAACCTTGGACTAGTTCGCGAAAGTTTTTGGAATAATCTCTGATATTTAATGAACAGTTCGATTGACAGCGGTGGTCCTAGAGGCAAAGTTGCTCAGAATGAGGAGTTTTGCCATACGCTATGAATGTCGTGGGCATGTGTGAAAAATTGCATGATATACAATCTTTTACGCATGTGAAAAACTCGAAGGCGCCCCTGGGTGGCCAATTTCTTTTGAATTTCTCATAGGCCTCTAGGGCCGTGAGTCAAACAGGCCCAGCGAGTTTCATTCTAATAGGCCTCTATTAACCTTGTCTGACAGCTGCTTGAACTTCATTGGCCAATGGCGGGCATGTTTTTCGATATACATGAATGTCTTCATAGACAACTCCAGCACCTTGGACAAAGACACCACATGCCAGTTTTCAAGTCTGGTTTTTGTGGGGGGTTTTTGTAACAGCACCACCAGTTGGCCAGTTGCTGTATCCTTTTTCACGCGACCACAGACCGAGCCCATACATAGCTGTATCGAGTTTGGTGAAATTATCTCATTCTGTTCAAGAGGGATAGCCATTTTTTTTAAATAATTATTGACAATCAGACTCCAGAGAATCTTTCTGCAGGGGTCTGGTTCCAATCGGGCAAAAAACGTAGGACTAGTTCACAAAAGTAGGTTTTTTGAAAAATCCAAAATACTATTTTGTCAAGGATGTCAATCAAATCAACATTTGTTCATCTTGAGCCAAGGATTCCAACAATATCAGACACTTGCACCTGCAATGAATGTTTTAGGAGTTATGAGCCATTACGTACTTTTGATCACTGTAGCGCCACCATCAGGCAGATTAGGGCAAGCATTGGTGATGTTGTAGACAGTGTGAGTACTACTGTCCCACAAAGTTTCAAGTCTCTATGACTTACAGTTTGGTCTGCCCAATTACTTTTAGGGGAGAATGCTGATCCTTGGAAATTCTTAACAATTAATTTCAGCGCTATGCGCTTGAACCCTATTTATGTAATTAAGTTACAATATTCAATAGGTACTGCCAGAGGGATTGTCATCAACACTGGTGACCGTACCGTCATGGGTCGTATCGCCACTCTTGCCTCCAGCCTGGAAGGTGGAAAAACACCTATTGCTAAAGAGATCGAGCATTTCATCCACATAATCACTGGTGTAGCTGTCTTCCTGGGCGTGTCCTTCTTCATTCTTTCTCTGATTCTTGGATATGGTTGGTTGGAAGCTGTCATCTTCCTGATTGGAATCATTGTCGCTAATGTGCCTGAAGGTCTCCTTGCCACTGTAACTGTAAGTCAGAGTGCAAAGTACACTTCTAGAAAACTTGAGCCAAAAATGATTACTTAACTTATAACTTCATGTAGGTGTGTCTAACTCTGACCGCCAAACGAATGGCAAAGAAGAACTGTCTGGTGAAGAATCTGGAAGCCGTGGAAACTCTTGGCTCGACCTCCACCATCTGCTCTGATAAGACTGGTACTTTGACCCAGAACCGAATGACCGTCGCTCACATGTGGTTTGACAACCAGATTCATGAAGCAGACACCACAGAGAACCAGAGTGGAGCCTCCTTTGACAAGAGCTCTGCTACTTGGTCTGCTCTTGCGCGTGTTGCTGGCTTGTGCAACCGTGCCGTCTTCCTTGCTGATCAGAGCCATCTCCCAATCCTTAAGGTGTGCTTGAGTTTCTCAATATTTATTACGTTAGGATATTTAAGGAAATGTATAGATGATTTACCATTAGAATGACTTGTAGAGGTCCAGCAGTAGTAATATGTTCGTTAAGACACTTTTGTAAAAGAACTAATTCAATCTTTTGCAGAGAGAAACAGCTGGTGATGCCTCAGAGTCTGCCCTGTTGAAGTGTATTGAGCTGTGCTGTGGTTCAGTCACTGAAATGAGAGAAAAGTACACAAAAGTTGCTGAAATCCCTTTCAACTCCACCAACAAGTATCAGGTATTTTTGTTAATGTGTTCTTTGGAGATTCGCAGATTAGACTGGTCGTCCTAACAACACATAATCTTCTTTTTTTCTAGCTCTCAATCCACAAGAATCCAAATTCCCTAGAGTCTAAGCACCTGATGGTAATGAAAGGAGCACCTGAGAGAATCTTGGATCGATGCTCCTCCATTTTGATTCAAGGAAAAGAGCAGCCTTTGGATGATGAACTGAAAGATGCTTTCCAAAATGCTTATGTAGAACTTGGAGGTCTTGGAGAAAGAGTGCTGGGTAAATCCACCTTATGAAGTTGTGGAGTTTTATTGCTGTGTAATCTATGACTATGCACACTAGTGACTGTGTTTTTTCTCAAAGGTTTCTGCCACTTTTGCCTCCCTGACGACCAGTTTCCTGAGGGTTTTGCGTTTGATACTGACGAAGTGAACTTCCCCACTGAGAACCTGTGTTTTGTTGGCCTTATATCCATGATCGATCCTCCTCGCGCAGCTGTACCAGATGCTGTTGGCAAGTGCAGGAGTGCTGGAATCAAGGTGTTGTTTCACCTTGATTCAAGACTGAAGGCTTGATTTAGAATTTGTACCTGTATTACATTAAATTTATCAGATGATCAAGCATTTATATCTTCTATCACAGGTTACTTGTGAGCATCCAATACAGCTAAGGCTATTGTAACGGGTCTTGAATCAAGATGTTGGTCTTGGTTCAAGATCTACGGTTTGAATATGTTGCACCGTTGTTGCAGCATATTCAATTTTGTTCATACTTGTTGCAATGACATTCAGTTAATCAAATGATAATTCAGAATGTTCTATTACAGGTTATCATGGTTACTGGCGACCATCCAATTACAGCTAAAGCTATTGCAAAGGGTGTTGGTATCATCTCTGAAGGCAACGAGACTGTGGAAGACATTGCTGCTCGTTTAAATATACCTGTTGGAGAAGTTAACCCAAGGTAAACTCGCCGTCACAAACAAAAACTTTATGGACAACAAGTTTTGAATTTGCTCTAGATGTCTGCTAATACAAAGTGTAACTTTAGAGATGCTAAGGCCTGTGTTATCCATGGTGGAGAACTGAAGAATATGAGTGAAGAAGAGATGGATGATATCCTCCAACATCATACAGAAATTGTGTTCGCTAGAACTTCTCCCCAACAAAAGCTGATCATTGTGGAAGGTTGTCAGCGACAGGTACCGCTAGAGAGTTATCTATCCAATCCTTTTGATACTAGATGATTTTAGCCAGTTGGGATCATTGCAATGCATTTTTCCTCTTATCAGGGTGCCATTGTAGCCGTAACCGGTGATGGTGTCAATGATTCTCCTGCTCTGAAGAAGGCTGACATTGGTGTGGCTATGGGCATTGCTGGATCTGACGTATCCAAACAGGCTGCTGACATGATCCTTCTGGACGACAACTTTGCCTCAATTGTCACTGGAGTAGAAGAAGGTATGACGTTATTGGGAACTTAATTAACTGAATAATTATATAGGTTACTTTGCGACTTATTTCTCAAATGTGTCTTCCACTTTAGGCCGTCTGATCTTTGACAACTTGAAGAAGTCCATTGCCTATACGCTGACCAGTAACATCCCTGAGATCTCACCTTTCCTCTTGTTCATCATTGCTAATATTCCTCTACCTTTGGGCACCGTCACCATTCTCTGCATTGACTTGGGCACTGACATGGTAGGTGAAAGGACGCATTTGATTTGTATAGAATATTGTCCAGTATGAGAATCAGGGGTCAAGCATTGAAGGTACATGGACTACTGTTGTATAGATTGGTCTTCTTCTTTGGGTTGGAAGTCTTAGCCATATGGTAAAATGTATTGACCATTTGGATGACAGCTGACCTGAGCTGGATGATGACATCACTGTTTTCTACAGAGCTGCTTTACAGCTGAACTGAACTGAATCAACGTCTGCTGAACAATGACACTATAGTCTAGACTCTAGAGCTACTTTACACCAGAATTGAATTCTCTTTGCATCACTGACCATTATTTTCCTGTTTATCACTGTAAACAATCTGGGCTGTGTTTCTCAAACGCACTGTGAGCTCATTTGATCGTAAAGACCATTGGTGCCAATGGTTCTATAATCTACCTACAAAAGTGATTTTGAGAAATGCACTGTATTGTATAATGCGCTATATAAATAAAAGGTGACTTGACCGTCAATTTGAACAACTTTATGTTTGGCCCCTTTGACCTCATAGTGCCACCAACAGCTCAACGTTTGATACACATTTTTGCTAATAACCTTTGAACTATGTTATTATTTTTCTTCTGATTCATTGGATCATGGTTTCCACGAACTTTAAAAAAAAAAACAATATACAGATCTTTGGATCAGATAATCATATAGTGATGCCACTGAATAGCATCTCAACCAGGAAATGTACCATCGCTTCATCTTGGCAATGCCTGGATGCATAGAATGAAACCTTGTAATTGTCATTGCACTTACATTGCATTTGATTGGTTTTTGAATGTTTCCACAGGTTCCTGCTATCTCATTGGCCTACGAAACTGCTGAAAGCGACATCATGAAGAGACAACCCAGAAACGCTAAAACAGATAAACTGGTGAATGAGAGGCTAATCAGTATGGCCTACGGACAAATCGGTAAGAGTATGGTTATTCTAAAGAGATAATTCTAATGTCCACCAAAGTGTTTTTTTTCCCCAGGTTAGTGTATTTTTCCAATTGTTTTCAATGGGAGCTCCACGTTTTTAAAACGGCAGCAGCGTGACGCGGCGCTGAGATTTCATTTTTTACTGGTCACCAAGAGTTGAAGAATGTTCAACTTTGGTTAAAACGCGACATACATCACTGTTACACAGTGAATGATGGCCGGGACAAATACAACAGAAACTTCGTAATTGCTAATTATGAACAGTGCCACCTACTGTTTTTTTTAACTCTTTCCCCGCCAGCGTTTTAAAAAAATATCTGAGCATGCAATATATATAAAAAAAACCAAAAAACATTTTGAACAAAAAGCTGAGAAAAATCAAGTTTTTGTCAAAGACATCCAGATCAGATTCAGAGCGATGATCAAACACAGAGTCACTCCTAATGCTTGCACAGTCCTATACCCATTCAGAAGATGCGTAATAGCGCCCCCTAGCGTTTAACAGTGAAAACACAGAAAATTCTGTGTTTGGCGGGGAGGCGTGTTCTCACAAATAACGGAAAATTCCGTGTTTGGCGGGGAAAAAGTTAAAGAAAATCTTAAAAAAAAATGGAATGCACTACAACTTGAAAAATAAATGCTAACTATTAAATACATACAAATAAAACAGACATTTGCGTTTAATTGCAGTAATCTATTGGCAGACCCTCTTACCTTTTTAATTCCAATGTCATCATACTTATTTTTAGGTATGATGCAAGCAGTTGCAGGGTTCTTTGCCTACTTTGTAATTCTTGCCGAGAACGGATTCCTGCCCTCCGATTTAATAGGAATTCGAGTCAAATGGGACGATAAGTATCTCAATGACCTGGAAGACAGCTATGGCCAGCAATGGGTAGGTGTCACAACTCTATAAACCAAAAAAACTTCTATAATACAACAAATGCAGACATCCCACCCAGCAAAAACTCTGGGAGATAGCATTTGAAATGCATGGTAATATTCCTTGGCTGACCATTTGTGATCAGATCACCAAAAGCGCATCTTAATGCCAGGTGGAAACAGGGCTTCTCTCTCGCATGCCCGATTTCAGGGACCTTTTATATAAGTCAATCAATATGCGGGAGACTCCCGGACCTTCCGGGAGAGGTGGGATGTCTGCAAATGTGTATCAATCATGTAAATATTGCTCATCTGTTTATATCTCCAGACATATGAGCGCAGAAAGATTGTGGAGTTCACATGCCACACGGCATTCTTTGCCAGCATTGTGATTGTGCAGTGGGCTGATCTGATTATCTGTAAAACCAGAAGGAATTCCATTGTACAGCAGGGAATGAGGTATGTAAACAAAGGGTCCAGCCATAAACTTGTGTAATATGAAAGGCCATGTCATAATGTTCACCACTTTTCTTTCATAGAAACAAAATCCTCATCTTTGGTCTGTTTGAGGAAACTGCTCTGGCAGCTTTCTTGTCCTACTGCCCAGGCATGGACGTTGCTTTGAGAATGTATCCTCTCAAGTAGGTTTTTTTTTTTTTTTTTTTTTTTCAAATCAGAATCTTTAGTTTTTATAATATATAGCTGATGTTGGAAAACAATAAACCACCTAACATTGTTATTATGATTTAGACCATGTTGGTGGTTCTGTGCCTTCCCATACTCGCTGCTCATCTTCGTCTATGATGAAGCTAGAAGATATATCCTTAGGCGGAGCCCAGGAGGTAATAACAGATTTCGACATTGATATGTTTGCTTTCATTTTAAATTTAAAGCTAACGTATCTGTTTCCCAAGAGGAAGGTTGGATTTTGAATGGGATTTCTGATAACTTTCCTAACAGTATTTTGTTGTTCTTCTGTGCTTTGAGAGATTATGAATGAACTGGCTCTAATATTTGTGCTGTTTTGTTTCAGGCTGGGTGGAACAAGAAACATACTACTGAAACAAGACGACTTTATGTCGCAAACATACACAAGAAGACATTCATTTTGAGATTTTCAAAGTAAAGATCCAGAATCTGGTCATTTTAAATCAATAAACCTGTGACATTAGATTTAGTTTGTTTTTTGTGTCTTCAGTGTGCTCTATGAATCAGAAAAGATGATGAAGTGTTGATTTAGGATGTGTTCACACTTGGCATGTTTGGTTGGATTAAAACAAACCCTGGTGCAATTTCTCTGTTAGTGTGGTTCATTTGAATAAATGTGAACGCTGTTATCTGAACCCTGGTGCGCACCAAACAAGAGGACCGCGCTGAAAAGATGTGCATCGGTTGTCTGGCTATCACCAGAACAAGCTCAATTTAAGATTGAACATTGGTCTGGGGAATCTACTCTGTATTTTCTACTGCACAAGAGGCGTGATCAACGGGCATAGTTCAAATGACTCTGTACACAATTAGATAGTCCTTCAACCAATCAGACCACAAGAGGCATGATCAATGGGCACAGTTCAAATGACTTGGTACGCATTTGGATAGTTCTTCAACCAATTAGACCACAAGAGGCGTGATCAACGGGCATAGTTCAAATGACTCTGTAGGCAATTCGATAGTCCTTCAACCAATCAGACCACAAGAGGTGTGATCAATAGGCAACGACTATCCGTCATAATATTAAACCCGCCAATGGCGCACCAGGTGGATAAGCCAGTCTGTGATTGGTTCCCACAAAAGTGTAACAGAAGCAGGATAAATGAATGTACAGGTTTCCAGACTGAGCTGCAGGGTGAAATCAAATCGCCGGCAGATCAGACTGGGTTTACCCAGTTTAGGGTATCGGTCCACTTCCAAACGAAATCTGGTGCAGTTCGAATGAAATATGAACACAACACAGACCAAAGACATGTAAACAAACCAAAAACAGGATGTGATGTCACACGATGTGACCCTAACATGGACAGAATGTTTTTTTCTCGTCATAGTGGCAATGTTGCCCATCACAGTTCGTCAGCTCGCTGCAGTACAGGCGTCAGAAACCGCGTCTCATCGAGGCAGATCTTCGTTTGTGTGTGTGACAGAGAGATTCCTGACGCTGTTTTGACTCCTTCACACACTTTATAAGCTCTTCATGAGTTCTCAGCTGGTCAAAATATCATCATATGTAGGGTATGCACATACAACGAGCACCCAGCACACAGCATTGTTTTGGATGTTCGATAAGTTCTCGAAATATACGTAATAAAAGCCGACCAATCAGGTTGTGAACGTTAACCTGATCAGGACTAAATTATTTTTTGTTGGTCCGGACCAAACGAACCGTACAACAAGTGTGAACACACCATTATATAAGCAAGATAGCATGCTTTCACCCATTCATTTTCTTGTTAAATTTCTTGGTAACCTAAGAGAACTGATGGAACTGTTTCTACACTCATCCGAAAGTGTATTTTTGGTTCCTCAAAGAAACTTTCAGTCAACAGATCTTAAAAGATAATTTTTTCTTACACTTTTAAAAATAAAGGTTCTTAGGAAATAATATTTGTGACCCTGCTAAACTACTACAAATATTTAAATTGAGATTACACGATAATTTTAAGTTAAAAGTATGAATTAGCTTACTCAAATATTTTAAAGTTAAGTAAACAAGAATACAAAATAAAGTTATGTTTCAGTTCTGTCTACATTTTTGTGAGTTTTGCTAACTTATTTGGGTTTACGGTGTTCACATTTTCTTCCACCACCATGTCCCTTTAGGGGCTCCGTAGTTTCTTTGGCTTTGATGGTTCAGTTAAGAACCTTAAACATCCATGAAATCAAAGGTACTTTATTTTCTAGAATCTTGTTTTTGCCACAGAATAAAAAATAAAAAAGGTAATTGTGATTTTTATTACACAATTCTGACTTTTTCTCAGAATCGCATGATACAAACTCGCAATTGCGAGCTATAAAGTCAGAATTGTAAGATAATTGTGAGATCTTTTTTCCCTCAGAATTGGACTTTATTTGGATTTTATGCAAGATGTTTTAGGTCGGGGTGCTGTGTTTCACCGTGACGATTTTATTTTACAAACAGTTTATAGCTATTTCTGCGCCGTTGCGGATAAAACAACATACAAAGTATGACAACGATAATCTCAAGTGCAGATTATGTGCTTTATTTCATTTAAAAATAATTTAAAGTGAGTCTGAATGTAATTTTCTGTGACCTTTATAGACATAGCCTACAGAAAGCAACAATGGAGAGGCTAATTCAACTCAGATCTAGAAAATAAATTAAAGCAAAAACAACTCAAGGTGAACAAACAAGTGTATTCTGTGATACAACAGATTGTTTCAGTCACTCAGTATGTATTTTAATCATGTTAAAATGGTGTGAGATTTAGGAATTTGATAATGTACTTATCAATTTCGTTTGGAACACTAGCTTGCAGAGAGCCCGCCCACACGCTCTTCTGATTGGCTATGATTTTTGATTGATTTTGTTGTGTCTCCAGTCGAGTCTGGTTTTGATTGACAGCCTTAGGCTGTTTAAATTTGCTTTTCAAAGATGAAATTTCTGCCAAAGGCCAACTCAAGCAACAGAACTAACGAGCAGCACCATGAGCTGTTTATTTACCCTGTTTTGTCTGAATGCCAGGGAAAGACAACTGCCATACTCAGCCATACGTAATACGAGTGTTATATAATACGGGTTACTGAGCTGTTTTACACTGTCATATACAGTAAAAGAGCCTGCACAGCGACAGGAAATAAAAAATGAACAGAAAACCTGCCTACCTTACCAGAGACAAATTATTTTCTACGCACACTGCAACGGTCACAACATGACGTCACACTCTGTGCGTTTTTTTAAACTTCGTTCAACATATTAATAACCCTTTTTAAATAGCCCACATCACAAATAAATGACTTAATGCTAAAAATTAATAAATGTAAACACATTTTTTTTAACATGGTGTGCTGCAGTATAAGCAATTCTAAGAAAAAATTCCGAATTAATGAATTCGCAATTCTTAAAGGTGCAGTGTGTAGTATTTATGAGGCTCTATTGACACAAAATGCAATATAATATACATAACTATGTATTCAGCGGTGTATAAAGACCTTACATAATGTACCGTGTTTATTATCTTAGAATGAGCGTTTCTATCTACACACACCGCGGGTCCCCTACATTTTGCATTTTGCACCGCCATGTTTCTACAGTAGCCCTAAATGGACAAAGTTCTCTACAGAGCGCTAGTCACAAAAAAGTCAGAATTGCGAAATAGCGTGGGTTGCACCAATAAGGATTAAATTATGAGTGACGGATCTGATCTTGATAGTAGGCGTAAGCTTTCGGACCATCACAACTCCCTCAGTTTGCTTTATTTTTAATAACCTCTCCGAGACCTAAAGACACACCCACTGTTTCTGTCTTCTGTCTTCAATCAGCCAAATATTTGAATTATAGGTGTATTTTATTTTATTCTGTTTAAACTTCCTCACATGTAAATTTAAAGCTAATCCCTAATTTAGATTTAAATCTGAGTTTAAAGTTATAGAGAAACAGGATTAAAGTTAATCTACTTTAAATATAAATGAATTAATTAAATATAAAATAAATATAAATCCAGGATCAAAATTATGGTTTAAATGTAAACCTGCTTATTCTTAAACAAAGTTTGGTGCAACAGAATTATCAGATAAACCTTGATTTAATCTAGATTTAAGAGTAATCCTCATTGGTGCAACCCACCCATAAACTAGTTAGAAATAGAAAGTTAGCGTTATGGAGAATTAAAGTCGCAATTATTTTTATTTTATTCGTTTCCATATTATTTTGAAAATCTGGAATCTGACGGTGCAAAAAAAAAAAAAAAAATCTAAATATCGAGAAAATCACCATTAAAGTTGTCCGAATGAAGTCCTTAGCAATGCATATTACCAATCATAATACATTTTTGATATATTTATGGTAGGACATGGAACACGATCTTAAAGAAAAATTGATCATTTTGACCCATACTTTGTATTGTTGGCTATTGCCACAAATTTACCGGTGTAACTTATGACTGGTTTTGTGCTCAAGGGTCACATTTTAGTAATCTAAAGAACCTTTTCTTTTCCACTATAAAGAACCTTCAGTGGTCCAATGGATGTTAAAGGTTCTTTATGGAGCCAACGATGCTAATAAAGAACCATTATTTTGTAATTTAGAGTGAACAAATCAGAGTAATCAACAATCACATTACTGATAGAACTGCTTTAATAACTTTGATTAATTAATATGAATCAATATTTATTGATTAAACACCAACTGTAGAGGCAGCCTCTAGTAACTGTAATTAGTTTACAGTAGAAATTGATGCAACATTCCATCATGATATAAAACGCTTGATGATGACGTCATTGGGCTTATTAGTGATTTATCTCAAGCTGACAGACATCTCAACACATTTTAACAAATGCTCAGTTTCAATACATTAATGCTCAAATAAATACCAATCTATCAAAAAACTAAGCAATAAGAATTAAAACTATACTTTATTTATTGACATTTCAGAAAGCAAACAAAGGCACAGCACATGCTCAGGCGTGCCAGAATTCACTACTACCACTAGAGGGCATGCTTCTAGTCTAAAATTAGGGGGGGACATGATAGTTTCCATGACAACACATTTATAGGCTAGAGCCCACAGCTTGTAAATAAAATTCAAGATATTTTTAGCTCCCTTATACTTTGAAGATGCAGTCTCCAACAGGCGCTGTCTCAACTGGTCAGTTTCCATCATCAACACGCACGACACATGTGTTTAATGAGCATAATCCCTCTAACGAAGATAATCCTGAAAAACATCTAAAAAGAACATAATGACCATGAAATGAGATCAAAACTCCAGAGCTCAAATTAGTGTATGGCATCCTAATCCTTATAAATTAGTAAATGCAACAACATTTGCATCATTGACGGTGAACACAAGCTTTTTAATTTTTCTAACAACATGGCACTAGTATGTAGGCTATAAGACAACGAAAAACCAAGCAAGTCATGATTTTTAGACTGATTATGTTTGCTTTTCTAAGCACATACCACATGTAAAAGTTCATGTTAATAAGTTTAATACTTTTCAAGCCAATTTTAACCAGGTTACTTTGAGCTCATGCAACCATAATATGACTAAAAAGATGAAAAATCGTAGTTAAACTGGTTTGGTACAAGTTGGTAGCCCATTTCAGACTTGGAGGTAAACCAGCTAGTTAACAGTCAGCCAGTTAATGACCAGCTAGAAAGCATGTTGTAAAACAGAGCTACGCTCAAACTGGATTTTCTAACAGGGTAGTAACTTTCAAGAGATTTTAAAAGGATTTGTTTCATAAAGATACGAGTATCTTTACTCTGATATGGAGAAGAGATTCACTGGCTTTTATTTAACGTGATCAAAGTTCAGAGGTGAAAGTCTGACACAATCCCCCAGCCCAGATCTAGCCTCCCATGCAGACCACGCCCCTTTCCTCCGCGTTACCATGACAATCCGGGCAGACGTCACAGTGAAAAACCCCACGATATATATAAGCATTGCATGTTCAGACTGTAACGCGGCTTGGATGCGTGTCCGGGTTGAACGACACGTCCAGCGGTGACCAAGGAAAAACAGCCCAGAAAAAAAAGGACTTGGGGACTTTTAATTTGTTGTTTTTAAAGAAAACTTGGATTTTTTTTTTTTGGAAACCCAGGTGGTGGTTTTTAATCAAAAGAAGCAAAATGGGACGAGGAGTAAGTGTGAACGTGTTTTTGTCTTTTAATGCTTTGAAGGCTCTCTGGGAATTTCCGTGTTCAAACAGGTTGTTTCAAAGTAACAGGGAAATTCGAATGTTTCGGCAAAGAGTTCCAAATGGCTTCGCAGAGCGCGAGACTTCCGCAGTTCGAATATTCAAATTAGTTCGTTTAAATGAATGAAATGAGCGCATGGCTTTATCTAAACCATATAAAGTCGATATTCTCAGATGAAGCAACAGGTTTGAGGTCTATGGCTTTAAAAGAGAGTCAAGCAAGGGGTTAAGACGTTCTTGGTTCAGTACAAAGATTTCAGGAATGTAGCAGACAAACTTCCTCCTACATGGCCGCGATGTTGCGCGGCCTGTTTGTCGAAGTGTGGTCAGTCTCGTGACTTTTACAGTGCAGAACTAATCCTGTATGTCACAACTGTAGCCCTGATGTTCAGCAGCTCTTTGAAAAATCGTAAGCTCTTTACCTCGTACGAGATTTCTATGTTGGCCGGACAACGTGTTTCTGACTGAGATACATTGTAACGATTTTACCGCGTAAACCTCGAAATGGAACGACGCGCTCAGTTTTAAGTGTTTGACGTTCGACCTGTAGATACATTGTTTCAAAATCTTGACACGCATCCACTTAAGAGTCCCTTGTAAAGTCTAAAAAATATCCACATTTTATTTCAGATACAACTGTTTTAAACTATCCGTATTCTGAAAATCTCACTGTATCATTTTTATGCAACAAGATAAACAGTTAACTCAAGCTACATCGTCAAATACATTTAAAACCAGCTTAAAACATTTGAAGTATAAAATGCAATGGCGTGGTTCATGTTATGTCTCTGACCGTACAGTAATGCGAAGTGGACCATGTCACATTTTAGGGTGTAGTTGACTCGTGTTAGAGGACTAGTCTGTCATCTTTATCTCTTAAGTGTAGAAGCCTGAGTAGGTTCAACCAGTGCTTGACTTGAAATAAATGAACTTCTACATAAATAAACACGTTTTTGGCGTCCTGCAATCCAGATTCGGTTATATTCTGAAGCTGTAAAACATCATGCTATGCTTAACTTTTCATTTTCTCCTTTCACATTCAGTCATAGTCTTATGATTTGCTTCCTGTGTGGGGTTCATTAACTCCTAATATGATTCCAGTATACAGTGGCATTGCATAAGAGCTGAATACCACTCCCTAATGTGAGGCTCTGAGCACCATTGTAAATGTAAATTATGCATTTGGTCCCAGAGTGCTTCATGTGATGGAGAGCAAACAGCCATCCGCATGTTTCATCTGAGTTTGGTGCATTGAGCTACGCCCCCAGCCCCATTAAATCCCACCGCAATGGGGCAGATGTCTCGTCTCCGCAGACACAGGGTTGCTGTTGTGTTTGTGTGCAAGGGACAGAAATGAAATGAGAGCATTTAGTCTATTTTGCGATGTGGGTCATATTAAAATAATGTAAATTGATATATTTGCATACCATGTTGGTATCCATGTTACCGTATTAATATGCATAGTTTTTCAACTATACTGTAAGGCACTCTGAAGTATTGTTTCATACATAAATGTTAGTATACTGTGTGTTTTAGGGCCAGCATCAGGTGTTGACCACAGCTGTGCACTCGCTCCCCCGAGTGTGTGTATATAAGCTAAGACTGTCACTCCGTCTCCGAAGGGTTTAACATTCTTTCCATTCATCAGTCACTATGTGTTAGTGAGACCTTTTGTCATTGACAATCCCATCTGACAGAGGCTGCAGACCCTGACAGGCGGTCTGAGGGCCCCCTTACCTTTTTTGGTACCGTGAGATAGTAACATGCATTAACCTCCATGCAGGATGGAGAAAAAAATAACTTTCCAGAATGCATAGATGTTTATTTTTTGACATTTTAAAAATGCAGTTGTGGTCCAAAAGTCTCATAGCACATTAAAAATGTCATTTGTCACATTTAGAATTTTGGAAATATTAATATCTCTAGGCGACTAGTTAGATGAGTGTCATTGACCATGTGACCCTTCATTCACTGAAAGTCAAGATGCTCATCAAATCATGCATGATCATCAGGTTTTGTTCATGCATTTTTTTTCATAATTTACCTCATGCTGATGATCTAATCTTTGATGTCAGATCTGGTATTAAAATGCAAACTCTTGGACCCCACTGTATGTTTTTGTTCACTTTCTATCCGTGCTCTTAAACTGAAATGAGCTTATGAAAAGCTGTAGTTTAGCACTAATTTCCCTGTGACTTGTGTGGAGGAGTTTGTACACCATGTTTTCTTTTCACCCTCTGTTCAATTGCCACTTCTGAAACAAAGAGTGTTGGGTCTGACACGTGACTTAACCCATTCACAGGTCTAGAGGTGTGGCTCTGTTTCCAATGGCAACAGGGCAAAGTCCCAGTATGATAGAACTGATATGCATGAGTGAACTGATTTTGGCTCACGCGCAAGGTAAAAAAAAAAATACTTGGAAGAATATTAACATGGTAGCATCCAAATTGAATAGTCTCCATAAACGTGACCATTTATGACTGGGTTCTGCCATGGCTGATTAATCTTCCACCCTCTGGCTCACTTTCAACCTTTTGACATTTTCCACACACATGTGCAAGTTGTGAAAGGAGCTCATATGCATATTAAACCTGATGACTAGGCATAAGCAGACGGGAAAGATCGCTGAAGTAAGCTGTCATGTTCAGTCGAGCACTACAGCTGTTGAGTTCTTTGTTTGTGGCCACTTTCATCAGCTGTTGATTTCATGTGCAGAAAAATATCCAGTCCGATGTACTTGCAGATTTATATCAGGACCTGCCAAAACAACTTTCATGCTGAGATAAATATCTTTGTAAGATGATCTGAAGTAAAAAAAATGGTTTTGGCCAATCAAAATTACATAATCTGCCTTTTATTTTAATAGACTATGGCTGTCACAAGAAACTAGGTTATAGTAATTGGCGCATCATTGTTCAAACAAAAAGCCTGTTGATTACGGATCAACTTGGTTCAGATGCAAACAAGAAATCATATGCTTTATTCTTTAGTGATTAATTTAACAGCTCAAGTGCTTGCTTGGACAATGAGTCACCTATTGTAGTCACAGAATGCAGTTGTGATAAGAACTGTTGCTTAATAGTAGTAGGGGTCACTTGGTTAATTGCTCTTCAAGTTAAATGTTAATTACTACACATTATGCATTGAGATCGTGCAATCCGCACTAGGTTACCTCTTGCTAATATTTTACATGCATCTCTTGCATGCATACGTTGGATAATACCAGTTTCTTGTGCGTTTAAGTCTTATTTGAAAACCAACACCCATCAATAAATGTTAACAGTTAAAAATTAGTCTTGCATCACACACTTTTGAATTGATTTTACAGTTTTAAGAAAAATACTATTGTTAGACTGTGCACAGGAGGTTTAATGGTGGTTTTTGATTGCTCCACCACAGGAAGGTCGAGAACAATATGAGCTGGCGGCCACCTCCGAGCAGGGGGGCCAAAAGACAAAGCCCAAGGGCAAGAAAGAGAAGGACAAAGACATGGATGAACTCAAAAAAGAGGTGGACTTGGTGAGTCAGTTTAGTGATTCAAAACACGTGTTGGCAAATTATGGTAGTCTTTGACGAGATGGTAAAATGTTCTTTTTTTTTGCACTGTTGTAGGATGATCACAAACTGTCCCTGGATGAACTCAATAGGAAATATGGCACTGATTTAACCAGGGTAAGTCTGATTCAGTGCTAGATACTGAAGTGTAATGGCATAAAGCTCTCAGTCTGGATCTTCATTGTCTTGCATATCTCTTTCTGCAGGGATTGTCATCCGCTCGTGCTAAGGAGATCTTGGAACGTGATGGACCTAATGCTTTGACTCCACCTCCAACAACCCCAGAATGGGTCAAGTTCTGCAAGCAGCTCTTTGGAGGATTCTCAACTCTCCTGTGGATTGGAGCCGTCCTTTGTTTTCTTGCCTACGGCATCCAGGCAGCCTCAGAGGAGGAACCTGCCAATGATAACGTAAGGCGAAAACCCTGTTTGTGTTTCTTAAGGGTATGCCTTTTAACATCACGTTGTTGTTCTAGCAGAATCCCTAACGTCTCCTCTGTTGTCCTGTGCAGTTGTATCTGGGTATTGTGCTCTCTGCTGTTGTGATGATCACTGGATGTTTCTCATACTATCAAGAGGCCAAGAGCTCCAAGATCATGGACTCTTTCAAGAACCTTGTCCCTCAGGTACTGACAAACCCCTTTCATATTATCAAGGCCTTTTTATTTTCTTTAGTGATATTAAGGGAATTTCCACTTTGTCACATAGCAAGCCTTGGTTATCCGTGATGGTGAGAAGAATAATATCAATGCTGAAGAAGTTGTGATTGGGGATCTTGTGGAAGTCAAAGGTGGTGACAGAATTCCTGCTGATCTGCGCATCATTTCTGCTCATGGATGCAAAGTAAAGTACCATTATAAATCATGTTGAAATGTCTTCGCCATTGGCACGTTCCATCTCTACAAGGATTTACAAACGATCTTGTCCTTTCCAGGTGGACAACTCTTCCCTCACTGGAGAATCTGAGCCCCAGAGTCGTACTCCTGACTTCTCCAATGAAAACCCACTTGAGACCAGGAACATTGCGTTCTTCTCTACCAACTGTGTTGAAGGTACAAAAACATGAAGCCTTTTGGAAGTTAAATTTGTGAATGTTAAAATTAGCCATTTACAAGGCATTTGTTTTGTTTATAGGTACTGCCAGAGGGATTGTCATCAACACTGGTGACCGCACCGTCATGGGTCGTATCGCCACTCTTGCTTCTGGTCTTGAAGTTGGTCGCACTCCCATTTCTATTGAGATTGAGCACTTCATCCACATCATCACTGGTGTAGCTGTCTTCCTGGGCGTGTCCTTCTTTGTCCTCTCTCTGATCCTTGGATACTCTTGGCTGGAAGCGGTCATCTTCCTTATTGGTATCATTGTCGCTAATGTGCCAGAGGGTCTCTTGGCTACTGTAACTGTAAGTGCCAGAATAATTGCAGTTGCATAATTGCAGAACAATAACAGTTTGGATTAATGTAATATCCAATAGAGATAAACATCATTCTTGTTATTTCCAGGTGTGCCTAACCCTGACTGCCAAACGAATGGCAAAGAAGAACTGTCTGGTGAAGAATCTGGAAGCCGTGGAGACTCTTGGCTCAACCTCCACCATCTGCTCTGACAAGACTGGAACTTTGACTCAGAACCGAATGACCGTCGCTCACATGTGGTTTGACAACCAGATTCATGAAGCAGACACCACAGAGAACCAGAGTGGAACCTCATTTGACAGGAGCTCTGCTACTTGGGCCGCCCTCGCACGTGTCGCCGGTCTGTGCAACCGTGCTGTCTTCCTTGCTGAACAAGAAAATATCCCGATTCTTAAGGTCTGTGTTGATACTTTGTGAAGGTCTGTCAAAAGATTTTCCAGTCTAACAAAGTAGTTTTGCATGTTACTGACACCATTGGAGAGGTGTTTTTTTTTTTTTTTTTTTTTTTTTTTTTTTTTTTTTTTTTTTTTTTTTTTTTTTTTAATTTATACTATTTGCTAGCCTCGTTTGTCTGCTTGTGCTTAGTTCTGCTGTTTGCCTCCAGGGATTGTTTTAGCCCCTTGAGCTTTTGACTAGAACACAGTGTTTCCTGTAAACGCTCTCCAATTATGACTTGTTTTGTAATGGGACTAATATGTTGGACTGTTACCTCAAATTAAACTGCATGGCTTGCATTTGCTGGAACATCCAAGCAGTCTTTCTTAACATGCAAGACTGCTTGTTGGTCCCCGTTTTCAGACTGTTCCTTGTTCTCATGTTTTCCTGTTTCCTCTCACAGAGAGACGTAGCTGGTGACGCCTCCGAATCTGCCCTGCTGAAGTGTATCGAGCTCTGCTGTGGATCAGTGAAAGAGATGAGAGAAAAATACAACAAGATTGCAGAGATCCCATTCAACTCTACCAACAAATACCAGGTAAAACCATCTCCTGCTTGGGGCAAGACTTTGGATGAATTTAAGATGGTTAACGCCTTCTGTCTGTTGACCTTTTTCAGCTCTCCATCCATAAGAACATCAATACCAATAAAACTGAAACCAATCACCTGCTGGTAATGAAAGGTGCTCCTGAGAGGATCCTGGACAGGTGCACCTCTATTTTGATCCAAGGAAAAGAGCAGCCACTTGATGATGAGATGAGGGACGCCTTCCAGAATGCATACTTGGAGCTTGGTGGTCTTGGAGAAAGAGTACTGGGTAAATTTGCATCTTTTCAATGGCGTTTCTAAACTATGCATGTCCATTCTACGCTTTCCTTCAATGTGTTGATTCTCCACAGGTTTCTGCCACTTCAACCTTCCTGATGAACAGTTTCCTGAGGACTTCCAGTTCGATACAGAGGAGGTGAACTTCCCCACTGAAAACCTGTGTTTCATTGGCCTTATGTCCATGATTGATCCTCCTCGTGCTGCTGTACCAGATGCTGTGGGCAAATGCAGGAGCGCTGGAATAAAGGTACGTCATAAGCATTTATTAGCAATGACTATCGTCTTGAAGAAACAACCAGAAACCCCTTGATTTTAATTCAAAAATCATTCTTCTAGGTTATCATGGTTACTGGTGATCATCCAATCACAGCCAAGGCCATTGCCAAGGGAGTGGGTATCATCTCTGAGGGCAATGAGACCGTTGAAGACATTGCTGCTCGCTTGAACATTCCTATTAATGAGGTCAACCCAAGGTAACAGGCTCCTCCTCTTTCACTTGACGGTTTTTGTCTATTGCGTTTGGATTTTCATTTCATTTTAATGTTCTTTGAAGGGATGCCAAGGCTTGTGTGATCCATGGTGGTGATCTGAAGGATCTTACCCCTGAGCAATTAGATGACATCTTGAAGTTCCACACAGAAATTGTGTTTGCCAGAACATCTCCTCAGCAGAAGCTGATTATTGTTGAAGGCTGCCAGAGACAGGTTAGTCGTCTTTACGATCTTGGATCAATCAAAGCTTTGGCGTGGTCTAAGATTAACTTGTGTTTGTCCACAGGGTGCCATTGTAGCCGTAACCGGTGATGGTGTCAATGATTCTCCTGCTCTGAAGAAGGCTGACATTGGTGTGGCTATGGGTATTGCTGGATCTGACGTATCCAAACAGGCTGCTGACATGATCCTTCTGGATGACAACTTTGCCTCAATTGTCACTGGAGTAGAAGAAGGTATGACGTTATTGGGAACTTGATTGACTGACTGAATTATAAGAGTTTCTTTTGAGGCTTACTCAACTAAGTCTTCCACTTTAGGCCGTCTGATCTTTGACAACTTGAAGAAGTCCATTGCCTACACCCTGACCAGTAACATCCCTGAGATCACCCCCTTCCTCTTCTTTATCATTGCCAATATCCCTCTTCCTTTGGGTACAGTCACCATTCTCTGCATTGACCTGGGAACGGACATGGTAAGCACCACACTTGATTAGTAATCATATCTTTGATTGGTTAGCCAAATCACGTTCTTGTGTAAATGGTATTGTCCTCTTATCTACAAGGTTCCTGCCATCTCATTGGCCTATGAAGCTGCTGAGAGTGACATCATGAAGCGTCAGCCCAGAAACCCCAAGACGGACAAACTTGTGAATGAGAGACTCATTAGCATAGCCTACGGTCAGATTGGTAAGTCTTGTGCAGTCCCTTTTCTTTTCGAAGCAGTTGTGTCAAGTAATTGCATGATTGAATCTCCTTGTTTCTGCTTCCTCCACAGGTATGATTCAAGCTCTGGCAGGGTTCTTCACATATTTTGTCATCTTGGCTGAAAACGGCTTCCTTCCATCAACATTACTGGGCATTCGAGTGTTGTGGGACGACAAACAAGTCAATGACCTGGAGGACAGTTATGGCCAGCAATGGGTGAGTGTTTTCAACCATCCAATGGTCCAATCTTTCCGTTTTTCCACAGTCTCATCTGAATCTCATGTTCTTGGCCATTGTAGACATACGAGCAGAGAAAGATTGTGGAATTTACATGCCACACGGCCTTCTTCACCAGTATTGTAATAGTACAGTGGGCTGATTTGATCATCTGCAAGACCAGAAGAAACTCAGTCTTCCAGCAAGGAATGAAGTAAGTATACGGCCAATAACTCGTCCTAATTTTAATAGCTCAAAATGGATATAAAGTCTTACGTGGCTGCTGTTCTTTGCAGGAATAAGATTCTCATCTTTGGACTGTTTGAAGAAACAGCTCTTGCAGCTTTCCTGTCCTATTGCCCAGGCATGGACGTTGCACTTAGAATGTACCCATTGAAGTAAGTCTTGCACTATTTTGAAGTTGTTATAAGAAACAAGCTGAACATATTTAGGTGCAAATCATTCATAATGCTATTGGTTTTTATGTAACAGTAGGGATGCACCGATATGAGATTTGACCAATACCGATAATTCTTTATATTTGAAAGCCGATAACCGATACATTTGCAGATAAATCTAAATCCAAATTTTATATAATTCTTGAGAGCCTGATAACAAAAAAGTCTCCCCATTAAAATCCATGTCTCAAGCACACAATCATAATGCTCTCATTATAATCTTATATAGCTGATATAGCAGACTTCCGCTGCTCATGTTGCTCTGAACTGTATTTTCCCTTTTTAAGTGATTTCAATCATATTTCAAGCCATTCAAACCCATCGTGATGAACAGAGCACATCTGAGTCTCAGCTGAAGGAAATACAAAATAATAAAATAAATACATTAAAGTAATAAAATGCATACCTTATAAAATACATTATTTATTGCAACACGCATTCTATTTATGCCATGGTGACTTTATGGTTTTATTTGTAAAATTCTTTGTTGCATTTATTTACTTACTGATATTTTCTGTGCAAATCACAAATCTAACGCTCGGTGTTAAATACATTTTGAGGGGAAAATGTATTTTGAGAGAGTATATGGAGAAAATACATTGCTAAAGTAATAAATATCAAACAGGTGTGATTGTAATTTTGGGGTTTTTCTTCTTCTCCAGACCAAACTGGTGGTTCTGCGCCTTCCCCTACTCACTCCTCATCTTTATTTATGATGAAATCCGAAAACTTATCATCCGACGCAGCCCAGGAGGTAAGAGAATAGTTAATCGCACCAACACACTTTTATTTAAATAATGGGGTCAATCTTGTTTTCCAAAAACCTAGTGAGTATTTTTAATCATTTAAAGATTTCTGTTGACTCCATCTGCCATTTCGGATGGATTTTTTTTTCATGTTGCAATGCATTCTGGGACTGTCTTCTCAGTGAAGAGCATATGCGATAGAAGCCAGTGTCTGGCTTGAAATGCTGTCTTCATAAATAGCTCCCCAGGTTTTAGTAAAGTGCTAATGTTTTTCAGTTCAGTTAATTAAAGTTGATGCATTTACAAGAACAGGATAAAGAGATTAGTTCACATGCATGCAGTTGTCCTGCTAAACTAATGTGAATTTTATGTTTTTGTTGTAGGTTGGGTGGAGAGGGAGACCTACTATTAAAGCATCCAGTCTGCATCACACAAGTTTATTTGCATGGTTGTCTCGCTGCTCGGAATTTTAACCTCCGTAATTTGGATGTTTTTATATAGGGAATGCTTGATACAAACACTGAGATCGTGAACCAAGACATTGCGTGCCTTGTTTCCGAAGCCGGACCAATTTTATACATGTTTTTAAAAGTGTAATATAAAAATAAACTTGCAGTCAGGTCCCACATTTGTGTCATTTCCTTGTTTTTCATTTAGAAGTTATTTGGAAAGTGCTCGGAGTTTGAGTGCATGCCCAGAATTCCCCGTTTGTCTGGTACTTTTGGTGCTTTACCTTTTATATGTTACCCTTTTAAAAATGTACCATGATAACCATAGTTACAACCAAAATATAATTATTGATTTGTTTGTTACTGCTGTAAAAGCAAAAAAATAATGTAATGTCATTTAGGGAATGAAAAAAACAACAAAATTATAGTAGCTTTGGTGAATAATTATGGTGTGGTTACCATGGTAACTTATTTAACTTATTACTGCATAAGTATGTGCACGAGTGTTAAAATGGCGGGAAGCAAACAAACAAAAACCTCTTGCCTTGTCTCTGCAAACCTCCTGTCCATTTCAACAGCCTCAGTTTTACAGTGCAATATCCTTCTCAATGGGAGTAGGTGTGTTTGGAAGGGGTAATCCAGGTCTCATGCCTGGAGGAGATCCACTCTCTGAGATCTGGCACGAAAACACGTCCAACAAGGTTTCAGTCTAAGTGTTGTGAGTCAGAATCACCAGAGCAGGGTAGAGAAAGGGATCGACCAATTCAGTGTTTTATGTCTTTATTATTAATGACTAACACCAATAACTAAAACCAAAAAGTCTGATAACCGATATATGTAGAATCAGTTTTTGGAAACTTGTTTCCGCCACAGAATAAAACCTTTTGAAGGATAATTGTAACTTTTTTTTTTTTTTTTTTTTCTTTCTTGTCTTTCACAATTGCGAAAAAGTCAAAATTCAGAGAGTCAGAACTGTGAGAGATAATTTTGCAAATGATATAAATAGTCAAAATGACGAGTTTTATCACGCAATTCTGAATTGCGATTTAAAATCATGCTATTCTGAGATTTAAAAGAAAAAAAAAAGTCAGAATTGCTGACGTAAACTTGCAAATGCAACAAAAAAGTAAGAATTGTGAGGGGAATTTTTTTATTTTTTTATGTATTTTTTTATTTTTTATTCTGTGCGGAAACAATCTTCCATACTAAATAGATCTGGTCATGCACTACAATAAAAACAATATGCATTGTGAATATCATTATCACTATATTATTCTGTCATGTAAATAGTACTATTAAATGCATTTAATTTCCTCTTTTGAGGGCTAGCTGTTAATTCTGCATGTTGCATAAAAATGTTAGTAGTTTATGCAATTAAATTATTTCCGTCTGAACTCAAATGCATCATTGAGTTTTATTTATTTTTAGAGCTGCATGGACTGACTTAAAGAACCGATCAAGCAGAGTAAATACTGGTCAAACCAGTCGTAGCCTATTCTTAAAGTCTTCCCTTATTCTCTCTCTCTGTTTTTGACTCCGTGAGCTTTATCTTTATCTGTGGACGATGGCTCCAGGTTAACAGCTCGATCTCCCTGAGGTGCGATATCTGTTTCCCAGGGATATTTGGCTGGGGGTCATGCTGGGAAATGCGGTCGTTTGTGGTTGAGACTGGATTGTGTAGTTCAAGCCTATTTCGGTCTTTATCTGTTGAGTGATCATGCACTGCTAGTAACCGCTATGTTCTATCTCTCAAACGAGGCTGTTGAAACTGCATCACCCTTTCATGTTTTATTTGGGTTCATAGAGTGCCGGTTAATAGTTTAATTACCTGTAATTAACTCCGTTCATTCCATTGCCGTTTCACAAAATTATGCAAGCTGTGCCATTAAACTCGATAGTATGCGTTCTGTGCGTTTCGAAGTATCCGCTCCACCCTCTGAGAAGAGCTCAGTTTGTGCTTTATCCTGAGACGCCAGGTTATAACAAGCCGTTTGACCTTTTTCATTCAACTTTCCACTGATTGCGTAACGTACAAAGTACATAAGGGCAGATTTAAAGCTGCTGCTCGCTCCGTGCCGAGTCACTAAGAGGCTGAATGGCATAAAGTTATCTGGGACTTTAAGCTCAAAATCAAAAGAAATTATAAAGAAAATCCTAATTTTAGGAGCAATATTTGTGCATTAATTCTCATTAATTATTGCCAAAATACAGCTGTAAGTATTTGCATTCACATGATAGAAGAATTTATGCAGATAGTTATGCAACAGTACATTGCATTTAGTATACAATTTAATGGACCAGCCATTTGTACATGATGAAATATCGTTAATGTTTTCCCTGATTTACCTTCCTATTCAACATCATGCTTTCTGTTAATGAATCATTCCCATTTTTCCCAATCAATCAATGGCAGTGTATAGTGAAGTATTCTCTAGGATGAGGGGTCAGGGAGAGGTCAGTGCAGATTTGACTCGGCACAAAAGAAACCAGAATGAATCCATTGCATAACAATGGCAAGGGGGAATTTTGTTTCAAACTATGTTTGTTCATGTTGTGTTGCTGCATGATTTTTGCATGACTGTCACATGACTATGCATTTAAAAACTAGGTTGTTCCCCGATGTGTTAGGGAGTGAAAACCATTAAGGAGACCCTGCAAATAAACTCTACTCAAAGCAACAGAGACGCCAGCATTAGTATTTGATGCCCCCTCAGACACGCATGTGCACAGGATATCAGTTCTGGACACACACATCGAATGAAATCCATTAAAAAAATGGAGCTTGTTGATCATTTTATCCAATTGAAACATGTTGTATATGCAGAACCTAAATGTGATTGTATGAGAATGAAGACTGTTATGATGAAACCAATAAAGCAGACTTTTTAATCATGTGTCTTGGAAACATTGCATTCTCTCTCTCTCTCTCTCTCTCTCTCTCTCTCTCTCTCTCTCTCTCTCTCTCTCTCTCTCTCTCTCTCTCTCTCTCTCTCTCTCTCTCTCTCTCTCTCTCTCTCTCTCTCTCTCTCTCTCTCTCTCTCTCTCTCTCTCTCTCTCTCTCTCTCTCTCTCTCTCTCTCTCTCTCTCTCGCTCTCTCTCTCTCTCTCTCTCTCATCTATACACACAATAAATAAGGGCCCTGGAGTCTTGTGCATAGTCACTTTGCTAATGCACATTCCCCACTAACTTCTGCTGAGTCTTAATGGAGCGTGTCAGAGCCTGGGATTGTCAGTAAACAACACCACAAAACAGATTTATCTGGATGAATATGCCATAAAGACCTTCATAAATATCTTCCCATCTAAACATGGAAAAAGTCACAAAATTAGTCCAAGTGAAAAGAGTCTTGGTTCTGGTTTCCTTCATTGTACGTCTGGGATTTTTCCACCAAGTGCATATGGAAAAAACGATAAAAGTGTTGCCGTGACAATAAAAAACACACACATCAGCGCAGTGTTGTTTTCAAGATCACTTTCTATTCAAGCACGCTCCTTAACATGTATCCTCGAGGAAATGAGTGTTGGTCGCAACAGGGCTTAAACAAGATCTATGAAACTGTTTCTCTTTGATAAAGTGAAGCAAACACAAAAACTCATCCCGAGCATGCAGCTGCAGCACTTCATCATACTTCTTGAGTCTGGACTAGGCAAAGCCTCTATTGAAACGATCAGTCATCTGTCCCAAAAGAGCCACGTGTGTGAGGAAAGAGGCGTTTAATCAACATCTCCACAAACCATCTCTTGTGCTCTGGGAGATTCAAGAGTTTTATTTGTCACATACACAGTTATATACAGAATATACAACCGGCAGTGAAATGTAAACAGGTCCGCTCCATGGACAGTGCAAATTCACAGTTAAAAACACAAGGAAGAAATTATAATAGAAATAGGATATAAAAAAAGTACTATCTATATATATATATATATATATATATATATATATATATAATGTCTATATCTGTAGAATTATAAATAATCAAGTCAAGAGAAAAAAAGGTAACAAATAAGGATAAAGTGGAATAAAATAAGTGAAATAAACTGTGCAGTGAGTAAACTGTAGACTTATAAATATGTGGTTAACAAATGTATAAGAGTATAATGTGCAAACAGGTTTATGACAGGTTGTTACACAGTAACAACGAGAACAGAAAGTGCAGTGCAATGTCAGTGTATCGATGTTTATCCTGAAGTGAAGTCACGTGATGTTAAGTGACTGAGTTCAGGAGTCTGATGGCCTGGGGGAAGAAGCTCCTCCTGAGTCTCTCAGTTTTGGCCATCAGGCTTCGGAAGCGCTTACCAGATGGTAGCAGCGTGAAATGAGGGTTTGCAGGGTGATTAGAGTCCTTGATGATCTTGGTAGCTCTACCTTTGCAGCGTTTGGTGTAGACGTCCTGCAGAGACGGGAGAGCTGACCCTGAGATACGCTCGGATAAGCGCACTACTCTTTGCAGGGCTTTGCGGTCATGACTGGTGCTGTTCCCATACCACGCTGTGATGCACTGAGTTAAAACACTTTCTATCGCCCCTAAATAGAAAGTTTTCAGGATAGCTGGTGAAACCCTGAATTTCCTCAGCTGGCGCAGGTGGTACAGTCTTTGCCTGGCTTTTTCACCTGTGTCTGAATGTGAGCAGTCCAGGTCAGGTCCTCGGAGATGTTTACTCCCAGGTACTTGAAGCTGCTCACTCTCTCTACTGGTGACCTGCTGATCATGAGGGGGAGTATGTCCGTTGCTGTCTCTTCCTGAAGTCCACAATCATTTCTTTGGTCTTGCCAACATTCAGAGAGAGACAGTTGTCCTGGCACCATGATGTTAGATGCTCCACCTCGTCCAAGTATGCCGTCTCATTGTTGTTGGAAATGAGGCCCAGGACAACAGTATCATCAGCAAATTTGATGATAGAGGTGGAGCTGTGTGTGGACAAACAGTCATGCGTGTAGAGAGAGTAGAGCAGGGGGCTCAGGACACAGCCCTGTGGAGCTCCCACACTCAGGGAGATGGAGGTGGAGGTGGACTGGCCTATTCTCACCACCTGAGGCCTGCCAGTGAGGAAGTCCTCAATCCAGTGGCAGAGAGAAGGATTCAGGCCGAGATCCAGGAGTTTGGGGTTAGCTTGGTGGGAACTATGGTGTTAAAGGCTGAGCTATAGTCAATAAATAGCAGTCTTACGTAGTTCCCACTTTTGCTGTCGATGTGAGTGAGGGAGGAGTGGAGGACATGAGAGATGGCATCTTCAGTCGATCTATTGGGACGATAGGCAAACTGAAGAGGGTCCAAAGTGTCAGGAATGAAGGCGCAAATGGTGTTTTTAATGAGTCTCTCAAAGACCTTCATGACTATAGACGTGAGAGCCACTGGGACGATAGTCATTTAGGCAAGAGGGTTTACTGTTCTTAGGGACAGGGATGATGGTGATTTTTTGAAGGAGGTGGGGACCACAGATGTAGCGAGGACTCATTAAAGATAGATGTAAACAACCCGGTGAGCTGATCAGCACAGGACCGCAGAACACGACCTGAAATACCATCCGCCCAGCAGCTTTCCTGACGTCCACACGCTGAGTGCTCTCCGAACTTCATCCTCCGAGACAGAGATCACGTGATTGTTGCTGCTCTGAGTAATTTCCTCTACGCGCGCCACTTGGCGGAGTCGCGTTGCCGCGTTACAGTCAAAGCGAGCATAGAAAGAGTTTAACTCGTTCACGAGCAACGGATCAACGCTTGCCTCTGCAGAGGATTTAGATCCAAAGGAGCAGATGGACCTCAGACCCTGCCACATGCGCCGCGAGTCGTTGAGTTGGAAATGAGACTCCACTCGGTCTTTATAACGGAGTTTTGCGGCTTTAACTGCTCGTCTGAGAGCATAGCAGGACGATCTGTATTCGTTCATATTCCCTGAATGGAGACCGGCGTTGTAAGCAGCAGTGCGTGCGTTCACTGCCGCGCGGATTGAATTGTCCACCCACGGTTTGTCCAACCACAGAGGAGACGTCAATGATGTGATTCAGAGAGTGAAAAACGCTTACAATATCATAAGGCAAGTTCAAAATATTGAAGGTAAACCTTCCAAAGCAGAGATGAGCTGCAGCTTCCGGGCTCTTCCTGTCATTGAGGAGGAAAGAGTCTTGATTTAATTAGAGCGGTCTTGCTCCAGTGCTAATTGCCAAGCCCACACATCCCATTTGAATTTCCAATGAGCGCGTTCTTTCATGTGAAGGAGGCAATTTAATTCCAAACAAACACACACATGCACTTAAGAGTGTTTCCTCTGCTTACATCAGCGTCGTTTTATTACTGCACAAAATACACAATCATTAAAAAAATGCTAAATCTCACAAAAATGGTCAAGAACCAAGTGGGGGTGAAATATGATCTGGACTTCTAGACAAAAACTCAGGCTGAAAATCCGGAAGCAGAACCAGTTTTCTTTATTAAGGCATTTGAATAATTGATTCACAAGCACATTTACTTTGCTAATTTCTCCCGATAAAGGACCCGCTGAGGCAAATCAAAAGCGTAATGGCTCAGTCTTTGTAATTTGTCCAAGTGCAATTTCTGAGAACCCTCTCAAGGCTCTCTTGGAGTTGGGTTTCATCCTGCAATTGAGAATGAAATGTGATTTTAGGACCGTTTCCAGTGGCTACTGGGGGCAGTGAATCATTTTACAAAAATTAGCTTCTACTTAGACAGCATCCTAGCTTAAATGAGACCTCACGTGATTGATATGAAAAACTCACAAATAGCACTTTTCATACAAAGCAGAATTTAACATACATTAATAATACTTCAATTAAGCATAGAATATAAACACATTTTAAAGGGGACCTATTGTGCCCCTTTTTACAAGATGTAATATAAGTCTCAGTGTCCCCAGAATGTGTGTGTGAAGTTTCAGCTGAAAATACCCCACAGATCATGTTGTAAATGGCCATTTTTGAGTTGAAGGACAAACATGCTGTTTTTGTGTGTGTATCTTTAAATGCAAATGAGCTGCTGCTCTCCGCCCCTTTCCAGAAGAGGGCGGGGCCTGTACAGCTCATGCCTCTGATACTCTGCCAAAAAACAAAACATGTTTGGTTTTGATGATCATCTCTATCGCAGTTCTTCATCATTAAGATAAAGATTAAGATTAAGATAAACCTTTTATTCGTCCCACAATGGGGAAATTTCTCTATGGGGCCACTCTCTGATCATCATGAGAGTTTATGATCTGATGCGTTTTAAAGCCATATCAGTCTAAACTTCTGATATATGGTTTTCTGAGCGCACACACACACACCTGAAGCACACGCACAGAAAGCTGTGTGTCAGACGGAGCGTCCCGTGAGTATCAAACTAAGTTCTCTTTCACATCTTATCACACTTAAACTGTCAAACACACACAGTTCACATAAACACAGTCGGTTATGTCTGTGAGCGTAAAGAATCGCATGTGAGTATTAGATCTGTGTATTAAAGTGACAGCAGAGTAATATATAGTATCTACTGCTATATCTGCTGTTAATATGAATCAAACAACAGAAGAACAACAGAAAATCACTCACTGCTCTCGACTGAGTAAGAGCAGCTTTAGTAGCTTTAATAAGAACACATTTCTTGCTCTGGCGAGGAGATAAACATGACGGACTGTGTACAGCTCACTGAGGGGCGGGGTCTATGCTAATAGGGCGGAGTCTGTCAGCAGTCGTGGGCGGGGCCTACACACTGCATAGAAACTGCAAACGGCTTATTCTGAGACACTGCTTATGATTTATGGGGATTAAAAAAGAGAAGTGGGTGGATTTTTACCATTATAGGGTGGTTGTGTACACACTGCGACACACATTTATGATCAAAAATCATGTAAAAGTGTTATTTTGCATAATAGGTCCCCTTTAAAAATTAATCCAATAAATTCTTTCATTGTGAATCTTTTTTTCAACAGAGCTTGACAAAGTGCATTCTGGGATTGGCTTCTCTTATTCCTGCAAACTCGTTGCTTTCGTCATTCGAAAATAGTTTTTTTCTGATACTGACATTGGCCACTCACGTGAGTTCTTTGAAGGTATGGAAGCTTGTTTCCACCACGGAATAAAAACAATTTAAAAGATAACTGCGACTTTTTTCTCATATCATATTGTCCGAATTGCAAGATATTAAGACATGTGGGATATAAACTCATAATTTTTTTTTTTTGCAGAATTGTGAGTTATAAAGTCGAATTCTGAGGGGAAAAAAGCCTGACTTTATTTCTTAATGGTGCAGTGTGTGAATTTTAGCATCATCTAGTGGTGAGGTTGTGAATTGCAACTGCCCACCACTCACCATTTAAGAAAATTTAAGAAATCTTTTGAACAAAAATTCCCCAGTCCGGAGTTTGCAGGTCTGCTCCATGCATGCAGTACTGCTTCCAGATTTTCACATCAGAAACTCATTAGACTTTTGCAAGGCTTAAACATGTTCATCACAAATATTTATTCTGGGTGATAAAAGAAGTCGGGCTCATGGGCTTGTTTAAGCCAGGATTGATGGTCTCCACTCTTTGCTTCAGGCTACAGTTTAAAACTCATGACCCTTTGAAATGAAGGTGGGCAATAAACCCAGGGAACCAGAGCACAAATCAGCACTAAAATAGATAAATAGATGTTGCATAGTAAGAATGAAAAAATTACCCCATTTGTGTCTATTTTATCTCCTACGATATTTTAGAAGAAACATCTGAGTTGTAATTCCCACTTAAAGGAATATAAATTCATTAAGAGTTACTTTTTCCTCTGGGTTGCTTTTGATGTGGAAACGACACAAAACAGAACTTCCCAGTAAGTTGCGTCTCTGGAGATAAATGTAAAACACAAGCTCTGGGATGACAGTCCATGTATTTGATTATTGCTCCGGTCTGAAACACCGGGTGACCAGTTTTCACACAGTCCCCAGATTCATAAATCTAAACCAAATCAAGGTAAAACGGCATGTGGGCTCTGTTAATTGATCAAGAGCCGACGTATCTTTGAGAATGATTTGCCATGGAAATGCACAATGAAAATGATTGAATAGAGAAATGAATCTTTTCCGTTTCTGGTGTTGTCAGAGCTTAGGGAACAGTTCTGCAGTGCAGAGTATCAGTGCAAATGAATAATACATGAGGCAATGTGTGGCACTGATATTTTATTAAAATATCCCCAGCCTTACTGATCCATGAGCTGCATGCATGTCAGGAGACACAAACAGCCGAGCTCTTACAAAAACACAGCACACAAACACTTCAAACACACACAAATAAAGAGAGATGATGAAGAATGGTTGCATGTGAATATTGGCTGATAATGGCAGAGGAGTGATGCAGTAGGCAGGTATACGCGTCCCCCACGGCTATATGCTGTGATGTTCATTTCTCACAGACAAACAGAAGGCAGATGCTTAGAGCTTCAGGTATCCAACAGATGCCATGTTTCAGCTCTGACGAACTGGGTTGTTCGTGTGGAGCTTTAGGAATATTAATGGAGGAGAATACAGTCATGTGAGGCCATTGTATTGTGTATGATTTTATGGGAGGTTCTGTGAGAAGACAAGAGGAGAAGTCTTCGGTGTTCTAAGTGGTTGCTAGGGCATTTTTTGTGGTTGCTATGCAGTCACTATGGTGACGAGTAGTATCTGAGATATTGATAGGTAGCGGTTGGGCATTTCTAGGTGGTTGATAAATGCTTGTTATGATGCTTTGGGTGGTTTCTAGGATGTTGCTAGGTGGTTGTACATTGCTAGAGAGTTTCTATGGTGTTTTGAGTGGTTGCTGGGGTGTTGCTAGGTGGTTGTGATGATGTTTTTCTAGAATGTTACTAGATGATTGGGCATTGCTAAGTAGTTTCTATGGTGTTTTGAGTGGTTTCTAGGGTATTGCTAGGTGTTTATGATGTTTTGGGTGGTTTCTAGGATGTTGCTAGGTGGTTGGCCACTGCTGAATGGTTTCTATGATGTTTTGGGTGGTTGCTAGGGTGTTGCTAGGTGTCTGTTATAATGTTTTGGATGGTTTCTAGGATGTTACTAGATGGTTGGCCGCTGCTAGAGGGTTTCTAGGGTGTTTTGGGTGGTTTCTAGGATATTTCTAGGCGACTGTACATTGCTAGGGGTTTCTATGATGTTTTGAGTGGTTTCTAGGGTGTTGCTATGTGATTATGATGTTTTGGGTGGTTTCTAGGATATTGCTAGGAAGCTTTACATTGCTAGGGGTTTCACTTGTGTTTTGAGTTTTCTATGATGTTGCTAGGTGATTATGATGTTTTGAATGGTTTCTAGGATGTTACTAGGCAGTTGGACATTGCTAGGGGGTTTCTATGGTGTTTTTGAGTGGTTGCTGTGGTGTTGCAAGGTGGTTGTTATGATGTTTGGGGTGGTTTCTATGAGGTTACTAGGTGGTTGTACATTGCTAGGGAGTTTATATGGTGTTTTGAGTAGTTGCTGGGGTGTTGCTAGCTGATTGTGATGATGTTTTGATTATTTTCTATGATATTACTAGATGGTTGATCATTGCTATGTGGTTTCCAAGGTGATTTTGGGTGGTTGCTAGGTGGTTGTTATTATATTTTAGATGGTTACCTTCTAGGATGTTGCTAGGAGTTTGGACATTGCTATATGGTTTCTATTGTGTTTTGAGTGGTTGCTGGTGTGTTACTAGGTGGTTGTTATGATGTGTTGGGTGGTTTTCCATACGATGTTACTAGATGTTTGTCAGGTGGTTTCTCAGGTGTTTTGGATGGTAGCTAAATGGTTGTTATGTTTTAGATGGTTACTTTCTAGGATAATGCTAGGAGCTTGGGCATTGTTAGGTGGTTTCTAGGGTGTAGCTAGGTGATTAGGATGTTTTCGGTAGTTTCTAGGTTGTTTTTTAGACAGCTGGACATTGCTAGATGGTTTCTAGGGTGTTTTGGGTGGTTTCTAGCGTGTTGCTAGGTGATTATGATGTTTTTGGTAGTTTCTAGGATGTTTTTAGACGGTTGTACATTGCTAGGTGGTTTCTAGGGTGTTTTGGGGGGTTTCTAGCGTGTTGCTAGGTGATTGTTATGTTTTAGGTGGTTTCTAGGGTGTTACTAGGTGGTTGAACATTACTAGGTGGTTGCTAGGAATGATTTGTCTGTAGCACAAACAATGTTATATCTGTTATGAGTCTAATACGTTTAATTTGTGTTAGGGTTAAATTGACACCCCATTGGTGTCTATGAAGTAGCCAAAAATTTACTCTGAGAATCATGTAAAAACAAAATCCTTGACAAAATCTTTTTTTATATCTTTTCTCTCATATATTCATTACTGTTCGGTGAATCTTTTTTCTTATAGCTGATGTGCGACGCACGGCCGTCGCCTTTGATCATGCCTTTGAGAATCACCCTTCAGTTTCTATTCAGTAATTATTCCACACACCATCTGCCGCCCAACATATGACAAGGTGTTGGGAATATCTTGGCCAAACCATGAGACTGGAGTGGAGAAACATTTTCACATTCCACAGAACGGCTATTTTTAGGCCGTTCATCCCCTTGGGGAAGCTTGTAGGGCTTCAGCTCTGTAGGTCGGGTATGATTCGAATCAAATGAGCAGCCCACACGAGACCACACACACACACACACACACACACACACACACACACACACACACACACACACACACACACACACACACACACACACACACACACACACACACACACACACGTGCTGCTTGTGGTTTTTATTTTTCATTCGGTTTGGAATAATTAAGATTTTTCTGTGTTTTTGAAAGAAGTCTCTTCTGCTCACCAAGGCTGCATTTATTTGGTCAAAAATACACAAAAAAGTAAAATTTTATTACAATTTAAAACAACTGTTTCCTATGTGAATATATAGTAAAGTGTGATTTATTCCTGTGATCAAAGCTGAATTTATCATCATTACTCCAGTCTTCAGTGTCACATGATCCTTCACTAATCCTTCATGATGATTTGCTCAATAAACATTATTATCAATATTGAAAACAGCATGTATTATAAATGTTTTACTGTCACTTTTGATCAATGCATCCTTGCTCAATAAAAGTATTCATTTAAAAGTAGAAATAGTTTAAGCACCATATGTTTATTTCAATGCATTTAAATTCCATTCAAGCTAACAAGACTAAAAAGTACAGCAGCACTAAAAGCCATGGATTTACTGCATCCTAATAGTCCTGTAAACCCCAGATTTACCAGGCCAGAGCATATGCGCTCTGATTTTGTGTTCCCTGCCCTATGGCTGCGTGTAAGTCCCTGGCATTAAGCCTGGCATCTCCGCAGGAGCCGGACGGCGGGTACCAGCACGCACCGGACCATTCCTGTCAACACCCGCCCACAAATACATCATGCCACACCGACAATATTGGGTCGAGGTGCCTGGAACGTGTGCCTGCCCAACCCTTCGAGTAACGGATTCACAATGATCATTGAATTAATAGGAATATAATTCCTTCCATAATACATCAGAAAGTGTGAAATTTGAAATGTAATGTTCTTTTCAGCAGTAGCTATTCAAAAGGAGGTGATTATACTCATTGCCTTGGGAACAGAAAAGAAAGACAAAGAAGTGTGAATGAATAGCTCTGGTTAATAAGATCATCCAGCCGAAGGGATTTTGTCAAGTTCTATTAAATCCTGTTTATTGTGTCCAATTAGACAGACATAATTCCGTAATTCACCAGCTGTGAATTTAAATGCTTTTCTTTAAATGTTGTTGTTTGTCATCAGTTGGTTTATTAAGTTAGGGATCATTACTCGTAATTTTGCGATTCGTTTTGCTGTTGTGCATGTGCCAGGAACCATCACGTGTTCCGGCTGGAAATGGAACAATCTGGGATAATGCTCTTTGGTTTCATCAACGCCCCTCCCTCCATAAACACTACACCATATTTCCTGGGCTTTCGCTGCTGCTTTCATGCAAATGTTGTGTCAACATTATGAGAATGTACTGTCATTATACCAACCCATGTATTATACACTGTCATCCTGCTTTTGTACAACAGATGTCTTTTGCAGTTATGCAATTAAAAGATAACCACCCACCCATACACTGTCTACAGGGTAACTGAGATGGATGTTCCTCGATGTGAATGTGTTCACCACAAGTTTCATTAAAACTGTGATTATGCACACTACTAAGAAACAGCAATGACAATGAATTATTCACTAATGAATCATTCTATTGAGTCAGTTCTGTTCTTTGAACTGGCCAAAAGGTTTTGCAAAACTGACAATTCACACTGAAAGTGCATTGGGTTCGCTGTGCTGTAGTTCAATTGTTCTTTAAACATGCATTATATTGATGTTTTTAGGTATGTTCAGACTGCCCAGCAAAAATTTAGTTTTTTTAATATTTATCCAGATGGGTTTTTGAAAATCTGGACAGCAAAAAAAACACATGAAATCAGTTTTTTTCTTTTTTTTCCCTTAAAAAATAAAAATCTAATTCAGGTGGTTTGAATTGCTATTTGACTTTGACTTTTACAGTTGAGTCTCAGGCCCTGTTTACACCTGGTATTAACTCTTTCCCTGTGTTTAAAAAAAAATACACACATTCTCCGTACACATACACACATTCATCGTGTAAATGCTTATGTGGTCAAATGCGTTTAAACAGCCACTAAAAAACGCCCTACTCTCCTAATGCGTAAACATTATGGGAAGCGACAGAAGACCCAAGTTTGGTTTGAAGACGAAAAACGTCCCAAGCACAACGATCTCTCACCATTCCTGATTTCTAACACACACCTTGAATGGTCTTGTGGCTGTCAGAGTAGAAACGAAAGCTGATGCTGTCTCTCGTTCATATGTAAATTGATCAAGCTTATTTTACTCATTAGATCAAAAGATCTGAAAAACACATACATATACCCACTGATAGACCCTCCCCTCAGAGAAATCAGGACAGAAGGGGTTGAAAGTGGACAAAAGAGACAGATTAAAACACCAGGTGTAAATGGGAATGCGTCTCTCTCATCTACTTGTGATTCGATTGGCCAAAACGCTTCTTAAAGGGGTCCCTGATTATGATTTCAGTAGTTTAACTCTAGTGAGTGTGTAGTGTCGCTGTTTGAGCATAAACAGCATCTGCAAAGTTACAACGCTCAAAGCTCAAAGCAAAGGGAGATATTTTCTTTTAAGGACTTAAGGACTACAACAAACGGCTGGTAGGGACTACAACAAGCTTCTTCACGGGTGACATCACTAGCCCTAACCCCGCCCGCAGGAACACACAACAAAGGCCATGTTGAGAAGAGGAGTTGTTGTAGTCGAGCACATTTGGGAGTCGCTCAAGCCGTCGTCCATCTTTCACATTTATTGATACAGTACGAACACAAATGCAATAACATGTCATAAAGCAAAATGACAACATAAGTTATAACCGTAATTAAACTAAACTATCCCTGTTCTCTCTTCATCAGCAGATATTCTCTGGCTCATCAGTTCCCACACCAACGGTTTATAGATTATCATGACAGAATATGCTAATCAGCGACTGAAGATCGTTAACTCGTTAATAATAAATTCATCCTCTATCCCTTCAGAAACGTCCTGTCTCATTCTACATGTTGCCTCTTCTTCTTGAGTCTCTCCATCATTGTCCAAATCCAATTTGAACATAAATTGAACAGTTTTGGACATTTTCAGTGCGTCTGTGTGAGGTAATCGGAGCTGCTAACACCAGGTCTTGAAGCTCCGCCTTATTCTTAAAAGGGGGCGGGAGCACCAGCTCATTGCACACACACAAAACGTTTGCGTTTTTTTTAGCTAAAACTTCACATACACACTCTGGGGACATTAGAGACTTATTTTACATCTTGTAAAAAGTGGCATTATAGGACCCCTTTAATACCAGGTGTAAACAGGACTTCAGTCTGCTCAAATCGGATTTCAAATGGTCTTTTGTGTCACTCTTAATGTGACAGACAACAATAACGTTGAAATCTGGTGACGGAAATGCCAGAAGTATTTATACAGTGTTCAAACCAAAGATTTCGGCCATGACTACAGCATGAGGATATGTTGGTTATATCTGGACACACAAATCTTATTTGATCACTTGCAGACAGTCTGCCTGAAAAGATCTGATTTGAGAAAAATATCTAGTTTGCCTGAAGTCTCAACATAGTCTTAGAACACCGCAGTTTTATCTGTAATGTAAACAGTGCTGCGTTTTTTATGCGCCAAGTCAATTTAAAAACGTGTAGAAGTCTTAATAGAAATAAATTAGCCAATAGTGAATGCTAAACTTAAGAAAAATGACAATGCTTCTCTTAAAGGTAAAAGATAAAGACAAGCTTTCCTGTAGCTCAAACAATAAGAGCGTGGCGCTAGCAACTCCAAAATCATGGGTTCAATTCCCAGGGAAAGCAAGAACTGACAAAATGTAAAAATGTGTACCTTGAATGCAATGTAAGTCGCTTTGGATAAAAGCATCTGCCAAATGCATAAATGTAAATTCAATGGGATTTTTTTTCTTCAAAAAGTTCCTCACTACACAGTAAGTGTTGGTTAGGTTTTACTTGGTTAATCTTCTGTGTACTCAGCACATTGCATTCTGGGATACAGTACTCCACGCATTTATGCTCTGTTTGTATACTTCTCGTTTAACTAAATATAATAGAGCATTTAATGCATACAGAAATACTGCAGAAAGTGCTATGTGATTGGATGACAAATGCTGAGCTAACATGAAACTATATGGTGAAGCTGGTGTTACACTCCCTTGAATTCTGTTTAATTTAATTTGTTGCTGGGGAGCGGTCATTTTCCTGTTCATATTATTATTATCCTTGATGGATGTCATTGTCAATAACATTTGGTGTACAGTTTCCCATGATACAACAGCAGCTGCTCTCCATCCACAAGCTCATTTTCTCCTCCCACAATCTCACATGATGTTTATATTAATGACAGCTAAGCATGTCTTAATATGTTTGTATTTATAAAACAGATCTGGCTTATCCTCTTGCATGTGTTGCCATATTGCATGCAAATGCGTTTCCTTTATGACCAAAGCACCTGATGTGCGTCCTAGAAAATTACCAGTCCCTGCAAATAGAAAAATGAGAAGTTTGAAATGATCATGATGCAATCCAGAAGCAAGAGCAGCTGCTGCTGTGCCACCGTAATCAGTTTTTATGTGAGATACATGGAGCATATCCCACCACCACCTATAATAGAACATCATATACACAACTAAACAAATAAACATCTTCCCTCATGCAGCCGAATGTGTCTTTCATTTCTGCCTGCAGGCAACCAGACGGATCCCAGAGACGAGCCGGAAGCCTGCCACCCTGCCAGGTACAATAGTGTGGAGTGATACAGATGCTGGATTAATGACGGGAAGATTCTCCCAGAGGAAAGTTTTATTGCTCGGCTTCATTACTCAAGAGGCTGGAGTTCTCAGTTAGGCTTTATTTAGGCATCTACTTTGTCTTGAGAAGTTTCTCCACCATTTGGTCTGGGAAGAAACTGAGGAGAAATGTTTGAGATAACATTGAAAATCAGGATAAAGCATCCGATGACTTTATTCTGCATTTAATCTCATTGGTGTTTAGCATATTATTATTATTTTTTATTACGTAGATCAAACAAGTCTTTGAACAAACTTACACTCTAAATGCTGGGTTAAAAACAACCATTTCTGGGTTATTTGGTGCTGGGTAAATATTGGACAGAACACATGCTGGGTTATTTTTATACATTAACCCATTTCCTGGGTTGTTTTTTGAAAGTGCTGGGTCAGCCAATTTGATATTGAAGGTTTTTCATTTTAAATAATAAAAAAATCACTCTAAAATCTCTGTTATATTTACACTCACCTAAAGGATTATTAGGAACACCATACTAATACTGTGTTTGACCCCCTTTCGCCTTCAGAACTGCCTTAATTCTACGTGGCATTGATTCAACAAGGTGCTGAAAGCATTCTTTAGAAATGTTGGCCCATATTGATAGGACAGGATCTTGCAGTTGATGGAGATTTGTGGGATGCACATCCAGGGCACAAAGCTCCTGTTCCACCACATCCCAAAGATGCTCTATTGGGTTGAGATCTGGTGACTGTGGGGGCCATTTTAGTACAGTGAACTCATTGTCATGTTCAAGAAACCAATTTGAAATGATTCGAGCTTTGTGACATGGTGCATTATCCTGCTGGAAGTAGCCATCAGAGAATGGGTACATGGTGGTCATAAAGGGATGGACATGGTCAGAAACAATGCTCAGGTAGGCCGTGGCATTTAAACGATGCCCAATTGGCACTAAGGGGCCTAAAGTGTGCCAAGAAAACATCCCCCACACCATTACACCACCACCACCAGCCTGCACAGTGGTAACAAGGCATGATGGATCCATGTTCTCATTCTGTTTACGCCAAATTCTGATTCTACCATCTGAATGTCTCAACAGAAATGGAGACTCATCAGACCAGGCAACATTTTTCCAGTCTTCAACTGTCCAATTTTGGTGAGCTCGTGCAAATTGTAGCCTCTTTTTCCTATTTGTAGTGGAGGGTCTTCTGCTGTTGTAGCCCATCCGCCTCAAGGTTGTGCGTGTTGTGGCTTCACAAATGCTTTGCTGCATACCTTGGTTGTAACGAGTGGTTATTTCAGTCAAAGTTGCTCTTCTATCAGCTTGAATCATTCAGCCCATTCTCCTCTGACCTCTAGCATCAAGGCATTTTCGCCCACAGGACTGCCGCATACTGGATGTTTTTCCCTTTTCACACCATTCTTTGTAAACCCTAGAAATGGTTGTGTGTAAAAATCCCAGTAACTGAGCAGATTGTGAAATACTCAGACCGGCCCGCCTGGCACCAACAACCATGCCATGCTCAAAATTGCTTAAATCGCCTTTCTTTCCCATTCTGACATTCAGTTTGGAGTTCAGGAGATTGTCTTGACCAGGACCACACCCCTAAATGCATTGAAGCAACTGCCATGTGATTGGTTGATTAGATAATTGCATTAATGAGAAATTGAACAGGTGTTCCTAATAATCCTTTAGGTGAGTGTATATAGGACAGTCTTTTACAGTCATAAAATACTCAAAAACATTTGGTAAATGTTTTAGGACGTGACAGGAGCAGCAACAGCAGCCAATGGGAATCTGTGGGAAGAAAACTGGTATCAGCTGTTCCAGTTCATTAAATGGTAATCTTATATATTCATTTTCGAAAAGTTACACACCTTTACCTTGTGCCATTTAATCTGTCAGACATTTAAGTTTAAACCCATCAAACACATAGGGTGGTGTCGCGTGGGTTTCAGCCCTGATCGCTCATTCGTTTGGCGGGAGGTGAATCTTCCTGGTGCCGCTGGCGCGTGGTTCGGCTAGTGTTCCCAGCAGAGGTTAGTTGTGACTTATACGTAAACAAAAAATGTAAAATGTGAGACTACAGACATGTTCCTCTTTGCACAGTAATAATTTGATAGGAATACTATATAACACAAACCTTAATTTAATTCAGGAAGTTTCCCCTCAGGACATTTTCTCTCAGATCAAAACAGAAAATGACCGTTGACAAATGTATCCAGTTTTAACGGATTTGGCACAGACTACCCAACATTGGGTTGCACTGGGTAGGTATGTGATGACCCAGCAGCTGAGTTACAGAAAAACTACCCAGCACTGGGTAAAACTTTAAAAAAATAACCCAATAAAATTACCCAGGAGACTGAACCCAGCATTTGGGTTAAAAAAAAATAACCCAGCAGTTTTTATAGTAGATTCAAGCATCAAGATTCAAGAGTTTTATTTGTCACACACACAGTTATATACAGAATATACAACCGGCAGTGAAATGTAAACAGGTCCGCTCCATGGACAGTGCAAACAGTATATATACAGTATATATACAGTATATACACAGTATATATTTCTGTGTCATTTGTGTGTGTGTGTGTGTGTGTGTGTGTGTGTGTGTGTGTAGAGTTGGCGTTGCCTTTGCAATGCTTTTTACTCAAATATAACACTGAATTAAACCACGCTTTTAAAGTATATGCTTTACTTAGATGTTTCTAAGTAAATAATACAATATAGTAGTAACATGCAATGGATAATTTTAGTATGAATGTGTCATTTTGAGTAGAAAATGAACTCCATATATCACAAAAAGGCAAGTTACTAAACCCATCAACAAAAGCAATGATAAAAACAGTGTAAATACAGCTGGGAAATGGCGAAAAAAATTAATTATTCATGCCCCAGTGCATGATGGGAACACCAGTATCAGAGAAGTGGTTGTACTTAATTTTATAACGTTATTTACACTTTCATTTCTACTAACTTGAACTAAGTACTAACTTTTTTTTTTTTGCACTCAAAAAAAATAACTTTCTCTTGCACTCAAATCATCCTTGTTTACATTACTTAAAAACTCACGTAACTACATTAACTTAAAATTGCTGAGTTGTTTCTAATAATGAGTATTGACAGCTTCACTTAATAAGTGTTTGTTCAGTCAACTTAACATTGCTGAGTGAAACAAACAAACTGGCCAGTGGATCTGTAGTTCCCAGCATGCTTTGCAAGGGGCTGCATTAGGAGAGTCAATTTAGGGATTAAAGTGTTACTTTATGTGTTTTTCAGTAAAGGGAAAGATGTTGTCAGGTTATGTTGGTGTTTAATGTTCAGTTATGTTGGACATTTAGAGGAGTTTCTGTAATTTTGTGGTTACCATTATGCAGAAGAGTGATGCCTGTGTTTAGGCTGTGGGCACGCATATACTCATATTTATTGGATGGAATTTCTGCCCTCAATTAAATTGAGTTTGTACAATGAGTTATTTTTGCATTTTGTTTCTAAAAATATGCTTGTTGTTATTTAATATATTTCCACTTACACTTGTAGAGCAAATAGCTTATTTAATAAGGTAAATTATCCTAACATAATAATCTTTTATACATTTAACATGACATTAAGTAAACTGCACATATAAATATTATGTAACAGTGACAAATTCAAATGGATTGTATTTACTCAAAGAAACTGTGTCAACATTACTTGAATTTCTTTTGTTAATATATCTAAATTATTATTTGTAAAAATTATTTTATATAGTTACGTGAAACCACTTGACCATGCATTTTTAAGTAAATTCAACAAGTAATTTTTGTGTCGCTGAACTAAGTTTTTTCTGTAGATTTTTTTTTTCCTTTTTTTCCTGTAGTATTTACTTCACCACAGAATAATTTTTATTATTGAATGTTAAATAGAATCTGGTTATCTGTTCTTGTTTTCTGTTCTTCTCAAAACTTTAACTGTAAAATTTTTAAATGTTGCCACTTGTTTTAGAATGTTCAGAGAACATTTAAATGTAACATTTCCATGATGTTTGCAAAATGATAAAATGGAATGTTCCATTCACATAACCAAGAAAAAACACTTTCCTAGAACATTCAATGGGAATGTTATCAAAATGCTCTTGCAACATTATTTTTGTAATCTGGGAGATGTGCTCCCCTGTTTACACTGCAACAGCACCTTCAATCATTCAATCCCGCGGAAATGAAAGGTGATTGTGTGGTCAATGCGATCAATGTTCCCATCCAGCACTGCCACAGGAACAGCAGGACATGAGGACAGCAAACAGGCCTGTGTGACAATGAGGAATTATACAACCAGAACACAATGTTTAAGGGATGTGGATGTTTTAATAGTATTTTCAGAGCACAGAATAACTTCTTCAAGAGTTAGTTCAATCTTAAAATTACACATAAAATAGCCAATTAAGAGTTATAATCACTGGCAAGAAGAGTGACCTCTGACGTATTGCAGAAGCGCAGAGGAAGGAAAAAAAAAAAAAAAAAGGTCACGAATTAGAAGTATAAAACAAGATTTTTTAAAGTGAAATGTGAGAGGAGCTTGAGTTTGTTGCAGTCAGGCAAGTCCCGTTCTCCTGGCAGCCACCAAACCCAAACCCAGACTCGTCCATGGGATTGTCAGACAGAGAAGCGTGATTGGTCACTCCAGAGAACACGTCTCCACTGCTCTAGAGTCCAGTGGCGGCGTGCTTTACACCACTGCATCCCACGCTTTGCATTGCACTTGGTGATGTAAGGCTTGGATGAGCTGCTCGGCCATGGAAACCCATTCCATGAAGCTCTCTACACACTGTTCTTGAGCTCATCTGAAGGCCACAGAAGTTTGGAGGTCTGGAGCTATTGACTCTGCAGAAATTTGCCGACTCCTGTGCATTGCGTAATCATATGCATATGTAAATTAACGCGATCATCAACATTAAACAGCATATAAATCCAAACTGTCTAATGCTACTGAATGAAATGTCGACCCAGGATGAGCTGTAGGACTGTGAAGTTTTGGAAGTGTCGATGGAGTGTCCATCTGTGTTTGATCATTGTTCTGAATCTGATCCAGACATAGTCTTTGACAAAAACAGTTTTCTCAGGTTTTTACTCAAAATGTTGCTTTTTTTAATGAAACTTACCCACATTCAAGTGTTGATAAAAAGGGAATGCATGAACCCAGACAGCAACATAGTGTCTCGTTGAATCCACATGTACCAGATGTGGGCCGGATTTGGGCCAACACTATGTTGCTGTCTGGGAATGTGTTTTTTTGTTTAAAACAGAAGCTCTGTTCTTTCTTTTGATATATTGCATGTACAGATATTCATACAACAATATATTCTGGGGGCATGAAACTTTTGTGAAAATGATCAAAAACGCTGGCGTGGAAAGAGTTCATTATTTGATTGCTCTCCTCCCTCCACCAATGAGCATTCACCGCTCACGGCTGCACTGCTGTAGAGGAGCTTTAAAAGCTTTTGCGGTGGATCTCTGTATCTATATTTCCTCCCTGTGATGTGGTAATATAAATCTTTTGATGTCCCACATCTTTTGTGAATTTTCTGTTTCTTTATTAGTTTCGTAGGTGATGTGTCTCCACACGCAACACGACAGCCACTCCTTTAGAGTTTAATTAAATGAGTTTTTTCTCCTGCTTATTTTCCAGCTTTCATAAGTCCATTTGTGAAATTCACATAATCCCTTTAATTAATTTAGTGAAAGAGCTCTATAGTCAGTGGGTGTTGGTCTTGCTGGTTTGCCCCCATTCTGCTTAATTAGCTTAAACGGCAAATCTATTTTGGTCAACCAGCTTCCCAAAGATCGTGCTGACCGACCCACTTTACCAGCTAACCAGATGAGCATTGTATAGTCTGCACCCACATGGACATTCATGCTGCTCTCAGCTGGTTTATCCAGCAGGCACATTGAACTGTTTATGTACAATTAGATGTGTCGACTGGATCCTTGCAGAAACCTCTAATCAACCCAGATAACTGCTGATACGCAAGAAAAAAACAAAAGATGCCGTTTTAACTTGTGTTTCTGCATTATCCAAGCTGAGGTGTGGCTCTGTGTGCTCCATCAAACCAAACAAGTTTTATTCTCATTAGTGGTTTAATCAGTCATCACTAGCGCTCATAGTGCTGTGATCACCAAATATCACAATTCAGTGTGAGCGTCGTCCTGTAAGAAAATCCCTCAGACCTGAGCCATACACTCTTAAAAATAATCTATGAGGAACCTCACAGCTAACATGGAACATGTTATGAACAAACATTCTTCCAGTAACGTTAATTAAGTTATCTGGTGTTTTATGATGTTCTCAAAATGTTAGCACAAAAACATTAATTATACATCATTCATGGAATGTGTTCACATTATATATATATATATATATGTGTGAATTCAACGTGTTCCAGATGTGGGCTGGATCTGGGCCAAGGCTGGAAAAAACGACGTTTTTCATGACTCTTGCCACTAGATGGCCTTATACCTCTATATGGAGCGAATCAGCTGTTCCACTGGGTCCTAAAGTCAGTTCTTGAGTTCATCTCTTCAGTATGCATTCAGATCATAAACTGTAAAACAAATATGGACGTAGTGTCCAGCAGTTTTGAAGCCTCAAAGTCGGCCGTTGCCATCTTGGCAGCTGCGACACTGCGAGTCACTCCCGGATAACTGACAGTGGGCAAAGAGGCGGGACGTGGGCGGAGCTGAGGTGACGTGATGACTAACAGACAGCAGACAAACGGCAATCCACCTGTCACTCAAAGTGGCCATGCCCTTATTTATGCAGAACTTTGAGGCTTTATATAATGTAAACGAATGAGTTCACAGTTTCCCTCACAGTCGTCATGAAGGGCAAAATTAGCCGTATAGAACAAAACCACAATTTGTCCCAGGCTCTAAACATGTGTTATTCTGCTGTAAAGTTGGGCATTTTAACATGGAGCTCAATGATACTCTGCTCCCTTCTGGAGCCGGTCTCTAGCGGCCAGTCGATGAACTGCAGTTTAAGTCACTTCAGTATTGGCTTCAAGAGAAACTGGGGTAGGTTTCCGCTTGATTCAGGTACACATGTAGACATTATAGTGTTATTTTTTAGGTTTTTCTATGTGTACTAAAGCATTCCTCATATTCCATTCATTCCCGCGAGGGACGGATTGGTTACTTTTTTTAATTTCCTCCACATAAGTGCGCATTCAAGTGCGACAGAAGTCTTAAGGTCTTGGATAGAGGTTGACCAATTCATCAGCTTTGCCGATTAATCGGCACCGATAGCTGATTGGTGGAATAATCGGTTATCTGCAAAAATCCATACCGATAGTTTTTCCGCATTGCCTGAGTGGCTGAGAAGGGTCTGCTGGCATTATATAGCACGAGAGTGGCCTCTAAAGGCCAAATAACAACTTGTGTTGTTTATATGAACACATGAAGCTGGCTCCGCACAGAGCGCTGACACATCAGATGTGCATTTAAAACACAGACAGCAAAATGGTATGAATACAGAACACTTGTGGCCAAATCGTTAGAAAGTCATGCTATCTAGTTAATTTGGTGACTAGATGTACTTACTTAAGTTGTAACATTAAGTAAGATTAATAAATGCTGTAGAAGTATTATTCATCATCTGTTAACCTTAGTTAATGCACTATGAACTAACATGAATGATCAAGATACAACTGTATTGCTCAAATATTAATACATGCTGTAAAATGTATATTGCATAATGCATTTAGTTCATGTAAGCTAGCTAAATAAGCTAATACATCCTTGTTAACAAATGGGACTTGTAGTCTGTTACCTATGACATTTACGTACATGTTTCTAGGTTATAGCTAAAGAAACATTTATTTATAATATTTTAATGTTTAAATTATTTTCTGTAGAATTTTTCTACTGTTCTCATTTTAATATATTCATATTTACATATGAAATTTAGCACAGTACTGTTTTTATTTTTTATTTCTTGTAATAAAGTTACACTGTTTTACTTAGTGTAAAAATAAAATAAAATTTAATCCATTTTAAAAACTATTGGTCTATTAATCAGTTATTGGCAAGTGCGGTCCAACCTTGTTATCGGTAAAATCCACTATCGGTCGACCGATAGTCGTCTAGTCTTGGACCCCTCCAATGAACACTCAGTTTTTAAAAAATGAGTTTCGGGTCAAAATGACCCGAGGGAAAGATGAGGGTTAAAACATTTAAAAAACTGAACTTTAAGAACATTCTTAGAACACATTTGGCTTCAACATCCATGGAACTTTGGAAAATTAATATTTTAACTGAAACTTTTAACTGAAAGAACCAAATATTGTTCTTCTGTGCTGTGAAAATCCTCTTTGGAAACCTTTATTTGAACGTATCTAGAGAGCAGATCATATGCAACATGCTTTCATAGTGGTTTTGCGCATGCAAGCAAATGCATGTAAAAATGAATGTAAAAACCCATCTTTGCCTTCTGTTTATCGAGTCACTCAGAACAGAAAATGCATACTAAGTGATGTCGCGGCGCTGTCATAATGCATCATTTCGTTATTCAACTAAAAGCTTTTCAGTGCCCAGAAGGAGTCAATCTAGCAGTGCAAAGAAATCCTGCTGATTGCAGATTAAGTCATATATCTGACAGCCCCAGACTTCTGTGCTGCACTGCAGTGGGCGTTAGTGTTCGTCGACGGCCCGAGATCTGCCGTCCCCGGGGAGCCGTTCACAGACAGAAGTGCTGTGATGCACGAGCCAATAAAAGCAGCAACAGCCTCACTGCATCATCAGTCAGGAGCTAATGGAGCTGCAGTCGCTCCAATCAGACGAGCTCTTGACTGCACAACTGTAGAAAACCTTTGGGGTCGACCACAGAAAAGAGCCCGTTATCTTACATTAGTATCGGCTTCTGACTGATGAGCAAACTACATCACAATAGTGCTCAAATGAAATATGAATATTATTGAAATTATGCAAATAATGTAAATAATAAATGCAAATGAAGGGAAGGCCTAAGGTCTGTCTCAAAATTTGAAGGAACTAAATGGTTAGATCTTTCGTGATGAAAGGGAAGGCATTTAGCACATATTAGTATATATTATTATGTGTGTACTGTATATTTATTTATAATTTATATTTATAATTTATTATTCAGCATTATTATGACAGAAAAAGAAATCATGAGGAAAAATTTAAAAATTCTGACAAAAAGTATTTTATGTAATTTTTTTAATGTCATAATTACAACTTTTTGTCATAATTTTAGCTTTATCTCATAAATATGACTGTCGTAATTTGGTTTTTATGTCTTATTTATGACTTTCTAATCTCATAATCTTGAGAATTAAATTACCAAGGTACCACTTTATAAACTTGGGATGCAAAATATATATGTATATAGTATGAGTAATATTTAATTTATTTAATGTTTTTTTTCTTTGTGAAATGTTTTTGTAAATATGATCATGTACTGAATATTTAAAGTTAAAGAACAACCCTTGCATTATGGTACTATGATAAAGTGATGGCATCAGATAAATAAACAATTCAAATCAATAAAAAAAAGTATAAAATTACTAAAATAAACAAATAAATCAAACATTATAAACAAACTAAGCTATATAAAATCTAAAATTCTAAATATGAATAAATACTATAGTAGTATATAAATAATATTAAAATAGCGCTGGAATCAGTCATACACACGTGTTAAAGACCGACACGGCGCTAGAGATTTGCATTAATCAGACTTAAATGTTCAGAATGGCTTCTCACACACGTGATCAGCGTTACAAGCCTCTTTCTAGGAAAGACCTACGTTGTGGATTTCTATTCACATGCCTTTTGAATCAACTTTCAGAACAGATATGGTTTTGACTGAACTCCATTGAACCCATTATATTTGGTTTTGAAACGGTAAACCTCAGTTCAGGAGATTAACAGCTTAGAGTAAGGCCTGACATGTCAAGCTCCGTCTTTTCAGGCCACTGTCCACTAATATAAAACACACCAGCAAATCCTGACTGGACAAAACAATACTTGTCATGCAACTGAATTTCCAAGTATATCAGCAAACAGCATAAGCGCCTTTTTAGCTGACGTGTGTGATGTTTCTGATTGATTCTGAAGGAACACGTCAGCATGTTCAACATCACGAATGGAAAAACTTCAAGTCATGGAAAATGTCACTGCTCATATCCAGCTGACAATAATCTGTTCTAAGAATATTTTGCTAATGTTCACATTGAACGTTAAGTGAACATTCCATTTTGTAATTGTTGCAAACATTGTGGGAACGTTACTTTTGAATGAACATTCCGAAACAATTATTAACATTTAAAATGTGTTAGATGAACATCCAATTGAAACATGTTCAGATGTTCCATGAACGATGTATGAATGTTTTTGTTCTAACATTTTGTGAACATTAGCAAAGACCAGATTTGAACAAACATTCTATTAGCACTTGTTCACAGCTTTGAGAGAACCTTGACAGAATCTTACACTCTAAAAAATATTGGGTTATTTTTTCTACCCAACTCCTTGGGTTGAGCCTTTTGGGTTATTTTTTCAGTGTTTGGGTAGTTTTTGTGTAACCCAGCTCCTGGGTCAGACGTAACAACCCAGTGTTTGGGTAGTTTTTGTGTAACCCAGATCCTGGGTCAGTAACCCGTAACAACCGGGTCAGTGTTTGGGTAGTTTTTGTTTTTGTGTAACCCAGATCCTGGGTCAGACGTAACAACCCAGTGTTTGGGTAGTTTTTGTGTTACCCAGCTCCCGGGTCAGACGTAACAACCCAGTGTTTGGGTAGTTTTTGTGTTAACCAGATGCTGGGTCAGACGTGACAACCCAGTGTTTGGGTAGTTTTTGTGTTAACCAGATGCTGGGTCAGACGTGACAACCCAGTGTTTGGGTAGTTTTCATGTAACCCAGATCCTGGGTCAGATGTAACAACCCAGTGTTTGGGTAGTTTTTGTGTAACCCAGCTCCTGGGTCAGACGTAACAACCCAGTGTTTGGGTAGTTTTTGTGTAACCCAGCTCCTGGGTCAGACGTAACAACCCAGTGTTTGGGTAGTTTTTGTGTTAACCAGATGCTGGGTCAGACGTGACAACCCAGTGTTTGGGTAGTTTTCATGTAACCCAGATCCTGGATCAGATGTAACAACCCAGTGTTTGGGTAGTTTTTGTGTAACCCAGCTCCTGGGTCAGACGTAACAACCCAGTGTTTGGGTAGTTTTTGTGTTACCCAGATCCTGGGTCAGACGTGACAACCCAGTGTTTGGGTAGTTTTTGTGTTAACCAGATGCTGGGTCAGACGTGACAACCCAGTGTTTGGGTAGTTTTCATGTAACCCAGATCCTGGGTCAGACGTAACAACCCAGTGTTTGGGTAATTTTTGTGTAACCCAGATCCTGGGTCAGATGTAACAACCCAGTGTTTGGGTAGTTTTTGTGTAACCCAGATCCTGGGTCAGATGTAACAACCCAGTGTTTGGGTAGTTTTTGTGTAACCCAGCTCCTGGGTCAGACGTGACAACCCAGTGTTTGGGTAGTTTTTGTGTAACCCAGATCCTGGGTCAGGAGAGAGCAGTGCATCTCCGTCAGTTTGGTGCATGTCTTCAGTAAAATACAGGTTTGTGTATATTTTATTTTATCTATAAATTCGTTATTGTGCTGTATATTGTTTAACTTTATGCAAAGCAACATACAGGGGCGCGATGTGTCACCTAAACGAGTGCCTAAACACCTGCCTTGCATAACATTTTATGATTTTATTCAAAAAGATACAGAATATAAATTCTTATGATGTTAAAATATGTTCTCAGAACTGTACACTGATATTTTTTATGGATTGGTTAAAGAGTCAGTCACGGCATATCTCAGTTACGAGTAAAACGCAGGGAAGTTTATAGTAAAAATGAATCAACTATGCTGGGTTAAATAAACAACCCATTTTGAACAACCCAGATTGGGTGTTTTTAACCCAGTGTAGCCAGGGATATTATTCCTCTTTTATAGCTCATGAGTTCCAGTGAAGTATCAACAGTGTCTGAGATGAGTCTCTGTGTTTACTCTGATCTCACTGCTGTCTAGGAGAAGCAGCTGTGATATTAAAGAGATCTCACTCGTCATTTTCTTTTTCAAAAAGATCTTTTTCTTCTTTGTTTTGAACTGTGGGTTCATGAAACTTCAGGATGGAGTGTGAACCGTGTGTCATAATTCTCACCATCCTGCAAACTCTGTCTGGCTGAAACACTATCGCAGGACACAGCGAAATAAACACAACTTTGAGTCATAACCATCAAAACATTACATTACAGTTAAATCATCATCACATGGTCAATAAAGAGCATTAAAGGGATAGTTCAGCAAAAAATGAAAGTTCTGTCATCATTTACTCCCTCTCAAGCTGTTCCAAACCTGGATGAGTTTCTTTGTTCTGTTGAACACAAAAGATATTTTGAAGAATGTTGCTGGTCCCCATTAAAAAATACTATAGAAGTCGACGGGGACCAAAACTCTTACAAAAAGTATTCTTCAAGTTCGTTTTATGAAGTATACTTAAGTAAAGTTCAAGTATATTTTTAAGTAGTATACTATTATCAATGTACTAGTAGGAAACTTTTAAATGTGCGGTTTAAATACTACTTGGGACTAAATTGGCACACTTTTCAGTGTATAAAAGTATACTTTAAGTACAAACCCGATGCCAAAAAAGTCGAGACACTGTACAAACTGTGAATAAAAACAGAATGCAATGATGTGGAAGTTTCAAATTTCAATATTTTATTCAGAATACAACATAGATGACATATCAAATGTTTAAACTGAGAAAATGTATCATTTTAAGGGAAAAATAAGTTGATTTTAAATTTCATGGCATCAACACATCTCAGAAAAGTTGGGACAAGGCCATGTTTCCCACTGTGTGGCATCCCCTCTTCTTTTTCTAACAGTCTGCAAACGTCTGGGGACTGAGGAGACAAGCTGCTCAAGTTTAGGAATAGGAATGTTGTCCCATTCTTGTCTAATACAGGCTTCTAGTTGCTCAACTGTCTCAGGTCTTCTTTGTGGCATCTTCCTCTTTATGATGCTCAAATGTTTTCTATGGGTGAAAGATCTGGACTGCAGGCTGGCCATTTCAGTCCCCGGATCCTTCTTCTACGCAGCCATGATGTTGTAATTGATGCAGTATGTGGTCTGGCATTGTCATGTTGGAAAATGCAAGGTCTTCCCTGAAAGAGACGCACGCGTCTGGATGGGAGCAGATGTTGTTCTAGAACTTGGATATCCCTTTCAGCATTGATGGAGCCTTTCCAGATGTGTAAGCTGCCCATGCCACACGCACTCATGCAACCCCATCCCATCAGAGATGCAGGCTTCTGAACTGAGCGCTGACAACAACTTGGGCTGTCCTTGTCCTCTTTAGTCCGGATGACATGGCATCCCAGTTGATTGGTCTGACCACAGAACAGTTTTCCACTTTGCCACAGTCCATTTTAAATGAGCCTTGGCCCAGAGAAAACGCCTGCGCTTCTGGATCATGTTCAGATATGGCTTCTTTTTTGACCTGTAGAGTTTTAGCCGGCAGCGGCGAATGGCACAGTGGATTGTGTTCACCGACAATGTTTTCTGGAAGTATTCCTGAGCCCATGTTGTGATTTCCATTACAGTAGCATTCCTGTATGTGATGCAGTGCCGTCTAAGGGCCGGAGATCACGGGCATCCAGTATGGTTTTCCGGCCTTGACCCATGCGCACAGAGATTGTTCCAGATTCTCTGAATCTTTGGATGATATTATGCACTGTAGATGATGAGAACTTCAAACTCTTTGCAGTGTTTCTCTGAGAAACTCCTTTCTGATATTGCTCCAGTATGTTTGGCCGCAGCATTGGGGAATTGGTGATCCTCTGCCCATCTTGACTCTGAGAGACACTGCCACTCTGAGAGGCTCTTTTTATACCCAATCATGTTGCCAGTTGACCTAATAAGTTGCAGATTGGTCCTCCAGCTGTTCCTTATATGTACATTTAACTTTTCCGGCCTCTTATTGCTCCCTGTCCCAACTTTTTTGGAATGTGTAGCTCTCATGAAATCCAAAATGAGCCAATATTTGGCATGACATTTCAAAATGTCTCACTTTCAACATTTGATATGTTATCTATATTCTATTGTGAATAAAATATAAGTTTATGAGATTTGTAAATTATTGCATTCCTTTTTTTATTCACAATTTGTACAGTGTCCCAACTTTTTTGGAATCGGGTTTGTATAACAGTAGTAAACTTTGGGCGTTTTCACACCTGCAAGTCTGCACCAAGGTCCGAACCGAAGTTCATGTTTTGATACATTGGGTTCGTTTTGGTTTGGTTTCACACTGCAATTATGCGAGCGCACTAAATAACTTTACATGACGTACTCGCGTCCAGTCGCCATCAGTTATGTGGGCTGCATCTTAACATTGATTGGTTTGTTAGCGGACCTGCGTCTGACGTCAGCGTGTTGTCAGTTCGGCGGGTAACTTTGACAAGATGAATGAAGTGAACAGATGCATACCATCGCCACTATGCTGCTATTGCTGTGGCATTACTATAGACTCTTAGACTCAGACCATGTTTTCATTAAAAACCTTGTATCCTCCTCTCCCCATGTGCTACCACGGCTCATTTTTCCTGCTATCTTCTGTGACAGTTTTGGTAGTTCTGTCTTCTTCTGTTGTTTGGGGTACGTGGGAACCACCAGAACTTCCTGTAAATGGTCTGAAAGTCTGAACCATACAGACAATGCTTTCACACTAACAACAAACCGAACCTTTGTTAAGTTTGATCCAGCCTCTGAGTACACAACTAGTTTACAGCTACGTTTTTTCATTTGTACTGAATCCGATCTGGACATAGTCTTTGACAAAAATGTGATTTTCTCAGCTTTTTGTTTAAAAATTATTGCTTTTTTAAAAATGAAATATTCAAGTGTTAATAAAAAGTATGCATGAAGCTATAATAATATGCTTTTAAAATGGAAAGAGTTAAAGTACAGTTAAAGGTATATTTCAAGTATTAAAAAAATACCTAAACGGGTACATAGTAGCATACTTACAGTGCAAAAATAATATATAAATATTAAAAACAACCCAAGTTGGGTTGAAAATGGGCAAACCCAGCAATTGGGTTGTTTTAACCCAGCAGATGGGTTAAATGTTTGCTTAAAACGACCCAAACGCTGGGTTAGTCCATTTTCAACCCAACTTGGGTTGTTTTTAACCCAGCATTTTTTAGAGTGTAGTTGTGAACAGTGATAGTACACAAAGTATATTTATATACTAAAAAGTGTGCCAATTTAGTCCCAAGCTGTATTGAAATGGTACACTTACAAGTTTACTACTACTAACTAGTAATGTGTAAACTTAAAAAAAGTAAGTTTACACATTGATATTAGTATACTTACTACATAAAGTATACTCAAAAATATACCTACTTGAACTTTACTCAAGTATACTTCTTTGTCGTGAGGGTTAGCTTTGTCCTTTTGCCCTTGATTCTGTAGTGCTCGACCTCACTTCTGTTTTTGTGCCACTGTGGTTGACCTCTGACCTCTGACTCCCTCTCACATGGCTGTGAACAATGGAATAGTTCTTAGAGATTCCGAAACATTCCATCTGTTACACAATCCAGCAGCCTTGAGCCCGGAGAATCTCTGGTTCCCACGTGAACGGCGGGGAGTTTATCTGACGGAACACCTGATCCAAACTGGGCTCTTCTTTTAACGGATCATAGTAATAGAGTTCATAAAAATGATGTCATATTTACTCCTGCTGTTTCAGCTGTTTATTTTAGAATTGTCACACAGCTTTTCCCCACCAGAGACGGTTCATAGTGACGTCTGTCAAGCTCCAAAAAAGGATAAAATCCTCAGTTATTTCCTGTCTATATAAATTTACTATTTTTTATTTTTATTATTATTATTTTAAATGTATTAAATGCATACATTTATGCACGGCCATTTCAAGGTTTGAGGGGTCAGATTAAGGAAGCATGAAATTTATCAAAAGTGACAATTTCAAATAAATGCTGTCCTTTTTTTTATCTAAAAGTATATCAAAAATATGAACTGTTCTCATCACTGATAATAATCATAAATGTGTGTTGAGCATCAGATCCTCATATGAGAATGATCTGAAGGATCATGTGACACTGAAGACTGGAGTAATGATGATAAACTCAGCTTTGATCACAGGAATAAATCACACTTTACTATATATTCACACAGAGAACAGCTGATCTACACTGGAGGAGTATTACACTATATTACTGATTTTTTTTATTTATTAAATAAATGCAGCCTTGGTGAGCAGAAAAGACTTCTTTTCAGACCCCAAACTTTAGAACAGCATTGTGTGTGTGTGTCTGTCTGTCTGTGAGTGTCTGTGTGTGTGTGTGTGTGTGTGTCTGTCTGTCTGTCTGTGTGTGTGTGTCTGTGAGTGTCTGTCTGTGTGTCTGTGTGTGTGTGTGTGTGTCTGTGAGTGTCTGTCTGTCTGTGTGTGTGTGTGTGTCTGTGTGTGTGTCTGTGAGTGTCTGTCTGTCTGTGTGTGTGTGTGTGTGTGTCTGTCTGTGTGTGTGTCTGTGAGTGTCTGTCTGTCTGTGTGTGTGTGTGTCTGTGAGTGTCTGTCTGTCTGTGTGTGTGTGTCTGTGTGTCTGTGTGTGTGTGTCTGTGAGTGTCTGTCTGTGTGTGTGTGTCTGTGAGTGTCTGTCTGTCTGTCTGTCTGTGTGTGTCTGTGAGTGTCTGTCTGTCTGTGTGTGTGTGTGTGTGTGTGTCTGTGAGTGTCTGTCTGTCTGTGTGTGTGAGTGTCTGTCTGTCTGTCTGTCTGTGTGTGTCTGTGAGTGTCTGTCTGTCTGTGTCTGTGAGTGTCTGTCTGTCTGTGTGTGTGTGTGTCTGTGAGTGTCTGTGTGTGTGTGTGTGAGTGTCTGTCTGTCTGTGTGTGTGTGTCTGTGAGTGTCTGTCTGTGTGTGTGTGTCTGTGAGTGTCTGTCTGTCTGTGTCTGTGAGTGTCTGTCTGTCTGTGTGTGTGTGTGTGTGTCTGTGAGTGTCTGTGTGTGTGTGTGAGTGTCTGTCTGTCTGTGTGTGTGTGTCTGTTTGAGTGTCTGTGTGTGTGTGTGTGTGTGTGTGTGTGTGTGTGTGTGTGTGATTTTTTTACACTTCGAATGCAGGCCATAATGCCAACAGCCATTTACACACATAAACATCTTTATCAACACCACAAGAGATTTTATGCCTATTAAAATCAGTGTCCGAAAGAACAATGGGTGTAAAATGGCATTCTAGCAGTGACTGAGATAATCAGCGTTCACATGACAGAGGCTCCAAACACTGCTGCAATCATTTAGTTCATTTGAGCTGAGCGGAGAGAAATCCTGTACAACAGACATAATAAAACGCCAGATGGATGAGCACGCTGAGACACAAACTTAGCCAGGCGAGTGTACAGCATTCATCTGTTTATTAACTAAAAACACAATATTGAGTGTGTTTGACCGAGAAACGTGAGATATACTAACATCCGAATGTCTTTAATCTAAATTGGACACATTAGTAAAGCTACAAAACCTGAGGACACGGATCATCCAGGTGTCCTGTCTGGAACTAGTGCATTTGTGAAGTTTAAACAAGAATGCAAGAGGAGTTATGATTGCATAAGCCCTTAATTCAGAGACGCCCTCACAGACTGAACACAATGCAGTTATTCTTCTGAGTCAACTGATGAATGATGCACTGGGGGGTTTCTCAGTGGAATTATTTTGTCATCCATCTCTATGCTCGAGTATAAAGCGCTCCATCTAGTGGCGAGAAATGAAAACACTTAAATACAACTCAAATCTGTAGGAAACAGCGCCATCTGTCGGTTGATTGAAGGTAGAACACTTTTGAAGAGACATTGTTTGGTCAAGAAACAATTTACCCTTCATTTGAGTGAATTGTGTCGGTTCAGTCTGTCAGTTCTTCCCAGTGTTTTTCCTCTAGCGTGCGCTACAACCAACCCGTCAGGCTGTTGGCTTCTTCATCTGTGTTTTATAGCATTTGGCAAACCAGCGTTTGGTGCATTAATATCTCCATCTGAACTGAAATGCCTATCCTTCACCTCTCCATGCTTTATGAATGGCTTTGGCTTCAGCTCAGATGAATATTGAGCTCTACATTGATGCATTCTTGGCTGTTTGTCTGCCTTCCACTCCTGCATGAGTTCAAACCCAAAGAAAGTAGATGTTAATTATTGTTTATGCACAGCCTGCAATATAAATATATACAATGCATTGAAGCAACTGCCATGTGATTGGTTGATTAGATAATTGCATTAATGAGAAATTGAACAGGTGTTCCTAATAATCCTTTAGGTGAGTGTATAATATAATATAAATACATACAAATTAATAATGTACGTAATTAGTTTATATATTTCTTGCATTTTTATGCATTTCTTACATGCAATATACATGTTTATAATGCACAGAAACACAGTGTTTTACTGGATTATGCATGCAAATTTATGCATTATGCATGTACACTGATCAGGCATAACATTATGATATCCTAATATTGTGTTGGTCCCCTTTTTGCTGCCAAAACAGCCCTGAGCCCCATCGAGGCATGGACTCCTCTAGACCCCTGAAGGTGTGCTGTGGTATCTGGCACCAAGATGTTAGCAGCAGATTCTTTAAGTTCTGTAAGTTGCGAGGTGGAGCCTCCATGGATCGGACTTGTTTGTTCAGCACATCCCACAGATGCTCGACTGGATTGAGATCTGGGGAATTTGGAGGCCAAGTCAACACCTCAAACTCGTTGTTGTGCTCCTCAAACCATTCCTGAAGCATTTGTGCTTTGTGGCCCCATATGCAACAAACTGAGATGCTCTGTGTGTTCTGACACCTTTCTATCAGAACCAGCATTAACTTCTTGAGCAGTTTGAGCTCCAGTAGCTCGTCTGTTTGATCGGACCACACGGGCCAGCCTTCGCTCCCCACGTGCATCAATGAGCCTTGGCCGCCCATGACCCTGTGGCCGGTTCACCACTGTTCCTTCCTTGGAGCACTTTTGATAGATCCTGACCACTGCAGACCGGGAACACCCCACAAGAGCTGCAGTTTTGGAGATGCTCTGACCCAGTCGTCTAGCCATCACAATCTGGCCCTTGTCAAACTCACTCAAATCCTTACGCTTGCCCATTTTTCCTGCTTCTAACACATCAACTTTGAGGACAAAATGTTCACTTGCTGCCTAATATATCCCACCCACTAACAGGAGCCGTGATGAAGAGCTCATCAGTGTTACTCACTTCACCTGTCAGTGCTCATAATGTTATGCCTGATTAGTGAACGCTTAGGCTTCCGTATACCAGTGAAGCACCAACGCCACCCAGTGGAGAGTTGAAGCATTGCACCACACAATTAGCATCAGTCCTAAATGTGCTGTGAATGGTTGCAGCAGTAACGTTAAAGTGTCCAGTCCTGTGTATCAGCGGGAGTTTTAGCTGGTGAGATGGAAGTCTAGAAGATTCTTAATAGTTCAAGTGTTTCTCCAAGTACGTTCTCTATAGAGGCAAATGATCTTCTTCATATTGCAGAATGTTTAATTAGCTTCTAGATAATAGTCTTCTCTGGGCATTGAAAAATTAGTTTCAGTATTTTGAAATGATAATCAGTTTGCGGCTGCAAGGTCTGGGAAGAAATTCTCAGTATTGCATCAGCTGATTTGACATTGTGCCTATCATTGCCACAACATTTCAGTGTTTCTCAATCACGCGGATGCTTTAGCTGGCAATCTTCATAATGCATGTTCTGGGCTTTTTCGTGTAAAATGTTTCCGACTACTGTGGGTGATTCTTTTTTGTGGAAATCTCTGACCTTTGACAATGTTCTGTATCCTGAAGAAAACCGGTCAGACTTGGATCATCTAGTTGTTTTGCTCTTTGTACCAGTCAAACCAATTAGTCATTGCTTTCACCTCCACACCGGTCACCCTGAACTGAGTCTGAGATCAAATTCAGGATCCAGACCATGAAAACGATGATGCAAACTGAATTTCAGTTGTCATGCTGATTTCTAGCGATTAATCGATGCAAGTAATTGATTCTTTACATAGTCAAATTTTCTTTCTGTAAACGTTTTGTTCAAATGTGCTTTTAATTATATGCTTGTTATGCTGGTATTTGTAAGGAAAAGATTCTATTACAAAGTTATGACGTGTTTTTACACTGATTCATCAGAACTCATCTGAACTCGTCAGAATAAGTTAAGCAAGTCAGTTTAATGTAATTTAAGTTGAGATGGCATAAAACATCCACGTTGATTGTACTTAAAAATGTAAGGCAGCAACCTTTTTTTTAACAGTGTATTATAATATTTTTGTTTTTTACTTTTTTCATGTGGAAAAACATGCTGGCATAAATCTGTATGTGGCTTATTTGTATTTGCCTTTTGGAATATTTTATTATTGTTTATTTATGAAGGAATCTAAATATAGTGAACGAAGTCTTGCGTTACAGTATGAATAAGTATTTTAATGCATTAATTATGCACCATACAACTCATGAATGATTGTAACCATAGTTATAATATTTATGTATTGCCTTATAATGCATTCAAACACATGCCAATTAACAAATGTAACAACGAATCTGCAAATATTAGAATGCATTTTAACTTTGTGTTACAATTATTGATGAAGAGATATAATGCATTATAGCATTTAATATGAAGCGCTTTATAATGCTTTATACATCAAGGCTTTTGTACAGATGTTAGGGTTATGACAGCAGAGGACGGTGACTTTCTCAGGACATCGGTCAGTCAAACCAAACTCTGAGGGAAATTCTAAGAGAGGTTTTCAGAGACGGCTCAAAGATAGTATGGATTAAGGAGGGTGGCGACAGCGTGATGGCTTTGGTCATGTGACCTCTGGCTGTGTCATAGCAGCATCTGTAAACACAAGAACGTAAAAACACACGCAGCTTTAAAACCTGTTGGTCTTAAAGTAAACCTACACACGGGACCCCATATGATGAAAAGTAAAAGGTCCAAAATCTGTTTATATAATATAATGCATTTACCCAAAATATATTATGAGATTTGATGTGTATTTTCATGCTCAACTACATTTTTGCAATTTATTAAAAACAACAAAAAAAACCCCAATATATTTCCTTTAAGCAGCATATATTTGAAATATATATTGGCCAGTAATATATATTGATACACTGATTTGCCACTTGACATTATCAGAATTTTTTTCTCGTTTCATACAAGGTCACTATGAAGAGATTTAACCCTTTACGATTAGATTTCATAATTGTTTTCCAAACAGGTTCTTTTGAGGTTTTGTGTTGCCATAACAACAGCTTTTTATTTTTCAAAATGTTGATGTCATACATTCTGAGTTCAAATACAATTACTGAAGATTTTACAGGATTGGGATTGTCTCTTCAGATTCTCATGATCAGTTTTAATGTTCACTAAGCACCAATTTAAAATAAATACATAAAATCTGGTCTTTCCATTATAATATCTGCATATATTTACTCATATGGCATATATTTTAAGAAAATTAGCGCAGGGAATGCGGGATGAGAAACAAAGTGAATGGATCTCAACCTGCAGGTAAATTTCCCATGAAATCAAAATGGAAGTTTTTTTGGGTTTTAGTATGAATATGTTAGTCATAAGCTAGTGTTGCTCAAAAACAATGACAAAACTCACATTTAGAAGATAGAAGCATTGAAAACGTACAGTCGCTCACTTCTGCCAATAGGGATCAATGATCTTTATGACATCACTCTGCACTTCAGCTTCTCATCAGATTTTCTGTCCAATCAAATGCTCTATAGAATCTGAAGCCCCCTACATTATGAATGTTCACACATTTACTATTTTCTACATGGTGAATGGCACATAATGCACTATATAGGGGATAGGGAACGATCAGACAGTGCACTATATAGGGGATAGGGAACGATCAGACAGTGCACTGTATAGGGGATAGGGAACGATCAGACAGTGCACTATACAGGGGATAGGGAACGATCAGACAGTGCACTATACAGGGGATAGGGAACGATCAGACAGAGCTCTATATAGGGGATAGGGAACGATTCAGACAGTGCACTATACAGGGGATGAGGAACGATTCAGACAGTGCACTGTACAGGGGATAGGGAACGATTCAGACAGTGCACTATACAGGGGATAGGGAACGATCAGACAGAGCTCTATATAGGGGATAGGGAACGATTCAGACAGTGCACTATACAGGGGATAGGGAACGATCAGACAGTGCACTATACAGGGGATAGGGAACGATCAGACAGAGCTCTATATAGGGGATAGGGAACGATTCAGACAGTGCACTATACAGGGGATAGGGAACGATTCAGACAGAGCTCTATATAGGGATGGGAACGATTCAGACAGTGCACTATACAGGGGATGAGGAACGATTCAGACAGAGCTCTATATAGGGGATAGGAAGCGATCAGACTGTGCACTATACAGGGATAGGGAACGATTCAGACAGTGCTCTATATAGGGGATATGGAACGATCAGACAGTGCACTATATAGGGATAGGGAACGATCAGACAGTGCACTATATAGGGGATAGGGAATGATCAGACAGTGCTCTATATAGGGGATAGGGAACGATCAGACAGTGCACTATACAGGGGATAGGGAACGATTCAGACAGTGCACTATACAGGGGATAGGGAACTATTCAGACAGTGCACTGTACAGGGGATACGGAACGATTCAGACAGCTCTATATAGGGGATAGGGAACGATTCAGACAGTGCACTATATAGGGGATAGGGAACGATTCAGACAGTGCAGTATACAGGGGATAGGGAACGATCAGACAGAGCTCTATATAGGGGATAGGGAACGATTCAGACAGTGCACTATACAGGGGATAGGGAACGATCAGACAGTGTACTACATAGGGGATAGGGAACGATCAGACAGTGCACTATATAGGGGATAGGGAACGATCAGACAGTGCACTGTATAGGGGATAGGGAACGATCAGACAGTGCACTATATAGAGGATAGGGAACGATCAGACAGTGCACTCATATAGGGGATAGAGGAACGATCAGACAGTGCTCTATATAGGGGATAGGGAACGATTCAGACAGAGCTCTATATAGGGGATAGGGAACGATCAGACAGTGCACTATACAGGGGATAGGGAACGATCAGACAGTGTACTACATAGGGGATAGGGAACGATCAGACAGTGCACTATATAGGGGATAGGGAACGATCAGACAGTGCACTGTATGGGGATAGGGAACGATCAGACAGTGCACTATACAGGGGATAGGGAACGATCAGACAGTGCACTATACAGGGGATAGGGAACGATCAGACAGTGCACTGTATAGGGGATAGGGAACGATCAGACAGTGCACTATACAGGGGATAGGGAACGATCAGACAGTGCACTGTATAGGGGATAGGGAACGATCAGACAGTGCACTATACAGGGATAGGGAACGATCAGACAGTGCACTATACAGGGGATAGGGAACGATCAGACAGTGCACTACATAGGGGATAGGGAACGATCAGACACTGCACTATACAGGGGATAGGGAACGATCAGACAGAGCTCTATATAGGGGATAGGGAACGATCAGACAGAGCTCTATATAGGGGATAGGGAACGATCAGACAGTGCACTATACAGGGGATAGGGAACGATTCAGACAGTGCACTGTACAGGGGATAGGGAACGATTCAGACAGTGCACTATACAGGGGATAGGGAACGATCAGACAGAGCTCTATATAGGGGATAGGGAACGATTCAGACAGTGCACTATACAGGGGATAGGGAACGATTCAGACAGTGCACTGTACAGGGGATAGGGAACGATTCAGACAGTGCACTATACAGGGGATAGGGAACGATCAGACAGAGCTCTATATAGGGGATAGGAACGATTCAGACAGTGCACTATACAGGGGATAGGGAACGATCAGACAGTGCACTATACAGGGGATAGGAACGATCAGACAGAGCTCTATATAGGGATAGGGAACGATTCAGACAGTGCACTATACAGGGATAGGAACGATTCAGACAGAGCTCTATATAGGGATAGGGAACGATTCAGACAGTGCACTATACAGGGGATAGGGAACGATTCAGACAGAGCTCTATATAGGGGATAGGGAACGATCAGACTGTGCACTATACAGGGGATAGGGAACGATTCAGACAGTGCTCTATATAGGGGATATGGAACGATCAGACAGTGCACTATATAGGGGATAGGGAACGATCAGACAGTGCACTATATAGGGGATAGGGAATGATCAGACAGTGCTCTATATAGGGGATAGGGAACGATCAGACAGTGCACTATACAGGGGATAGGGAACGATTCAGACAGTGCACTATACAGGGGATAGGGAACTATTCAGACAGTGCACTGTACAGGGGATACGGAACGATTCAGACAGCTCTATATAGGGGATAGGGAACGATTCAGACAGTGCACTATATAGGGGATAGGGAACGATTCAGACAGTGCAGTATACAGGGGATAGGGAACGATCAGACAGTGCACTATACAGGGGATAGGGAACGATCAGACAGAGCTCTATATAGGGGATAGGGAACGATTCAGACAGTGCACTATACAGGGGATAGGGAACGATTCAGACAGAGCTCTATATAGGGGATAGGGAACGATTCAGACAGTGCACTATACAGGGGATAGGGAACGATCAGACAGTGCACTATACAGGGGATAGGGAACGATCAGACAGAGCTCTATATAGGGGATAGGGAACGATTCAGACAGTGCACTATACAGGGATAGGAACGATCAGACAGCGCTCTATATAGGGGATAGGAAACGATTCAGACAGTGCACTATACAGGGGATAGGGAACGATTCAGACAGAGCTCTATATAGGGGATAGGGAACGATTCAGACAGTGCACTATACAGGGATAGGGAACGATCAGACAGAGCTCTATATAGGGGATAGGGAACGATTCAGACAGAGCTCTATATAGGGGATAGGGAACGATTCAGCCAGTGCACTATATAGGGGATAGGGAACGATTCAGACAGAGCTCTATATAGGGGATAGGGAACGATCAGACAGTGCACTATATAGGGGATAGGGAACGATCAGACAGTGCACTATACAGGGGATATGGAACGATCAGACAGAGCTCTATATAGGGGATAGCGATCAGAACGATTCAGACAGTGCACTATACAGGGGATATGGAACGATCAGACAGAGCTCTATATAGGGGATAGGGAACGATTCAGACAGTGCACTGTACAGGGGATAGGGAACGATTCAGACAGTGCACTGTACAGGGGATAGGGAACGATTCAGACAGTGCACTATACAGGGGATAGGGAACGATCAGACAGAGCTCTATATAGGGATAGGAACGATTCAGACAGTGCACTATACGGGGGATAGGGAACGATCAGACAGTGCACTATACAGGGGATAGAGAACGATCAGACAGAGCTCTATATAGGGGATAGGGAACGATTCAGACAGTGCACTATACAGGGGGATGGGAACGATCAGACAGTGCACTATACAGGGGATAGGGAACGATCAGACAGAGCTCTATATAGGGGATAGGGAACGATTCAGACAGTGCACTATACAGGGGATAGGGAACGATCAGACAGTGCACTATACAGGGGATAGGGAACGATCAGACAGAGCTCTATATAGGGGATAGGGAACGATTCAGACAGTGCACTATACAGGGGATATGGAACGATCAGACAGAGCTCTATATAGGGGATAGGGAACGATCAGACAGTGCACTATACAGGGGATAGGGAACGATCAGACAGTGCACTATACAGGGGATAGGGAACGATCAGACAGTGCACTATACAGGGGATAGGGAACGATTCAGACAGTGCACTATACAGGGGATAGGGAACGATCAGACAGTGCACTATACAGGGGATAAGTAGAATGTCTAAAGTTGTCAAATGAAATTAAGTGTTACCTGTTGTATCTATTCAAATCTCTTAGTGCACCTACTCTTTTATTAGCTATTTATTAGTTTGATTTGTTCATCATAAACTGTATCTCCATTTAATTCTGAGAGGAAAATGAGAGGCCAGAGCCTAGTGTACATATTCTTTACAATGCCAAGAACAAACTGTATTATTCTGAGTATTACAAGAGCGCTTGTTCTGTTAAATCACAAACTGCTTCCTTCGGTGTAATACTACTCTAACCCGATATGAAGTTAATAAGTGACTTTTATTAGAAACAAAAAACAAACAAACACAAAATATTAGTATATAGCAGCAAATATGAGGGCCAAGCATAAGAACTGAACAAACATTGAGCTTTGACCCACAGGACAGCAGAACCAGTTTTAGGCAGAGCAATGTCATATTCTTGATATTTTAATATGAGACTTTGATGTACAGTGTAAACATACTGTAACTTTCAGAACTTCCTGCTCAGTCCAAAAGGAGATTTATTGAGCTGCAAATCCGGCTAACATAACTAACAAAAGTGGACTCCTGCTAAACATACAAAATAATAAAAACATTTATGATAAGACCAGCTGTTACTGTGCGCTATAAAGTTTGGTACAAAATTGTAACATATTTTACATTGCTTTAACTCATCAAAATAAGTAATTTTCAAACTATTTTTTTAAAGTCAGTTTAATGTAATTTTAGTTGAAATGACTTAAACATCCAAGTTGATTGTACTTAAAAATTTAAGGCAGCAACTTTTTTTTTTTTACAGTGTATAATCATTATACACCGATCAGGCATAACATTCTGACCATAATAATGTGTTGGTCCCCCTTTTGCTGCCAAAACAGCCCTGACCCGTCTTTGATGGACTCCTCTAGAACCCTGACGGTGTGCTATGGGATCTGGCACCAAGATGTTAGCAGCAGATCCTTTAAATGGCACGGTGGGGCCTCCATGAATCGGACTTGTTTGTTCAGCTCATCCCACAGATGCTCGATTGGATTGAGATCTGGGGAATTTGGAGGCCAAGTCAACACCTCAAACTCGCTGTTGTGCTCCTCAAACCATTCCTGAAGCATTTGAAGACTTCAGATGCAAAAGCCTCTAAGTCCGTCTGACGTTTTCTTTAAAATAAGCATTTTTGTCAGGCTCCTATGTACAGGTTTCTACCTAAGAACTGGTACTTCTGAATGGTCTGAGGCTGAGATTTAGCGGGTTTGAAGTGAAAGTATTTTATGAACTTATACTATATGTGGAGAGCCTTCACTCAGTATCGTTATCTCATTTTTGACCAAAGTGGCTTTTAGAGGCTTTTGCATCTGAACTCTTCATTTGTGCTTTGTGTCAGGAGCATTATCCTGCTGGAAGAGCCACAGCCACCAGGGAATACCGTTTCCATGAACAGCTGTACATGGTCTCAACAATGCTTAGGTAGGTGGTACGTGTCAAAGTAACACGAAGAACACGTGATTCATCAGACCAGGCCACCTTCTTCCATTGCTCCGTGGTCCAGTTCTGATGCTCACGTGCCACTGTTGGTGCTTTCGGCGGTGGACAGGGGTCAGCATGGGCACCCTGACTGGTCAGCGGCTATGCCGCCCCATACGCAACAAACTGAGATGCTCTGTGTATTCTGACACCTTTCTATCAGAACCAGCATTAACTTCTTGAGCAGTTTGAGCTCCAGTAGCTCGTCTGTTTGATCGGACCACACGGGCCAGCCTTCGCTCCACACGTGCATCAATGAGCCTTGGCCGCCCATGACCCTGTGGCCGGTTCTCCACTGTTCCTTCCTTGGAGCACTTTTGATAGATCCTGACCACTGCAGACCGGGAACACCCCACAAGAGCTGCAGTTTTGGAGATGCTCTGACCCAGTCGTCTAGCCATCACAATCTGGCCCTTGTCAAACTCACTCAAATCCTTACGCTTGCCCATTTTTCCTGCTTCTAACACATCAACTTTGAGGACAAAATGTTCACTTGCTGCCTAATATATCCCACCCACTAACAGGAGCCGTGATGAAGAGATCATCAGTGTTACTCACTTCACCGGTCATAATGTTATGCTTGATCTGTGTATGCCATTTTTTCTCCCTCTATAAAAAAATTGAATCTTGTTCAAATGTAATCACACAATTCAATCAAATTCAGTCATTTGTCTTGATCAGTAACATAAAACTATAGAAGCTTGTTTCCACCACAGAATAAAAAAAATGTAATACAAAATGTTAATTGTAATTTTTAATCTCAAAATTCAAAGGAAAAAGGCAGAATTTCAAGGTATAAACTCTCAATTGCATTCAAAGTCAGATTTGTGAGATTTAAAGTCAGAATTTTTAGATAAAAAGTTGCAATTACCTTTTTTTTATTTTTTTATTCTGTGGCAGAAACAAGCTTGTGTATAAAACACTGTTCCACCTACACCTTTTAGATTTATAGGTTTAAATGTGAGCTAAACTTTCGAGGCATTGTGAAGGACATGGGTCTATAAGCTCTGTTGACTGGCAACATACGGCAAGCGGTTTACTAAACACAGACAAAGTCATTCCCAAATTCACATTCCCAATGATTCTTCCCACATATAGAATCAATGTGAATCAATGTGATTCTACAGACACGGTCATGAATCACTAAACAAAACTGGGACAAAGTCATAATACTGGTGGGGCATAACATTCAGTCTCTGAAACACCAGCAGGAGTTTCCATGCAGGTCCTTGCTGGTTTAGTCCTGGTCTTGCATGTGGACTAGGATAGCCATGATGTACTGGTAATGCTGGTCACAGCATGTTTTTTGATGGTTAACCTGATTAAGGAAGCCTAGTTTGATCTTCAGCACACCTGCATTCAGAATATGCTGGTGATCAGGCATGCTGGTCAGGGAACATCATTCATAAAATAAGATGACAGACAATAATACAGACTTCACATTTGATCTATTGCTCCTATATGTATATTGCGTGAATCTGTAAGATGAACAATTTTATCCTACAGCAAGGAGTGAAGTGTGTAAACAATTGTTTCGACTTCAAAGGAGCCATAAAAACTGGACTGATATTTATCAGAGTGGATTGTTTGTTCAGTTCCAGCTCATGGCTGCTCAATCCACCTCTAATGGGCCCGAAGGCCACAATGAAGGATATGAAAGTCATCATCGTATTATCTTCTTTGTTTCATAGAAACCAAGCTGTGCTCTTAGGTCTGATCGTGGATCTGATCTGGCAGGTTTCCTGTCCTACAGCCGAGGCATGGACGCTGCTTTAGGGAGTACTGTAGCTGAACATGTCGAGACTTTTGCACAAAAGCAATGGAAAGTGTCATTCAAATTAGCTTGAGAAACTTTAGTGACAATTCTGCTAATATCTATGAAGACTTCAGATGCAAAAGCCTCTAAGTCCGTCTGACGTTTTTCTTTAAAATAAGCATTTTTGTCAGGCTGTGTATAGGTATTTCCAAGTATTTCTGAATGGGCTGAGGCTGGGATTTAGCGGGTTTGAAGTGAAAGTGTTATGAGCGTATACTGTATGCGGAGAGCTGCTCTCTGCTCTGAGTGGCTTTAGGGTGTACTCACACTAGGCACTCTGATCCGTGCCCGAGCGCGTTTGACCCGCAAAGCCCGGTTAGTTTGACAAGTGTGAGCGCTCCGTTCCGTGCCCTGGCACGGTTTGTTTGGCCAGAGCGCGGTTCGGTTGGGCTCGAGCGCGGTTCGCATGCAGTGTGAGTGATGCCTCAGTGTGCCTCATTCTCATATGAGGATTTATTATCAATGTTGGAAACAGATAATATTTTTTTTCAAAACCTGTGATACTTTTTCAGACTTCATTACTTCATCAAAAGTACTACTGGTCAAATATTACTCCCCTACAAGTGAAAGTTGTACAAGCAGATTTTACAAATACTAAGTATTTGATTTCAGAAGCACTTAAGTATCAAAAGTAAATTTCCTTTTTTATGTCAACGCATTATTTGCCATCATATGCCATCATGGTGTAAGCCAGTCAGTGATGCTCCATCCGACATACTAGCATACGACTAACTTAAACTAATTTAAATACTCTTTAAAAGCCCTTTACAAAGCTGCTGTCACTTTAAGGTTGAATGCACGGATCCTATACACTGATACACGTCTGATATTCTCCCAACTGTTTACGTTCACTTAAGACATAATCAGCTTTATGTGAATACTCGCCAAAATGAACCTTTTGACATCCGTCTTCTTCCATTTAGCTATAAACTATAAATCAGTGTTCAAAAAATGCTGGGAAATCGTTGAACTTCACGTGACCCTACAAGAGTGATTCCTGATAGGCTTTCTGCAAAAACCCAATACCCAATAAAGACGAAAAAAAAAATCATCCACTGACTTTCAAAGCTGCTACAGAAACGACTTTTGGCTCTGAGGACCTTGATAGAAATGTAAAAAGTACGATATTTGTCTTTCAAATGTAGAGAAGTTGCAGTCATACGTTCATATACTCAAAAAGTGTACTTAAGTACAGTACTCAGGTAAATGTACTTGGGTACTGTCCACCTCTGTACCTTTTACAGGATTCTTTGATGAATAAAAAAGTTAAATAAAAGAACAAAATGTATTTAAATTAGAAATATCTTGTAACAATATAAACTACCGTTTGAAAGTTTGGGGTCTTTTTTTATTTTACTTTTATTCAAGGGCGTGTTAAATTGATAGTAAAGATTTATATTTCCAGAGAAGATTTCTATTTTGAATAAATGCTATTCTTTTGATGCATCCTGAAAAAAATGATCATAGGTTATAAAAATATATTAAGCAGCACAACTGTTTCCAACATTGATAATAAATCCTCATATGAGAATGATTTCTGAAGGATCATGTGACACTGAAGACTGGAGTAAAGATGATAAATACAGCTTAATTAATAAATAATAATAAATAATAAATTGCTCTTGGCAAGTTAATAGTTCTACAGTTCTACAGAAAAATGAAAGCAAAAATGGGTGTCACCTAAATGACTTACCTGTATGGATGAAGGTTAAATAAATGACAGGTTAAAATAAAAGGTTAAGGATGACAGGTGCTTAACCCCTCCCAAAATTTCCCAGATCTCCTCCCCAAAACACAGGTGAGTTGGCAGAATATAAATTTTGTGAACTTGGCTTGGTCACACAGGCACTTGTGTCTCCAGAGAGGCTTCTGGAATCCAAAGCACCATATTTTGGTTTGAAATAAATTGGGAAAATGGGGCTTGGCGTGAGTGGACTATGGTTATCTTGATTATATCTTCTGAAACAACCAACATATGTAATGTTTTGGATGCTGGTGAGCTGGTTGGTCCCATGCGGGAAGCTTAATTAGCTTAACTAACAAAGCTTCCTTGGTCAACACGCTTCACCAGAAAGATGATGCTGGTTGAACAGACCAGCACCAAACCAGCATAAGCCAGCATGGAAATTCATGCTGGTGTATGCTGGTCCTTTCAGCAGCGATGCTGGTGGTTTCATCACTCATTTTATTCTGCTGATGTTCCACAGTTTATCGTTGGCTCTGCTCTGATCAGGTAAGGTGTTTTTATGTTTTATAGACGGGGAACGATGACTACAAATTGACAGCAACTTCTGAGGATCAAATCAAAAAGCACAAAAAGGTGAAAAGAAAGAAGAGGGATGTGGACGAATTGAAGAAAGAAGTGGAACTGGTGAGAAATTTGTGTGTGTGTATATGTATACACACATCACATTACTATGTCATCTAGGTCACGCTATGCAGGCAATATCACCATAATATCACCAACCACAAATACATTATTTTCAGCATGAATTATTATGCTGTCAAAAAATGGGGTTTATAGATTTTCTGTGAAGAACTGAGATTTTTTTTGCTCTTCTGCAGGACGACCACAAGCTCACGTTGGATGAACTTTCACGCAAATACGGAACTGACTTGAGCAAGGTGAGCAGAGGTTTAGTGAGACTTTTAAAAAATTGTAAATGTGACCCTGGAGCACAAAACCAGTCATGCGTCTCACTGGTAAATGTGTGGCAATAGCCAACAATACATTGTTTGGATCAAAATGAGCAATTTTTCTTTTATGCCAAAAATCATTAGGATATTAAGTAAAGTAAAAAGTTTCCTACTGTAAATATATCAAAAATGTATTATTAGTAGTAATATGCATTGCTAAGGACTTCATTTGGACAACTTTAAAGGTGTTTTTCTCAATATTTAGATTTTTTTGCACCCTCAGACAATATGTATCTCGACTAAATATCATCCTATCCTAACAAACCATACATCAATGAAAAGTAGCCCTCAGTTCCAAGTCGAAATTACTGTTTAATTACTCAATGTTCATACCTTACGGCAGGGATTGTCGTCTTCTCGTGCAAGGGAGATCTTGGAGCGTGATGGTCCGAATGCCCTGACCCCACCTCCTACGACTCCAGAATGGGTCAAGTTCTGCACACAGCTCTTCGGTGGCTTCCAAACTCTGCTGTGGTTTGGTGCATTTCTTTGCTTCACAGCATATGGAATCCAGGCTGCCTCTTCTGAAGAACCTGCAAATGACAATGTATGTGAGAGAATTTCTCTTAATTATGTAGCTTAATTTATATACATTTACATTTATGCATTTAGTAGATGCTTGTATCCAAAGCGACTTGCATTGCTTTTGAGGTATGCATTTTTTTATTAGTCCATGCATTTTCTGGGATTCAAACCATTGACCTTGGCATTGCTACTACTGCTTCACCTACAGGAATGTTTATACAAATTCTTAAGTAGTTCAGTGTCAGTTCACTGTAGATTATCATACACATTGTGCCTTTCTAAAAACCTAACTGTGGTTTTGCAGCTGTACCTGGGACTTGTACTTGCCTTTGTTGTCATAGTCAACGGATGGTTCTCATACTATCAAGAATCCAAAAGCTCTAAGATCATGGAATCTTTTAGGAACCTTGTTCCTCAGGTACAGAAATTGTGTCTTACCAAACATTGCATGTTCAAATGTTGCTTTCCCATGGCACAAAAGTAGTCATTGTTCTCTTCTGGTAATGTAGCAAGCGCTAGTTGTGCGTGATGGAGAGAAAAAGATAATCAGCGCCGAGGAGGTGGTCGCTGGTGATCTTGTGGAGGTCAAAGGTGGAGACCGAATCCCAGCTGATCTTCGTATCATCTCTGCACAAGGATGCAAGGTAAGATCAAAAGAATTTCTGAATGTCAAATGCGATATATTCCAGCAGTACCTTTTTATGAAACTTCCCTTCTACCTTTCCAGGTGGACAACTCTTCCCTCACTGGTGAATCTGAGCCCCAGGGTCGTACTCCTGACTTCTCCCATGAAAATCCTCTTGAGACAAGAAACATTGCATTTTTCTCTACCAACTGTGTTGAAGGTACATGGGAATTTTCTGTAGTATGTTGGATACATTGGATGCATTTTATAGTAGCTGTGGACAAACTAAACTAAATTGCTTGAACATAATGAAACCCTAGGCACTGCCAGAGGGATTGTCATCAACACCGGTGACCATACTGTCATGGGTCGTATAGCATCACTTGCATCCAGCCTGGATGGTGGAAAAACACCTATTGCTAAAGAGATCGAGCATTTCATCCACATCATCTCTGGTGTAGCTGTCTTCCTGGGCTTGACCTTCCTAATCCTCTCCCTGTTACTTGGATATGGTTGGTTGGAAGCTGTTGTTTTCCTGATTGGAATCATTGTCGCTAATGTGCCTGAAGGTCTTCCTGCCACTGTAACTGTAAGTCAGACTGATTGTTGCCTTATGCTTCTTGTTGTTTAGTCAACTGTATGTACCAGGTCATATTTTAGTACGTCTGTGCCAAAAATGATATTTTGACATGCGTTTACTTGTGTAGGTGTGTCTAACTCTGACCGCCAAACGAATGGCAAAGAAGAACTGTCTGGTGAAGAATCTGGAAGCCGTGGAGACTCTTGGCTCGACCACCACCATCTGCTCTGATAAGACTGGAACTTTGACCCAGAACCGAATGACCGTCGCTCACATGTGGTTTGACAACCAGATTCATGAAGCAGACACCACAGAGAACCAGAGTGGAACCTCATTTGAAAGGAGCTCTGCTACTTGGTCTGCTCTTGCGCGTGTTGCTGGCCTTTGCAACCGCGCGGTTTTCCGTGCTGAACAGAGCCATCTCCCAATCCTTAACGTGAGCTTCCCGCTAGTTATCTTAATATCTATATGAGCAACATGAAGATATGCAAGGCGTGCCAGTTTTACAATTCAAATAGCCAATATAACTGTTATTGTGAGTGAAAACTTTGTTCAATTCAATCTTTTGCAGAGAGAAACAGCTGGTGATGCCTCAGAGTCTGCCCTGTTGAAGTGTATTGAGCTGTGCTGTGGTTCAGTCACTGAAATGAGAGAAAAGTACACAAAAGTTGCTGAAATCCCTTTCAACTCCACCAACAAGTATCAGGTATTTTTGTTAATGTGTTCTTTGGAGATTTGCAGATTGGACTGGTCATCCTAACAGTACCTCATATGCCTTTTCTAGGTCTCAGTACACAAGAATCCCAATTCCTCAGAGTCTAAGCACCTGCTGGTGATGAAGGGAGCGCCCGAGAGAATCTTGGATCGATGCTCCTCCATTTTGATCGAAGGAAAACAGGTGCCTTTGGACGATGAAATGAAAGATTCCTTCCAAAATGCTTATGTAGAACTCGGAGGTCTTGGAGAAAGAGTGCTGGGTAAAGCCACCTTATGAAGTTCACCCATAAAAGAAACACCAAAGTTATGACTGCACACAGAATGGCGAATTACAGCACGTTTGAATAATTATGTGCTCTCTTTCACAGGCTTCTGCCACTTTTGCCTCCCTGATGACCAGTTTCCTGAAGGTTTTGCCTTTGATTCTGAAGAAGTGAACTTCCCCACTGAGAACCTGTGTTTCATTGGCCTCATGTCCATGATCGATCCTCCTCGTGCAGCTGTACCAGATGCTGTGGCCAAGTGCCGGAGTGCTGGAATCAAGGTGATGTCCTCATTTGAGATCTACTGCTTAAATATACTGTGAATATATGAAGTTTTTCAAATAATAATTACTTGTGGCCATTCAATTACAGCTATGGTTATTCATACAAAGTAAATTAAATAAACGACTCCTCCAATACAGGTTATCATGGTTACTGGTGACCATCCAATTACAGCTAAAGCTATTGCAAAGGGTGTTGGTATCATCTCTGAAGGCAATGAGACTGTGGAAGACATTGCTGCTCGTTTGAATATCCCCATTGGAGAAGTTAACCCAAGGTAATCCAATCATCTCAGCCACCTAAAACAAAGCAATGTTTTCAGATTAAAATATATATACATACTGGATTTGCTCTAGATGTCTGCTAATGAAAAATGTGTCTCTAGAGATGCTAAAGCCTGCGTGGTCCATGGTGGAGAACTGAAGAATATGAATGACGGGGACCTGGATGATATCCTCCAACATCATACAGAAATTGTGTTCGCTAGAACTTCTCCCCAACAAAAGCTGATCATTGTGGAAGGTTGTCAGCGACAGGTACCGCTAGAGAGTTATCTATCCAATCCTTTTGATACTAGATGATTTTAGCCAGTTGGGATCATTGCAATGCATTTTTCCTCTTATCAGGGTGCCATTGTAGCCGTAACCGGTGATGGTGTCAATGATTCTCCTGCTCTGAAGAAGGCTGACATTGGTGTGGCTATGGGCATTGCTGGATCTGACGTATCCAAACAGGCTGCTGACATGATCCTTCTGGACGACAACTTTGCCTCAATTGTCACTGGAGTAGAAGAAGGTATGACGTTATTGGGAACCTAATTGACTAAAGAATTATGAAGGTTACTTATTTTCCAAACATATCTTCCACTTCAGGCCGTCTGATCTTTGACAACTTGAAGAAGTCCATTGCCTACACCCTGACTAGTAAGATCCCTGAGATGTCACCCTTCCTCTTGTTTGTCCTTGTGGGTATTCCTCTTCCTCTGGGCACCGTCACCATTCTCTGCATTGACCTGGGCACTGACCTGGTAAGAAAAAGTACTATTACTGTAGAGGACTTTAAATTATGCAGTCTCTTTTTAATTGAATTGTTGTCACAGATTCCTGCTATCTCACTGGCATATGAAAATGCAGAAAATGACATCATGAAGAGACAACCCAGAAATGCCAAAACAGACAGGCTGGTGAACGTGAGGCTAATCAGTATGGCATATGGTCAAATCGGTAAGAGCATTCTTACCTCTGTGTTTTGAACATGCATCAATTAAAAATCTGCAATATGGGTAATGAATGCATTTTTATTGTCATTGCTTTCCTTTTTTTAGGTATGATCCAAGCAGCTGCAGGGTTCTTTACCTACATTGTGGTTATGGGGGAGAATGGATTCTGGCCCAGTTATCTGCCAGGACTTCGAGTTGGCTGGGAAGATAGATCTATCACTGACCTGGAAGATAGCTATGGTCAACAATGGGTAAGACCTGGTATTAAGATGCGTTTTGGTCGATCGGATGACAAGTAGACGAAGGAGACACTTTCCTGTTTACACCTGGTGTTTTAATCACTAACACTTTCAACCACTTCTGTCCTGATTTGTTCAAGAGGTCTATGGGTGGGTGAATATATGCATTTTTCAGATCTTTCAATCTAATGGATGAAATAAGCTTGCGTAATTTACATATTTATGCGACCTAAAATGACGGAAAAACATATGGAGCGTCAGCTTTCGTTTCTGCTCTGACAGCCACAAGACCAGGCCGAACACTGCGAGTGTGTGTCAGAATATTGTGCTTGGTACGTTTTTCGTCTTCAAACCAAATTTGGGTCTCCAGCCGACAAGGTTTAAATACCGTCTGGCTAGCGTGCTTCGCATAATGTTTACACATTAGTTCAGTAGGCGGAGAGAAGTCTTTTAGTGGCTGTTCATGTACATTTGATCACATAAATAGCTACACTATGAAAGAAATCCGGTCAAATGCGTTTTCAACTACCTCTGGAATTGGTAGGAAGTGGAGAACGCTTTAGACCCTGTTTACACCTGTATTTAGTGTCGTTCACTTGTGATCCGATCGAACAAAACGCATCTTAATACCAGGTGTAAATGGCCAAAGTTCTAGCAAAACCTGATAAATGTGAAACAAAAAAAGCTTCTATATCATGTCACACATTTGAAAGAACCTTATAATATATAGTTATAAACATTTATTTTGTTCTTGTGTGTTTTCTTGTCTGATGCAGACCTACGAGGGCAGAAAGATTATAGAGTCCACATGCCACACAGCTTTCTTCATTAGTATTGTGGTTGTGCAGTGGGGTGACTTGATCATTGTAAAGACCAGACGGAATTCCATTGTACAGCAAGGAATGAAGTATGTAAACAAAACAAACAAGCTTCAAAGAAGCTATAAAATGTTGGTGGATTGTTTGTTCAGTTCCAGCTCGAGGCTGCTCACCTCGAAAGCCTTATCGTAATTTGTTTTCTTTCCTAGAAACAAAGTCCTCATCTTTGCTTTTTTTGAGGAAGCTGCTATGGCAGCTTTCTTGTCCTACTGCCCAGGCATGGACGTTGCTGTCAGAATGTATCCTTTAAGGTAAGCGGACATATCTAGGCTTTTTCACACAAGTAATGGAGATCTTAATATTCAGATATTTTCATGTGATTCGCTATAAAAGGATATAAATGGTGTGTCAGGAATTGAAAATATCGGTAAAGTGAACAAAAAATAAAACTTGTGTTCTTCTATTTAGACCATTGTGGTGGTTCACTGCCTTCCCATACTCACTTATCATTTTCATCTATGATGAAGTTAGAAAATACATCCTACGACGTAATCCAGGAGGTAATAACAGATTTTTCCTCCAGATGTTGGCAGACTTCATTAACCTCAACAAAGTTTGTTGTATTTCTGTGCTTAGAGAGATTATGAATGAACTGGCTCTAATATTTGTGCTGTTTTGTTTCAGGCTGGGTGGAACAAGAAACATACTACTGAAACAAGACGACGTTCTATTGCAAACTCATGTTAGGAGATTTTGTTTTTTTCAAATTCTCAAAACGATACAGACTCTGGTAATTTCATAATTGAATAAATAAATGTCAAATAATATGGAGCTGAATTTGTGTGTGTGTTTTATTAAGCTGAAAAAAAGAGAAAAATGTTAGTGGGTGGGATAGTGGGTGGGATATATTAGGCAGCAAGTGAACATTTTGTGTGGTCCGATCAAACAGACGAGCTACTGGAGCTCAAACTGCTCAAGAAGTTAATGCTGGTTCTGATAGAAAGGTGTCAGAATACACAGAGCATCTCAGTTTGTTGCGTATGGGGCGGCATAGCCGCTGACCAGTCAGGGTGCCCATGCTGACCCCTGTCCACCGCCGAATGCACCAACAGTGGCACATGAGCATCAGAACTGGACCACGGAGCAATGGAAGAAGGTGGCCTGGTCTGATGAATCACATGTTCTTTTACATCACGTGGATGGCCGGGTGCGTGTGCGTGGCTTACCTGGGGAACACATGGCACCAGGATGCACTATGGGAAGAAGGCAAGCCGGCGGAGGCAGTGTGATGCTTTGGGCAATGTTCTGCTGGGAAACCTTGGGTCCTGCCATCCATGTGGATGTTATTTTGACACGTACCACCTACCTAAGCATTGTTGAGGCCATGTACAGCCTTTCATGGAAACGTTATTCCCTGGTGGCTGTGGCTCTTCCAGCAGGATAATGCTCCTGACACAAAGCACAAATGCTTCAGGAATGATTTGAGGAGCACAACGAGTTTGAGGTGTTGACTTGGCCTACAAATTCCCCGGATCTCAATCCAATCGAGCATCTGTGGGATGTGCTGAACAAACAAGTCCAATCAATGGAGGCTCCACCTCGCAACTTACAGGACTTAAAGGATCTGCTGCTAACATCTTGGTGCCAGATACCACAGCACACCTTCAGGGGTCTAGAGGATGCCATGTCTTGATGGGTCAGGGCTGTTTTGGCAGCAAAAGGGGGACCAACACAATATTAGGTCATAATGTTATGCCTGATCGATATATATATATATATAGTCATTTATCAGTTGATCTGTAAGAATGATGAGCTATAGGAAGTAATTAAGTATATTATCCTTAACAATTCCTTAATCCTTAGATACAGCTTTCCTGTAGCTCAAACAATAAGAGCGTGGTGCTAGCAACACCAAGGTCATGGGTTCGATTCCCAGGGAAAGCAAGAACTGACAAAATGTAAAAATGTGTACCTTGAATGCAATGTAAGTCGCTTTGGATAAAAGCATCTGCCAAAAGCATAAATGTGTGCCCACAATGGTGTAGTTACATAATCTACCAGCAGGGGTCAGTTGCTAGACAAGGTCTATTTAAATCAGACAAACCTTAGCCTAATTACTATGATACAAATAAAACATGTGTATGTCTATAACTGTCTTATTAATGCAGAAAAGGTTCACATGTTGATTGAAAACAAGCCTCATCAACAGCAGCAAAGTTTAATGTGACTAATTACTGCATTTTTCAGACGCCTTTATATAAAGCAACTTACACTGCATATCACATTTCTCAGTCTGTATCTATCTGTACTTGCATTCTCTGGGAATTGAACCCATGACCTCTAATACTGAGAGTTCAGGTGATTCTTGGTATCATGAGGCATGTAGGTTGTGAGATATGTTTATACATATCAGAGATATGCTGAACATTAGTCAAACATTCCATCATAAAAACATTAGCTCCATGAATGTGTGCCATGATGTCATCCTCAGCTGTGTTATACTGCTAAACTTTTAAAGGAAGTAAGGTTGTCATGAGGGCTGTGAGGCTCTGTTGACTGACAAAACAGAAAATCGTTTACAAAACAAGGATAAGGTCCAATCAAAATTAGTGCGTAATTGTACCCATTTATAAGAATTAATACAATTTTGTCATTCTTACCTTTGAAATAGACAAACGGTCAAGTCATTGCATAAGTCTTTAAATATAAATGAAAAGAAATGCTCAAAACTTCATACAACTGCATACAACTTAGTGCATGAATTAGCATGAAAGGGATATTACTTTGAATATTAGCAAATTTATATATATATATATATAAAAAAACTAATTAAATGGAACAAATACATGAGATGTGATGAAGGTCAAATGAAGGTTAAAGATAGATGACACCTGGCAAACTCCTCCCAAATTTTCCCAAACTCCTGCCCTTAACGTAGGTTAAGCTGATACACATTTGTGAGGCTAGTTTGGACAAAGTGGCCGACAGGAGGATATAGAGGGTTCTCCTATCCAACCATGAATTGAAATAAGGAAAACAGGGAGTGCTTGGAGTCTGGAGTGTTTCTTTACATGTTTTCTTCTTTTCTTACCAGTTGATGTTTCATTTGTTGTGTAGAGTGCCATTGCCTCTACTTTTTTATGGGGTCAGGTAAGGTTACAGTTTTATGTTTTATACAAAAAAAAGAAAGTTATGTATAGGTAAAGAATTTTGTCCTTGGGGGTCAAAAGGAGGCACTGGAATCACTGCTCAAGTGATTCTGTAAGTATCGTGCCTGTAATGTGCTTTGTAGGTTGCTTTGGATAAAAGTGTCTGCTATTAAAGTGTATAAAAATGTAGGCTATTCACTATTGTGTTACATTACTACTTTTTATTTAACACTGCTGAGTGTGATTTCTGCACCACTAGTGGCACAAAACAGAATAATAGCATTGTTCAGCAAAACAGGTAATCCTGCATCAAAACTCACGCCGCTGGTTAGGCCAATGTTGCTATGTCAGGTCGCAGAGAAAAACAGATCAAATAATTCTGTTTGGTGCCACTAGTGGAGCATGGCAGGTTTGGCAGGTTGCATTCGGATTTAGATTCAATGCATTTATTAAATATTATAAATATATTTATTGTGCCATGAGCTGCAGGTGATCAAGTCCAAATGTCCAGCTCCTGAGACCTGGAAAGTATACTTTGTATAATTTTCTCTTAATATAAGATTTAAAGATTGAAGAAAGTCAAGTGAATACTCACTGCTCGCTCTTACTTTGCAGGCCGTTCCTCGTCTCGACTGAGCGCTGAAGGACGCTGGTGGACGAATCATGAACGGGGCAGGTGATGATGATGACGGAGAAACTGTGACAATCCATGATTAAAAGGGAGATTAAAAATGCTTACGCTACGCCCAACGACATTGTCGCACCAGTTACGTTTTTTTCAGTAAGTTGAATATGGAAGGCGGTCTGGCGGGAGCTAGATATTTTACTTTATAAAGTTTTAAATATGGATATTTTTCTTACACAAACCCATCGCTTCTCTTCAGAAGGCCTTTATTAACCCCCAGAGCTGTGTGGAGCACTTTTATAATGGATAGATGCACTTTTATGGGCTAAAAACTTTGGGCTGCCGTTATAAAGCTTTGAAGTGCAGGGCATTGTTAATATAACGCAGATTGTATTCATCTGACAGAAGAGTGTCATACACACCTTGAGGGCGAGTAAATCATGGGGTAATTTTCATTTTTGGGTGAACTATCCCTTTATTGTAGTATCATTTAAAAGCAATAGTTTTTGGTATTATTACTGTATTACAATGAGAAACTCATTAACCACTATAAAAGAAGCTCTTCATCTTATGTGAGTGTACAACCTGGTAACAACCTGTTATAAACCTGTTTGCACATTATACTCTTTATACATTTGTTAACCACATATTTATGAGTCTACAGTTTACTCACTGCAAAGTCTACTTCAATTATTTTATTCCACTTTATCCTTATTTGTTACCTTTTTTTCTCTTGACTTGATTATTTATAATTCTACAGATATAGACATATATATATATATATATAGATAGTACTTTTTTTATATCCTATTTCTATTATAATTTCTTCCTTGTGTTTTTAACTGTGAATTTGCACTGTCCATGGAGCGGACCTGTTTACATTTCACTGCCGGTTGTATATTCTGTATATAACTGTGTATGTGACAAATAAAACTCTTGAATCTTGTACATTATTGTAAAGCACTTTTTGTTTAGGGGTAAAATATATTTTTAACTCTTTCCCCGCCATTGACAGAAATTTCAGGCTTTCCGTGTTTTCACTGTTATACGGTAGGTGGTGCTATTACTCATCTTCTGAAAGAGTACAGAATCTCCTGATCAAAACACAGGTGAAGAAGAAGCAGAAACAAGCGATCTCATATAAGCAGATGCATATGTAAAATAACACAATATTAAACATTAAACAGCATATATATAAATCAAAACCTAATGTTTTGCCTAATGTTACTGAATGAAATGTCGACCCAGGATGAGCTGCATGGACTCGATGTACTCCGTCTGTGTTTGATCATCGCTCTGAAGCCCATCTGGATGTAGTGTGACATAAACATGATTTTCTCAGCTTTTGCTCAAGAATGTTGTTTTTTTTATGAAACTTGAGTGTTGATTAAAAAAAAAAATGTCAAGCTAGAATCATTTTTTGTTGTTATTGTTGTTGTTCAAAAGCAGCTCTGTTCTTTTGATATATTGCATGTTCAGATATTCATACAACAAAATATTTTAGGGGCCATCAAAAATTTAGTTTTTTAGTAATTTCAGTTACCGACAGATATTAAAAGATGAATAAAAAACCCCAGAACATTAGCAACTCTAAATTAATCATTAACTGGCACATCAGTGCTTTAAGAGAGCGCATCAGTACCTTAAAGGTGCACATCAGTGCTTTAAGAGAGCGCATCAGTACCTTAAAGGTGCACATCAGTGCTTTAAGAGAGCGTATCAGTACCTTAAAGGTGCACATCAGTGCTTTAAGAGAGCGTATCAGTACCTTAAAGGTGCACATCAGTGCTTTAAGAGAGCGTATCAGTACCTTAAAGGTACACATCAGTGCTTTAAGAGAGCGTATCAGTACCTTAAAGGTACACATCAGTGCTTTAAGAGAGCGTATTAGTACCTTAAAGGTGCACATCAGGTGCACATCAAGTGCTTTAAAGAGCGTATTAGTACCTTAAAGGTGCACATCAGTGCTTTAAGAGAGCGTATTAAGAGTACATATCAGTACTTTAAGAGAGCGTATTAGTACCTTAAAGATGCACATCAGTGCTTTAAGAGAGCGTATTAAGAGTACATATTAGTGCTTTAAGAGAGCGTATCAGTACCTTAAAGGTGCACATCGGTGCTTTAAGAGAGCGTATCAGTACCTTAAAGGTGCACATCGGTGCTTTAAGAGAGCGTATCAGTACCTTAAAGGTGCACATCGGTGCTTTAAGAGAGCGTATCAGTACCTTAAAGGTGCACATCGGTGCTTTAAGAGAGCGTATCAGTACCTTAAAGGTGCACATCGGTGCTTTAAGAGAGCGTATCAGTACCTTAAAGGTGCACATCGGTGCTTTAAGAGAGCGCATCAGTACCTTAAAGGTGCACATCGGTGCTTTAAGAGAGCGCATCAGTACCTTAAAGGTGCACATCAGTGCTTTAAGATAGAGAGCGTATCAGTACCTTAAAGGTGCACATCAGTGCTTTAAGATAGAGAGCGTATCAGTACCTTAAAGGTGCACATCGGTGCTTTAAGAGAGCGTATCAGTACCTTAAAGGTGCACATCAGTGCTTTAAGAGAGTGCATCAGCACCTTAAAGGTGCACATCAGTGCTTTAAGAGAGCGCATCAGCACCTTAAAGGTGCACATCAGTGCTTTAAGATAGAGAGCGTATCAGTACCTTAAAGGTGCACATCAGTGCTTTAAGATAGAGAGCGTATCAGTACCTTAAAGGTGCACATCGGTGCTTTAAGAGAGCGCATCAGTACCTTAAAGGTACACATCAGTGCTTTAAGAGAGCGTATCAGTACCTTAAAGGTGCACATCAGTGCTTTAAGAGAGCGCATCAGTACCTTAAAGGTGCACATCAGTGCTTTAAGAGAGCGTATCAGTACCTTAAAGGTGCACATCAGTGCTTTAAGAGAGCGTATCAGTACCTTAAAGGTGCACATCAGTGCTTTAAGAGAGCGTATCAGTACCTTAAAGGTGCACATCAGTGCTTTAAGAGAGCGTATCAGTACCTTAAAGGTACACATCAGTGCTTTAAGAGAGCGTATCAGTACCTTAAAGGTACACATCAGTGCTTTAAGAGAGCGTATTAGTACCTTAAAGGTGCACATCAGTGCTTTAAAGAGCGTATTAGTACCTTAAAGGTGCACATCAGTGCTTTAAGAGAGCGTATTAAGAGTACATATCAGTACTTTAAGAGAGCGTATTAGTACCTTAAAGATGCACATCAGTGCTTTAAGAGAGCGTATTAAGAGTACATATTAGTGCTTTAAGAGAGTGTATCAGTACCTTAAAGGTGCACATCGGTGCTTTAAGAGAGCGTATCAGTACCTTAAAGGTGCACATCGGTGCTTTAAGAGAGCGTATCAGTACCTTAAAGGTGCACATCGGTGCTTTAAGAGAGCGTATCAGTACCTTAAAGGTGCACATCGGTGCTTTAAGAGAGCGTATCAGTACCTTAAAGGTGCACATCGGTGCTTTAAGAGAGCGTATCAGTACCTTAAAGGTGCACATCGGTGCTTTAAGAGAGCGTATCAGTACCTTAAAGGTGCACATCAGTGCTTTAAGAGAGCGTATTAGTACCTTAAAGGTGCACATCAGTGCTTTAAGAGAGCGTATTAGTACCTTAAAGGTGCACATCAGTGCTTTAAGAGAGCGTATCAGTACCTTAAAGGTGCACATCAGTGCTTTAAGAGAGCGTGTTAAGACAAAGGTGAATAAAGACAGTAAATGTTCAGAGATGCTTAATTATTATTATGTTTTGAACGCTGTGTTTTGAGGTGTGTTTACTGTCAAACTCAAAATCTGTTTATTTTTAACGATTAAAAAATGCCATTATTTTATTTGAAAAAGTTAATAATTGTATTATGACAAAATATTTAAGTTTGTCTTGTATATTGTTTTGTCTGGTCATGCACTCTAAAAAAATGCTGGGTTAAAAACAACCCAAGTTGGGTTGAAAATGGACTAACCCAGCGATTGGGTTGTTTTAACCCAGTAAATGCACTTTAAAAAAAATATTGTTGGTTTAAAAAGTAAGTAACCTGGTTGCCTTAAAATGTTGAGTTCATTGAAATTAAAAATTTGAGTTAATACAATGAAAGAAATGGGTTTAATAAATAGAAACTCAAAATATTATTGTATCTGAACCACATAAATATATATTTTTGTGTGTGTGTGTGATAAATCATGAAAATAGCACAATTTGGCATGTTTCACTGCATTATAACAAATAAACACAAGTACGCAATATGCTTACAAAATCTTTTAATACCATTTGAATAAAGGGTGATGTCAATTCTCAAAAATGTTCATTGTATTAACTCAAATTTTTAATTTCAATGAACTCAAAATCAAGGCAACCAGGTAACTTACTTTTTAAATATTTTTTTTTTTACAGTGTGGATTGTTTTAACCCAGCATTTTTTAGAGTGTGTTATAATGTACACCACCATGTTGTCACATTTCACTTCCATTCTTTTTTTGGGGCAAATCATTATTAATACAACTTGTTTGATAAACTCAACTCTCAGTAAAGTTTGCTTATGCATTCCACACCGCTTTTGGCCTCATCTTTTATCCGTTCTATTTTTGGTGTGGGGAAATTAGTTTCCTGCACACATGACTCGCTCAACACATGAATTTCTCTCTTTGCTGCTTTAAATATGTAAATAATGGCACTGATGTACTCAGAAGCTTCAGAATGTGCACCACAGCATTGTGATGTATTATACGCGATCCTACTGCAGTTGTGGGGCCTCCAGGACGAGTTTAATCTGCTCTTTTCACAGGTGCACCAAATATTTGCTTAATGTTCAAGGTCCTTTCAGATGGAGTCACTCAAGTTTTCCTACTAATTCGGTTGAATGACCCTCTTATCAGATGCAGTTAGAAATGAAGAATGTAAATGTAAAAAGTTAATTCTGGTAATATATTTGAGATGATATATCAGATAACGTGCCCCTAAACCACAGTGAGGTGGCTCTTCCTGTCTAAGTGGGCGGATCTTCACCAGCATGAAACATCCCTTTTGCCGTTTAGTCAACAAATTCATGAGTAAATTGACCCTGCTCATGAGGAACCTGCTTCGTTGGTTGGACATTATGTCCTGTGTTCAACTTTTCCCAGTAACCTGATATAGACTTTCAGTCTGAAGAGGAAGACAAAGGTGTCTCTCTCTGACTAAAATCACTGTGTTTGCAGCAGATTAAAGGCATCTGTGATGAATGGGGATGCAGCACTGAAGCACAAAATGGCACTGTGCATATGAAGTGCACAAGCCATTAATAGATGCACAAATTCTTCAACACTGCTATAACGTCACAACTGCTTTCAACCAACATGACCCTATCATATAGCCACTCCCAGCATTTGAAAACAGTTTCCTCCAATGTTAGTAAATCTGCCCCTTCCAAAAAGTCGCCTTTGCCTTGAGGAAAGGTTTAAAAAGCAAGTTCCAAGCTTTGCTCAATGTTAAGGTTAAATGAGGGTTCACTGATCTTATAGGGAAGTGGTTATATTAGTGACTACACTCTTAAAAATAATAGGGGGATTTCACAGTTATGCCAAAGATAAACCATTTTTGGTTCCCCAAAGAACCTTTAAAGTGAACAGTTCTTAAAGGGATAGTTCACCCAAAAATGAAAATTAATTTACTCTCCCTCAAGCCATCCTAGGTGTGTATGACATTCTTTCAGACGAACACAATCAGAGTTATATAAAAAAAATGTCCTGGCTCTTCAAAGCTTTATAATGGCAGCCCACAATTTGAAGACCATAAAAGTGCATCCATCCATTATAAGAGTGCTCCACACAGCTCCGGGGGTTAATAAAGGCCTTCTGAAGTGAATTGATGTGTTTTTGTAAGAAAAATATCCATATTTAACATGTTATAAAGATCTAACTATCTTATAAAATGTATTTATAAAAATGATTTGTTGCAAATCATAGTCGCGATGCGTCTGGAGTGGACAGACAAGTTGCTTGAGGCTGGAATCTTATTGCATCGCATCTAGTTAGGACCATAGACTGTAAAGAAATATGGACGTAGTGTCCGTGACGTCACCCATGGGATTCTGGAGAGCAGTTCTGAAGCGTAAAGTAGGGTTGAGCTGGCCGTTGCCATCCTGGCAGCGCGTCATCACGTATCGCACCCGGATAACTGAAAATGGGCAAAGAGGCGGGACGTGGGTGGAGCTGAGGTGACGTGATGACTAACAGACAGCAGACAAACGGCAATCCACCTGTCACTCAAAGTGGCCACGCCCTTAATTATGCAGAACTTTAAGGCTTTATATAATGTAAACGAATGAGTTATAAAAAAAAATCCACCCCCTCACAGTCGTCATGAAGGGCAAAATTAGCTGTACAGACCAAAACCACAATTTGTACCAGGCTGTGAACATGTGTTTTTCTGCTGTAAAGTTGGGCATTTTAACATGGAGCTCAATGAGATTCTGCTCCCTTCTGGAGCCGGTCAATGAATTGCAGTTTAAGTCACTTCCGTATTGGCTTCAAGAGAAACTGGGGAAGGTTGCCGCTTTGTTAGGACACGGTGTTACGATATACGTCCGACGTCATCGTCACGCCAGTAAGGTTTTTTTTGTAAGTTGAATCCGGAAGGCGGTCCGCCAGAAGCTAGATATTTTACTTTATAACGTGTTAAATATGGATATTTTTCTTACAAAAACCAATCGATTCGCTTCAGAAGGCCTTTATTATTGTGTATTCGTCTGAAAGAAGAGTGTCATACACACCTAGGATGGCTTGAGGGCGAGTAAATCATGGGGTGATTTTAATTTTTGGGTGAACTATCCCTTTAAAAAAACAATTTTTCCACGGGAAAGTTTCTTCATGGAACGATCGCCACTATAGAACCTTTGTTTTTAAAAGTGTATATGCATCCATCTCGAAAGAAAGCATGCTTTGACTGGTGTCACGCAGTCTTAAAAGACATTCTGGATGAAGAGAAAGTGAAGAGTTGAATAACCAGTTTTATGAAAAGCACTTTAAAAGAAAGACATGCATTGTTAAAACAGATGGATTGTTCATTGATTTTTAGAGTTATCTGAAATAAAACAAAAAGCAATATGCCAACTGCAATAAAGATGCGGAGCCTGCGGAGAAGATGGCATTACTATAGCAATGTGTTGGTACCAAAAAACCCACAATAACCACTAAACCATGATAGAGTGATCTGGGGTTGTTGTTCGTCACTGTTACTTTTGCCCTTTCTGTTATCATTATTCGATCTCGGTTGTTGTTTGTTGGTGTTGCCACACATCTTGCATATGTTAGTAGCACAAATAAATAGTAAATAGTGTTTCTGCAGGAGGTTGGTGCCTTTTATTTGTGGTTATCTTTTTCTCTTGGGTTTGGTTAATCTGAGAGGGAGCCATGAACTTTTAAACTTATTATTTTGACTTGCTCAAGCCCTGACTCTGTTTTGCTCCCACTTATGGTAAAATAATGGGCGAATTAACTTTGAGATACCAGTTGGAAAGGTTTATTTATGCTACACCCTGTCCTATCCAGGTCACAATACTGAATGAAAAATGGTGGTTCATCCGGTACCCTCAGATGTGTGATGGTGAAATACACGTGGATGTTTAAGGCAGTTTGAAGGACATGAGGGCCGTGAGGCTCTTTTAAATCTTTTGCATTGAGGTAACTTCTATATATTTTTGACCTACAGCTCTACATATGAAATGCTATACCTCCAACCCTACCTAACCAAACCCATGAAAAAAAAAAAAAAAAAAGAAAATCCTGAATATGTAATACAATATGTAGTCTGCAGGTGTGAACAGACTTTGTTATTAGCCTCAACAAAGAGTGTTTTCATCCCAAAGCAAACATGTCTATTCCTCAAAGAAGAAAGTTGCATTGTAAATGACAGTGATTACTTCCATTTCATAACAATATTTACTAATATATGTATATTTTAAAATGATACAGAATCCGGTCATTTTCAGCAACGACAAATTAAATGGAGCTGAATTAGCTTTTTTCCTTTGCAATTCTTTCGAACAGTAAATAGAGGTTTGTGAAAACAGTAACCCAAACCATTTTAGCCATGCACAAAAGTACAGTTACATTTGTAATATGCAAAAAGTTTGTAATAAAAAAAAAAAAAAGTGTATTATTGTCATATTTCTATTCTGAAAGCATGTTGGCTTTTCAACAATGTGATGTATACTACCAATAAATGAAAGCACACTGTACAAAAAAAAAGTACAATCAACTTGGATGTTTAAGTAATTTCAACTTAAATTACATTAAACTGAATTTTATCTCGTCTAACTTATTACAAAAAGTTACGCGTAACTTATTTTGATGAGCAATGTAAAAACATATGTTGTCATAACCTATTGATCATATTTTTTACAGTGCAGTCGAACATAAAACGTGTTCTACCATTACATTTCATCATTTAGTTCAATAAATCATTGAATAAATACCAAAACAGATTGTATTAATACTTAAAATGCATGTAATTGGTGATTTTAATAAGTAGATCAGAGGAACAACAATGCATTATGATCATATTCTGACAATTTTGGTCATCAGTTTAGCCATTATAAAAACTTTTTTGCTTATAAAAAGAATTTTGGGTGCTCATCACAAGATTCTTTCCATATTTGGAAACATATATAAGAGGCCATGGGGTCTTTAGAGGTGAATGCAAACTCAAGAAACTGTTCCAAATGCATTCAAATGCAAAGTGATGTTTGCAGCACCCTCAGATGTGTGATGTGGACTAAACTTTAAGGCACTGTGAAGGACATGCAGGTTGTGACAGTCTATTGACTGACAACATATAGCAAACCTTTTTCAGCATTAACATTGACAAGGTCCTATAGTCACAGTCTAACTTATAATGATGGATTCTGCCCATTTACAGAAGCAGTTTGATTCATCAGATATTGGTGGACACAGAACACAACACAGTCATTATTTGCTCACCGTGAAAAAAAATGGTCAAAAGTGATACAAATAATGTAGCGTGCAATTATAACCATAGAAACGTCATAAAAAGACAAATTCTGATAACTATACAAATAAGGGCTTGAATTAATGTGAAACGTAAGTCATTTATGACCACTTATTATTAACAAGCCATAGATCTATTGATAAAGCAATAGTTAATAGACCAGACCTTCACCTGGGTGTCATAGAAATGACCTACCTGTATAAATGAAGGTTAAGTAATGTTAAAACTAAATGACACCTGACAAACTCCTCCCTAATTTTCCCAGAACAACTCCCCATTAAACCGGTGAGATGGCAGGGTATAAATGTGTGAACCTGGTTTGGACACACAGGGACTTCTGTCTCCAATTGGCTCCAAGACAGGGGGACTAACCAGACATCATTGGATTTTAGGTGGAACGCCAGGAAGAAAAAATGGGGCTTGGGGTAAGTGAACTAAAGCTATACACTGGTAGACTCATCGCTTAATTTGTTGCATTGTGTTATCCCATTCTGCATGTTTTTGGGGGGATCTGGTAAGATGTTGGTGAGTTATATATATTGGTTTATGCCTGACAGACGGGGAATGATAAGTACAAATTGGCAGCAACTTCAGAAGATGGAGTCAAAAAGCCCAAAAAAGGGAAAAAGACCAAAAAGGACATGGACGAACTTAAGAAAGAAGTGGAACTGGTATGAAATTATATGCACACAAACACACACACACACATAATAACTGATTGAAGTAAGGCTTTGCAGAAGTGGTTGATTTGGTTATATGGAGAAAAACTTGTGATTATTACACTGTAAGCAATGCATAACATGCACAATTACACACAAGTTCTCCCAATAATAGGCGCTATAAACCAACGCGGGATATTTTGCAAAGGCAAATAAATTTACAACATTAAGTTTCTCAGACGAAGGCATATACCACACCTAAGAGTATCTCTGCGTTTAGTCTTTATTTAAGTGATTCATTTACTATTCTTTAGAAAAATGTGTTATCCTTTGCTACTGTAATCCTCCACGCAATTGCCCGAGCAAACTCTGACAGTGTTTTAACATGGAATTCATATTTATTTAAGCACATAATAAACATTTCATTACATTTACATTTATGCATTTGGCAGACGCTTTTATCCAAAGCGACTTACATTGCATTCAAGGCACACATTTTTTTCTTGTTTTCCCTGGGAATCGAACCCATGACCTTGGCGTTGCTAGTGCCACGCTCTTATTGTTTGAGCTACAGGAAAGCTTTGCTTAATTGTTGTTCATTAAACTCTTCTGCAGGACGACCACAAGCTGACATTCGAAGAGCTTAATCGAAAATACGGCAGTGATCTGACCAAGGTGAGTAGAAGTTTAGTGTCACTTGTGGGGGAAAATATTAATAATGCACTATTTTAGAAATACCCACATATTTCTATTTTGAATAATTTATGTGAAAGAAATGATTACATTTTGTGGCGAATGTAACTTGCCTAGTACCTTTTTAGTAATTTCATGATAGCAGGTACATTCAACATTTGTTCCTAGTTTTGAATATAAAAAGTAATGGATCTGTAGCCACCTGCATGTCATATTAGTATTTATGAGCATCTACATGCCTTTAATTACTGCATTTTCATACCTTGTGGCAGGGTTTGTCCCTTTTCAGAGCAAAGGAAATCTTAGCCCGTGATGGACCAAATGCCTTGACTCCTCCTGTTACGACTCCAGAATGGGTCAAGTTCTGCAGACAACTCTTTGGTGGTTTCCAAACTCTGCTGTGGATTGGTGCCTTTCTTTGCTTCTTTGCATATTCGATCCAGGCTGCCTCTTCTGAAGAACCTGCAAATGACAATGTATGAACATTTTTTTTGTCTTCATTTCTACATTCAGTCCTTCCAGAAAAATGTGATGGAATATGTGGGATATTTATGCAATTTTATGCAATGAAATTGCAGGAACTTGCAAAAACTGCGGTTTGATGAAAAAGAGAAAAAAAAAGTGATTCCCCCAACACCCTGTTCTCACTAGGCTACTAATGTACCGTAATGTAAAGAGTCCTTTCTTATTACTTCCTATGATAAGCAAGCGTACTTCACAGAAAGGGCTGGGAATAGTTAAGTTCTCATCTTGTGTTATTTCAGACCTTAATAAACACATGGCTCAAACTTACAAAACACTGATGAGTCAAACAAGTTCTGTAGCTTTACAAAAGGAATATGCTACAACTTCTGTAAAAATGAATAAATAAAATATTTTAAAAAAATCCTGTTTTACAGAGGTAGCTATACAAAACAGACATCTTCTGTTAAAACAAATGCTTTCAGTGCAATCTCTTACTGTAACGTTACACACTACTAATATACTTACAACTGTAGGGTTTTTCAAACTAGTATGATTTAACCCACTGGTAACAAAAAAAGTGCAATCTTACAACTGTAAAGTTGCATCAACTCCTGAATGAAACTAGACCACAGGGGATGAATCCGAAATCGCCCCCTAAAACCTCAATCACTATTTCCTACGTTAGTCCACTAGTAAAGTTCACTTGAAGGAGTGAATGGGACAGCCGTTGTGTGAACGTCGGCTGTACACTCGTTACTGCGGTGCATTGTGGGATTGAATGAGTGCAATAATAATAACTCAATAACGTCCACTATGCTTTTGGACACCACTACAAATGGCTGTCCCCTCAAATAATGCCAAATAATTGAGGGTATAGGGGGCGATTTCGGATTTAGCCTATAACTGCGCAGCCTCTAACACTGGCGGAGTTTGCAGCTTTTCGATGATGTGCACGTCGCATGATTAAGTCACTTCATAACGTTCCCATGGCAATAGCGGGAAATGGCTGCTCGTGTGAAGTAAACGCAACATTTTTCAACTTTCTGCTAAGATATATGTGACTTTTTTGCAACGAAAATGCGGGGATTATGAAATCATCAGCAATTTATGTGGCGAAAGTGGGGCGTATTTCAAAAACTTTGGGACTTTGGGTGATTATACATTGAATTCTGCGATCGCATACTCAGGTTTTTTCTGGAGGGACTGTACATTGGCATAAATAGTTCATATGTCAATAAACTTAGTAGCATAAATTCAATCTGAGCTGATAGCCAGCATGCTATTGAGCAAGATACATAATATGAGGTTTTTCCAAGGGGGGTTATCTTCCTAATAATTGTGCTGTAAGAAAAAATATGGTTAATGACAACTCGCATTGTTTTTTTTGCAGCTGTATCTGGGACTTGTGCTTGCTTTTGTTGTCACAATCAATGGATGCTTCTCATACTATCAAGAGGCTAAGAGCAACAGGATCATGGATTCTTTTAAGAACCTCGTTCCTCAGGTATAAAAACGTAAATAAATTGTAGCTTTCACAATATACAAACGATAGTTATGTTAATTTATTGTCATGTAGCAAGCCCTGGTTGTGCGTGATGGAGAGAAAAAGATCATCAATGCTGAGGAGGTAGTCGTTGGGGATCTTGTGGAGGTCAAAAGTGGAGACCGAATTCCAGCTGATATTCGTGTCGTCTCTGCACAAGGATGCAAGGTGAGAACTAAAGGCAACATAATAATATGCTTACTGCAGTAAATGAGTTCATGAAACATCCCTTCTTGCTTTGCTTTCCAGGTGGACAACTCTTCCCTCACTGGTGAATCCGAGCCCCAGAGTCGTACTCCTGAATTTTCAAGTGAAAACCCCTTGGAGACAAAAAACATTGCATTTTTTTCTACCAATTGTGTTGAAGGTACGACATTAAAATACCTTTACAACAGGTGTGGACAAAATTAATGACTAAATTCTTTAAAAATAACTGCTTAAACATGACAATATTCAATAGGCACTGCCAGAGGTATCGTCATTAACACCGGTGACCGTACCGTCATGGGTCGTATCGCCAGTCTCGCCTCCAGCCTGGAAGGTGGACAGACACCAATTGCTAAAGAGATCGAGCATTTCATCCACATAATCACTGGTGTAGCTGTCTTCCTGGGTGTGACCTTCTTAATCCTCTCCCTGATCCTTGGCTACAATTGGTTGGAAGGGGTCATTTTCCTGATTGGAATCATTGTCGCTAATGTGCCTGAAGGTCTTCCTGCCACTGTAACTGTAAGTTGGAGTGATATGTTCACATATAATTTCACACACATTCCAATGGTTACTTACGTGTGTTTACTCATGTAGGTGTGTCTAACTCTGACCGCCAAACGAATGGCAAAGAAGAACTGCCTGGTGAAGAATCTGGAAGCCGTGGAGACTCTTGGCTCGACCACCACCATCTGCTCTGATAAGACTGGTACTTTGACCCAGAACCGAATGACCGTCGCTCACATGTGGTTTGACAACCATATTCATATCGCAGACACCACAGAAAACCAGAGTGGAACCTCATTTGACAAGAGCTCTGCTACTTGGTCTGCTCTTGCGCGTGTTGCTGGCTTGTGCAATCGTGCCGTCTTCCTTGCTGATCAGAACCATCTCCCAGTCCTTAAGGTGTGCTATATTAATATCTATATTTTGGAAGTACATTGAGACTACATTTATAGGCGTGCAACTTTTAGAGTTTTAGCAATGATTATGCATTCTTTAGAGTGCCAGCTTTTTCTTATCAATAAAATATGTTTTGCAGAGAGAAACAGCTGGTGATGCCTCAGAGTCTGCCCTGTTGAAATCTATTGAGCTGTGCTGTGGTTCAGTCACTGAAATGAGAGAAAATTACACGAAGATTGCTGAAATCCCTTTCAACTCCACCAACAAGTATCAGGTATTTTTGTTGATGTGTTCATTGGAGATGTTAATTCAGATTCGACTGGTCATCCTAACAGTACCTCATATGCCTTTTCTAGCTCTCAATCCACAAGAATCCCAATTCCTCAGAGTCTAAGCACCTGCTGGTGATGAAGGGAGCGCCCGAGAGAATCTTGGATCGATGCTCCTCCATTTTGATCGAAGGAAAACAGGTGCCTTTGGACGATGAAATGAAAGATTCCTTCCAAAATGCTTATTTAGAACTTGGAGGTCTTGGAGAAAGAGTGCTGGGTAAAGCCACCTTATGAAGTTCACCCATAAAAGAAACACCAAAGTTATGACTGCACACAGAATGGCGAATTACAGCACGTTTGAATAATTATGTGCTCTCTTTCACAGGCTTCTGCCACTTTTGCCTCCCTGACGACCAGTTTCCTGAAGGTTTTGCCTTTGATTCTGAAGAAGTGAACTTCCCCACTGAGAACCTGTGTTTCATTGGCCTCATGTCCATGATCGATCCTCCTCGTGCAGCTGTACCAGATGCTGTGGTCAAATGTCGGAGTGCTGGAATCAAGGTGATGTCCTCATTTGAGATCTACTGCTTAAATATACTGTGAATATATTACATTGGATGACAACTCTGAATCTTCTATTACAGGTTATCATGGTTACTGGTGACCATCCAATTACAGCTAAAGCTATTGCAAAGGGTGTTGGTATCATCTCTGAAGGCAACGAGACTGTGGAAGACATTGCTGCTCGGCTGAAAATCCCTATCGAGGAGGTGAATCCAAGGTAAACTTGTTATTTCAGCCCCTTACAACAAATCTATTCCAAAATTCTGCTAATGCAAAGTGTGTCTCTAGAGATGCTAAAGCCTGTGTGGTCCATGGTGGAGAACTGAAGAATATGAGTGAAGAACAACTGGATGAGATCCTCCAACATCATACAGAAATTGTGTTCGCTAGAACTTCTCCCCAACAAAAGCTGATCATTGTGGAAGGTTGTCAGCGACAGGTACCGCTAGAGAGTTATCTATCCAATCCTTTTGATACTAGATGATTTTAGCCAGTTGGGATCATTGCAATGCATTTTTCCTCTTATCAGGGTGCCATTGTAGCCGTAACCGGTGATGGTGTCAATGATTCTCCTGCTCTGAAGAAGGCTGACATTGGTGTGGCTATGGGCATTGCTGGATCTGACGTATCCAAACAGGCTGCTGACATGATCCTTCTGGACGACAACTTTGCCTCAATTGTCACTGGAGTAGAAGAAGGTATGACGTTATTGGGAACCTAATTGACTAAAGAATTATGAAGGTTATTTATTTTCCAAACATATCTTCCACTTCAGGCCGTCTGATCTTTGACAACTTGAAGAAGTCCATTGCCTACACCCTGACTAGTAAGATCCCTGAGATGTCACCCTTCCTCTTCTTTGTCCTTGTGGGTATTCCTCTTCCTCTGGGCACCGTCACCATTCTCTGCATTGACCTGGGCACTGACATGGTAGGGACGCCATTTTAGTAATCTGTAAAACTGTAAATTATGCATGTATTCATTTTGATCTATTTATCCTCACAGGTTCCTGCAATCTCATTGGCCTACGAAACTGCTGAAAGCGACATCATGAAGAGACAACCCAGAAATGCTGAAACAGATAGGCTGGTGAATGAGAGGCTAATCAGTATGAGCTATGGTCAAATTGGTAAGAGCATGTCTATTTTGTACTGAGCGCCCTTGGTGTTCATTGCTGGGTGTTTCTTACATGTCTTCATGCTTATTTTTTAGGTATGATGCAAGCAGTTGGCGGGTTCTTTACCTACTTTGTGATTCTTGCTGAGAATGGATTTTTGCCCTGGGATTTGGTAGGAATTCGAATTGGGTGGGAAGACAGATTTCTCAATGACCTGGAAGACAGCTATGGCCAACAATGGGTAGGTGTTATAGCTCTACCAAATCTGACATACGTGAAACCAACATTTCTATGTAAATATCAATCTTTTAAAAAACGCTCTTGTGTTTGCCTGTCTGATGTAGACCTATGAGCGCAGAAAGATTGTGGAATACACATGCCACACAGCCTTCTTTACCAGTATTGTGATTGTGCAGTGGACTGACTTGCTCATCTGCAAGACCAGAAGGCTTTCCATCATGCAGCAGGGAATGAAGTATGTACACAATGGGCCTGGCGTCAAACAAGCCATAAAATATTGGCCTGATGTCTATCAGATTGAACTGTTTGTTCAGTTCCAGCTCATGGTTGCTCATTGTACCTCTAAAAGTCCAGTTTGGCCAAATTATATTTACCATAATTATATTTATTTTTATTTCACAGGAACAAAGTCCTCATCTTTGGTCTGTTTGAGGAAACTGCTCTGGCCGCGTTCCTGTCTTACTGTCCAGGCATGGACGTTGCTGTCAGGATGTATCCAATGAAGTAGGTGAAATTTGGAAGATTTTAATGAAACGTTTTAATGTTTATATGACCTGTTAAGCCTGTTTTTGTTTTTATTAATTAACCCTGTTTTTGTTTTGTCATTTAGACCAATGTGGTGGTTCTGTGCCTTCCCATATTCACTGCTCATTTTCATCTATGATGAAGTTAGAAAATACCTCATTAGGCAGAGCCCAGGAGGTAAATGCACTTTTATTATACATCCAACATCTGTTTCCCAAGCAGAACGTTTAATTTCAAATGACAAATATGACTTCTATTTGCAAATACAGTGGTTTGTTGTATTTCAATCTTTTTAGACCCCAAGAATGAACTAACATTTGTGCTGTTTTGTTTCAGGCTGGGTGGAACAAGAAACATACTACTAAAAGAAGAACTCTTTCTATTGGGAACACGTGCAAAGAGATGTTGAGTTATTCTGGAAATATCAAAATGAATGCCAGTTTAAGTTAATAAATGTGTCAGCTTATATGAGCTGATTTTGTTTTTGTGTCTCATTTTTTTATGAAACTAGACATTTAAAACAAGGATCCAAGTTACAAAAGTACACGTAGTTGCATTTAGCAGCACTCCTGGCATCATTTGGCCCAGATCAGAGAGAACACATTTTTTTGCAGTGAGAGGGGCCTTTGTTTAAATTGTTTTCTATTGGCAGGGAGTGGTTTGTGTGCTGTTTATGGGCCCCAGGTGCCTCGCTTTTTTGTAGGAGTTCTCTGAGCGCCTGAAGTTGAAAAAAAAAAAAAATCAACTCTGAGCAGAAAAGCACCTGGCGTAATTTGCGTTTTTTTCATTGTCCAATCTAATTAATGGAGAGGCGGGCCTTCCTTTGTGGTGACGGTTATCTTGGGTGTGTCTCAATCCGCTCCCTAGCTCCTGAGCTTGTGAATCAGTATATCATCGTGTACATGAATTTGGGCACGGGAATGGACAGTTAAGGACCCTGGCTCACTACCACAGACGGTAAAAAAATATGGACGTAGTGACCGTGACGTCACCCATAGGGTTCTGAAGAGCAGTTTTGAAGCGTAAAGTAGGGTCGAGCTGGCCGGCGCCATCTTGGCAGCGCGTCACTCCCGGATAACTGACAATGGGCAAAGAGGCGGGACGTGGGCAGAGCTGAGGTGACGTGATGACTAACAGACAGCAGACAAACGGCAATCCACCTGTCACACAAAGTGGCCACGTCCTTAATCATGCAGAACTTTAAGGCTTTATATGTGATGGAATGAGTTATAAAAATGCACCCCCTCACAGTCGTCATGAAGGGCAAAATTAGCCGTATAGACCAAAACCACCAGGCTGTAACGTGTTTTTTCTGCTGTAAAGTTGGGCATTTTTAAGCTCAATGAGATTCTGCTCCCTTCTGGAGCCAGTCCCTAGCGGTCAGTCGATGAATTGCAGTTTAAGTCACTTCAGTATTGGCTTCAAGTGAAACTGGGGGAGGAGCCGCTTGCTCACTACACATTGAGACACTGATGACCCCGGGTGCATCTCAATCAGCTCCCTACTTCAGTAGTCAGGGTACTGATCAGGGAGTCGGCATTTTAAGGGCTGTCTCAATCAAATCCTTCCAGTGCACTGAAATGTTCGCTCCCTAAAAAGTCCCACAATGCACCGCAAAAACCAGGGTGAATCGATGGTCACTATGCTCCCTTAAGGGAAGTTCTGAAGCATGAAACTGAAAATCACGAGCCAACTCACCACACATAACGACCGATAACGACACGCGATATGTGTTTTTAAAAACAAAAACCATTATAAACCACATCGATAGAAAGGTAATGAACACAATCTAGCTAACAGTTCTAATTTATTTACAGCTGAAATGTTGCATGTGTATGTAATAAGCAAAGTATTTATTATAATGTACTTTAAATAACATTACAAGTAATGTCATAAAGATATCAGCTCTGCTGTTGTTCTTAAGTAGCAGTAATGATGCTGTACAATGAGGACGTTGTCACGTAGCCGGAAATAGAGTCATCAGTGTCCGAATGTGTAGTCAGACAGCGTCTTTTACTGTCCTTACCAGTGCCCAAACTCGTGTACACGATATACTGATTCACGAGCTCGGGAGCTAGGGAACTGAATGAGACACCTCCATTTCCGGTGACGTGACAACATCCTCATTGAACATAGTGAGCACCATGGGTTATGCGGTGCATTGTGGGACTTTTTAAGGAGTGAACATTTCAGTGCACTGGAAGGATTCTGCGATTGAGACAGCCCTTAAAATGGCCGACTCCCTGAACAGTGTCCTACCGAACTAGGGAGCTGATTGAGACGCACCCTTTGATGAGACTGACAGGACAGATGATTCGGGGGTTGCCTAGAAACATAAAGATAAATAAAATAAAAACCAAAAAAAAAAAAAAGGCAGTGCGGTGCACCTCACATTTTCAAACCTGAAAAACACATTCTGTCTGATCAGGGCCTAAGAATGTGTTTCAACAAAATCTTGAATGAACGCCAAGACAGAAGAAAGCAATATTTAAATGTAATACTATCAGATGACAATAAGGAGTGGTGACCACGATTGCACATTTATTTACAATGTAGTTTTTGCAATATTGGTCAACATCTATTCAATCACATCTTTCGAATTGTATCACATTAAGATTTCAAAAAGCATCGTTTTTGTTATAATTTCTATGAGTAACACTTAGGACGCATTAGGATGAGTTCATGTGGGATTTATGACCAGCTAGTTTGGATTTATGAGTAAATAAGGAATAATGTCTGTGGTTAATTGAAACTTTCACAATTTATTCTACAGCATCAAGTACACAGTTAGACCTCTCATATACCTCAGGTGTTTTTTTTTAAATCCAAGTTTCTAAATGATTCTAAATTGAGGATTTATTACTTAAAAAAAAAAAAAAAAAAAAGGGGATTTCCAAGGAATAAACAGATTCGTTAATCACCAGCTGTGACGTGACACATGAGGTAAATTCAAGTTCACAACATACACGCTCACTTCCATATTTCTTCAACAAAAGTTAATAGCACATGACTTCATGAGAGTAACACACTGAAACAGACCACAAAAGACAACATTACGTGAGGTTTAAGAGACTTACCCATCGATGCAAAGCGAGTGACGTGGCCTTTGGCGCGCAAATGTTTAACGGCTTCCTGTGTGACACAGACTGACTGTTTTAACGGTCATCATAGCAAATCTGACTAACGTTATCAATCTCGCTTTTTTATTATGCTTTATTTTCTTTTTGAAAGTTGCAAAAACACTATTGAGGAGTTTTTCCTTTTGTTATTTGAGCAAATGGGAACACAGAAATATACACTCACCTAAAGGATTATTAGGAACGCCTGTTCAATTTCTCAATGCAATTATCTAATCAACCAATCACATGGCAGTTGCTTCAGTGCATTTAGGGCTGTGGTCCTGGTCAAGACAATCTCCTGAACTCCAAACTGAATGTCAGAATGGGAAAGAAAGGTGATTTAAGCAATTTTGAGCGTGGCATGGTTGTTGGTGCCAGACGGGCCGGTCTGAGTATTTCACAGTCTGCTCAGTTACTGGGATTTTTACGCACAACCATTTCTAGGGTTTACAAAGAATGGTGTGAAAAGGAAAAACATCAGTATGCGCGGCAGTCCTGTGGCGAAAATGCCTTGTTGATGCTAGAGGTCAGAGGAGAATGGGCCGACTGATTCAAGCTGATAGAAGAGCAACTTTGACTGAAATAACCACTCGTTACAACCGAGGTATGCAGCAAAGCATTTGTGAAGCCACAACACACACAACCTTGAGGCGGATGGGCTACAACAGCAGAAGACCCCACCGGGTACCACTCATCTCCACTACAAATAGGAAAAAGAGGCTACAATTTGCACGAGCTCACCAAAATTGGACAATTTAAGACTGGAAAAATGTTGCCTGGTCTGATGAGTCTTGATTTCTGTTGAGACATTCAGATGGTAGAGTCATAATTTGGCATAAACAGAATGAGAACATGGATCCATCATGCCTTGTTACCACTGTGCAGGCTGGTGGTGGTGGTGTAATGGTGTGGGGGATGTTTTCTTGGCATTAGGTCCCTTAGTGCCAATTGGGCATCGTTTAAATGCCACGGCCTACCTGAGCATTGTTTCTGACCATGTCCATCCCTTTATGACCACCATGTGCCCATTCTCTGATGGCTACTTCCAGCAGGATAATGCACCATGTCACAAAGCTCGAATCATTTCAAATTGGTTTCTTGAACATGACAATGAGTTCACTGTACTAAAATGGCCCCCACAGTCACCAGATCTCAACCCAATAGAGCATCTTTGGGATGTGGTGGAACGGGAGCTTCGTGCCCTGGATGTGCATCCCACAAATCTCCATCAACTGCAAGATGCTATCCTATCAATATGGGCCAACATTTCTAAAGAATGCTTTCAGCACCTTGTTGAATCAATGCCACGTAGAATTAAGGCAGTTCTGAAGGCGAAAGGGGGTCAAACACAGTATTAGTATGGTGTTCCTAATAATCCTTTAGGTGAGTGTATATTTAACAGTCTCATTCGCCGCTATATAAACTTACTATGAGAAACCCGGAAATGTGATTTTTTTTTAATTTTTTAGTTCAATTACAGACAAGTACAAAACAAACAGAAGCCATTTGTGGTACAGTTCAGAGTATGTAGAACAGAACAAGGAAATGTGATTTGCTTTGTCAAACATTAGAAATTAACTTATTTCGTAAGCGTGATGTAGATTAAAATACGCGGTTACAATCTCTACAGAATGTTTTACAACATACAAACTTTATGCAGAGATTTATAATATGTATAATAAACTATTCTATTGGGGAAACAAAAAAAACAAAAAAGTATATAAACACCTGGCGTAAAGCAGCATTTTTTTAACAAGTCTAAATACATTTCATTAAGCTCATTATCATAACATGCTAACATCAAAGCTTTGTTTAGTGGGCTTCACATAAAAAGCAACTTTGTTTTTAAAAGGAAAGTTTGCTCAATAAAAGCTATCAATTTCCGTTTCAAACCTGTATGACTTGAAGGGTCCAAACAATGGACCACAATGACTTTCACTGTATGAACATAAAATATATTTGTGTTTCACGGAAGAAAAATAATACAGGATTGGAGCGGGAGAATAAATAACTGGATGGACTAAAAATAAAAACGAATGGTGTAAACAGATAAACAATGAAATGAAACCTGCAACAATTAATAGCTTTCGTCACCATTCCTTAAACTGCCAATTTATTTACACTAAATACACATTTAATAGTCACCACAACTGACACATTATCAGATATTTTTCCACTCAAAACCCACTTGAGATTGAGAGGACCAGGCTGAATGGGAAATTTCACAAGCAAAATTTGATTTTAAGCTTCACCAACTTTATAATAATAATAATAATAATAATAATAATAATAATAATAATAATAATGATAATGATAATGAGTCAGTTTCCAGGAGTTAATGTTTATTTTTGCATGTTTGACAAGAACTTCCTTAATTTTTTTTTAATTCCTTAAGCAACAGTTGTTAGGTTAGTGTTTCTCTGTGGTTCCTTTTTCTAAGAAACAAATACACAGCAACATTTACACCATTCAGGGTTATGCAAGACATTTTTATACATTCAAATTGCAGTGCATCTCAAAATACAACAAACGTATCCCTATCGGAAACCACAGAGGAAGTCTATGCACGTGCTCCTCCGGCAGAAATGCATCCTTTCAACTGAGCTCCTGTCAATGCAAGCAGTTACTGGTACACTTTAAGATTCTGGCATGAAAAGGGTTAATAATGTGAGCACACTATGCATGACATTAAAGCAGAAATTGACGACATTTATGAACAAAAATAATAGTAAATAAAATGAGATGCATCACAGTGATAAAGTTTAAATAAAGCAACGATCATATAAAATATAAGAATATATTAAACCACACAATGATATCGCGAGGGAACTTTGGATGAATCAACACCACACCTTAACAGTCCCAGCGGTGTGGGAGTTTCCCCTCTTGGCTCAAAGGGTAAGGCCACGCAATGGAAACATGTATCATTACAGCACGACTTGGACACAAGCTTCAAATGAAAACTTGAAAATATAAAAAAAAAAAAAAAAAGTAGTATTTGTTTTAATTTTTGAGATTCATTTTATAATAGCAAAACCCACCACAACTGACCTAAAATGACATTGTCCTGTTTTCCTTTGAATGCTAATACAGATGGGTTTTGTTTTTAAAAAAAAAAAGAGATTGTCTTAAATGCTCTCAAACCCTGGCAACAAAATTCAAAATTCAAAATTCTGGTCCAGAATTCATTTGAATTGCATTCAGGGCTCAACAGCACAAAACAATAACGCAATCAGCAAGGTTTTGCATTGTATGCCATCATTTGTCAGCAAAAGACTAGCTTCTATTTTCTAGTATTTCCCCTGCAAATGTATTACATCTATAATTATTTATGGCAGTCTATTTACACTGAGTACAAACACAAAAGCTATTTCTACCACTGCTCAATTTGCCTCGAGTGCAACCAGCGAATTACTACGTTTTACACTTTTTGTGATCCCCGTTATTGTCACCAAGTGCTATTCATTGCTAATTGTACTTGGTACAAACAGTATATACACCCATTTACACTCAGTGTAAATAGAATCTACCCTTTATTTTACACATACACCCGGTCTACACTAAAACCAACAAATCAGTGAATGATGCTGTCCATACTGGGTGCAAATGGCTTTGAACCAGTGTCATCACAAGCATTGGGTGGGGCCCAGCAGAGTTAAAGTAAGCAGGGCCGCCCTCGACATTCGGTCCATTCGCAATCGCCTTCCTGCTAGAGTCAGATCGCCTTTGCGATCGCCGCGGGACCTAGTACGGTCGAGTCATTTGCACTGCCCTAAAGGCTTCACGTGAAATCAAAGAGCAAACTGGTATAACGCCATTTCAAGAGTTCGACAAGTTTGCTTCAGGAGTTTGACTTTCCAGAAACGTTCACTCTGGGCTGCTAAGCACCTTCGAACTATCATTGGTCCGTGGCGATCACGCACAGAAAGCAGAAATTGTGTGTGGCTCTGAGACGTGGAAATCATCTTTTCAGTCCACGAGTAAAAACCTGAACACGCTGGAGAGTTGCTTTACAGTACAAATTGAACTTGCAATTCTACTTTAGGGTGTGTTCACACTTGGCATGTTTGGTTGGATTAAAATGAACCCTGGTGCGACTGCTCTAGTGTGAACGCGGTTATCTGAACGCTGGTGCGCACACAAACAAGTAGATGGATACGGTTGAAAAGATGGGACTCGGTCCGCTTCCAAACGAACTCTGGTGCTGTTTGAATAAAATATGAATGCAACACAGACTCACAAACTCACAAGATGTGACCCCAATATGGACAGAATGCTGTTTTTTCTCGTCATGTTGCCCATCAGAGTTCGGTACAGGCGCCAGAATTGCGTCTCCTTGAAGCAGATCTTTGTTTGTGTGTGTGAACAGAGGGGACTCTGCCGCTGTTTTGACTCCTTTACACACTTCTTCTATATGTAGGCTACGCACATACGAGCACATTGTTTTGTATGTTCGATAAGTTCTCGAAAAATACGCCATAAAAGCTGAACAATCAGGTTGTGAACATATCCCTATGCCTTTAGGTTCAATATCAAAAATGCTAATGTGTACAGTAAGCGGACCAGGACTAAAAATGACCAAATTAACCAAGTGAAGTGAATTACAAGTGTGAACACACCCTTAGATAGCTTTTCATGTTTAATACTGTAAAGGTGCTTAAGCCATCTATTGTATAAAGGGCTATTTAAATAAACGTGACTCGACTAGAGTGCTGAAATGCAGAGCTGGTGCAAACAAATCCACATTGCTATGAGCCATTTTCTAATTTTTGTTTATTTTGTTATTGAGAGGAAAGCAAACAGCACATATTTAAATATTCGTCCAAATGTCGCTCTTTTAGCAGTGAGGGTGACGTCAGGATGTTCACTAACAGTACAACTCCGCTTACGTATTCCAAACTTCTCTTTACCCCAAAGCGAAGAACCAAAAAGCACTTTGCCGTGAGTATATTGGAGCCTTAAGGCCCCAATCTGGTTCATACACTTCTGCACAAATCTATGTTGACAATGCCTTGCTTCAATGGAAGATCATGCCCAGTGTAGACCAGGTGTAAGTGTAAATACACACTGCTTTTCTTTATCCAACACCCAGGAAAACTATATAAATAAAAGGCATATTTACATACAGCTACAAAACATTCCATGCAAGTTGTGAGTGTCAATATAATTGATATCATTAAGTCACCTATGTTGATCTCTGGCTGTCGCCTGGCAGAAAATATTTTTTACACACAAACAATTCAGATTTGATTAATTATCCAATATGTAACATGGCGTGATGAAGCACCTCCCTACTGCATGACTGCTGGTCTCAGATCAGACATAGATGAGCACACCACGTCTCGTCATTTAAATCCACACCATTCCTTATCCTCCGGTGGACACTATGCCATATGTCAAAGATTTGTCAAAATGCTACACCAGGACTACATCCTCACTAAAACAACACATGTAGATAACACAGAAATGCTGACAGTGGCACAAACAACACAGAGATCTTGGCAAATAATCCAGACAGAAGAAAAAAAAAAATCCTGCAGTGTTAACATATTGTAGTAATTCAGCTGAGGGTTGATTTATAAATGCATGAATTTGCATTTTAAATGCAAAAATGCATTTAAAAACAAATATCCTTGCGAAAGAAAATTTGTGGACAAGTCGATAGGATGAAAAACCATCATTCTGTCGTTTGGTTCTGGTTTCTCCACCTTCACAAAAGCAGATGTTAATTTCTAGAAAATAAAATAAGCAATTTAGTTTAGAGCATCTTAAACAGGAATAAAAAAAAAGAATCTTGATCAAATGACTTATAACTCGACACAGCATGAACATGCAATGAACGCTCAACTTTGATTACGAACGAGAGAAATCAGGCGGTTTCAGTCCAGAAACTCACTGACGTGCTATTATCTTACCATAATTGTTTTTCATCTGGCGCAGCTTGTCCTTCCTGATTTTTATCTTCTGTATTCAGACGCAAATGCTCTATGAAAAATCACAAATATATGCAAACAGGAGTCAAGCGCAGCTAAAACCTAGTCAAAAACACATCAGATTCAGAGAATGCAGAGTTAAAAAAAAGATAAACATGGCTGTGCTTGTGTCTTTATCATGATGTGATGATATTCACTTTGAGAGAACATGCAGTAGAATTGCACTTGACAAAGAGAACAAATCTAGTGGACACTCTTCTTTCAGACGAACACAATCAGTTATATAAAAAAAAGTCCTGTCTCTTCAAAGCTTTATAACGGCAGTGAATGGTTGTGTTGTTTATGAAGTCCATAAAAGTGCATCTATCCATCCTATCACTGCTCCACACGGCTCCGGGGGTTAATAAAAGGCCTTCTGAAGTCTAAAATAACTAACTTCCGAGTAACCCTTGACACATGCGTATTGAACACAGAAGCGCAGAGGATAGAGCAAAACAAAACAGCGAATTAAGAGTCTAAAATGAGAGAGAATGGCGGAGGATTTCGATATAAGAGAAGAGGGGCTGGAGTTTGTTGGCCAGCCCGATCTGCGAGAAGCGTCAAAGCTTGTGATTCTCCTGTACATCGCGTCAGGGGTTAACTCTTTTAGTGACTTGCTACCGCTGACCGCCAGGAAGCTAGTTATTTTAGTCTATAAAGTTTTAAATATGAATATTTTTAAAACGGAAACGCGTCACTTCGCTTCAGAAGGCTTTTATTAACCGCCTGGAGCCGTGTGGAGCAGTTATATGATGGATAGATGCACTTTTATGAACTTCAAAAATTGACAGCCATTCACTGCCATTATAAGTTTTGAAGAGCCAGGACATTTTTAATATAACTCTGTGCTCATCTGAAAGAAGTCATACACACCTAGGATGGCTTGAGGGAGAGTAAATCATGGGGTAGTTTTCATTTTTGGGTGAACTATCCCTTTAAATGTTTATTGGATATTCAGAGAATTGTTTTAATGATATAGATGCGTATTAGCTGATTGTTGACAGTAAATGAGAACGTATTATAGCCTACTGTTTCCCTTTCCGTTGCAAATAATATAAAAGCAAACGCTATACTTTTTCCTCAAACCGTTTAGTTTCTTTGTTTAACAGGTTTATATAATAATGTTTAGATATGACTGTTTAACAGAGGCCGTAAACTAATGAAGACAGAAGAATGCGAGCGCTGCATGATCAGGCACTGGCGTTTTCGGCGCCACCCGTCAAAATAAAAGTCCCGCTTCTAACACATCGGCCAATCAGAAAAGCTGATCAGCCGATGCCGATATTTTAAAAATGGCAAATATCGGCCGACCACCAGAACGATCCACATCAGCTCTTTTCACATCATTGCCTTGATAATTAACAAAATAATAAACAATCAGCCATACAATGAAATACAACTCTTTTATGTTGACAGTCGGCTTGCTGTGATAGTCAGTGTTGCTGGTTACATCACTTTCCCATAGCGGCACTGTCATTTTTTTAATAGTAATTAAATAATTTAGATCATTTAGATAACAGACTATTAAAACCTGAACATGTCTGCTCATTACGGTGTGAGCCGAACGAGAGTCACAGCACAAACGGAGTCGTCGTCAGAGAGACTGACAAGATGACGGCAGAAGATTTTACTTCAAAGCAAAATGTGAAAGCGCCCATTTAAGGGAGTTTGTCATTGTAGCGTTTTGTTGTTGTGCTTTTCATTAAGAATAACAGGCTAATGAACCCACCATTCAAGCAACCCGCCCAAAAATCGGTGCCAATTCTAAACCAAAAGTACAACGCGCACGGCCGCACTGCCGCTCACTGTGCGTGTCCACTGGCGCGTTTTCAGTTCTTTCCTATGGAAGAGTTTTATTGAAAACACTTGCACTTCTCCGCACCGTTATGAATGCCAGAGCTGCCATGCGCATTTTACTTTTGGTTTAGAATTAGCGATTTACAAGCCCTCGCCGGAGAGGCTGTTGTCATGTGTCGATTAACTGGTGGGAAAATGTCCTCACCGTCACATCCCTAATTGACAGTCAAAGTTAATGAGAATATACTGTAGAGATTTTTAAATTATTATTTGTATTAAGAGATACCTGGTGCCTCCTTTCCTGGCGAATTTCTTTCCTGCCCTTCAGGATCACCTGTGAGAAAGAAGATCCATGAGTTCATGCACAATAGTACAGACTAAAAAAGAAAGAAAAAAAAACACATTTCATAATATATAAAAAATATTGGCCTAAATAAAGAATATAAATACCTACTCATAAAAAAAAAAACTATGAAAAGCTAAGTAAGGGCTTTATTTCATGTCCTCTGTCCCTCACGGCACCATGTTTCATCAGTGCGGTTTATGTATCTGATACTATGATCCATACTATCCATGTGTATTGCTGACTAACCGTTCTCTGATAGTTTGAGTGCATTATATTCCTTGAATACCATCAGACTGCTTTACTCCAAACGCTCAGTGTAAAATCAGATTAGCAGTTAATGATATAATGGTCTAAAATAAATTAATTTCCTTGTAAGCTTTCTTCTAAAAAAAAAAAAAAAAAAACACTTCACATGAATGATATGAATAATGTGTTAAATATAAAAAGCCTATTACTAATTTATTTCTCAAAATAACAGATAATCCATCAAAGGAATCAATGAACCGGGCTGAGGGGAGAAAGGTGCTGATGAAATTAAATGTCCATCAAATTACATCAAGTATTTTTATAGTACGTTGCTGGTATGGCATCATTTGTTTTTTAATAAAATAACTTGAACAAACATAAACTCACCATTGATGCATGGAAGGACTCCATCAACATACCCTGGTGTAAAAAACAATATGTAATTATAAATGAATTATCAGACTAAAAATAAAAGTGTTGTTGACTAAAGAGATTCCCAAGTAAGCAGCTGGTAAAACAGGGATAAAATTAAACACACACACACACACACACACACACTTCTATGCAATTTCCTGCATTAACACCACTATTGGTGCCAAAAGCTATACTTTAGTTTATTTTGAAAGACGAACTGTCTCAAACTTTACTTTTTTTAAATAATCCTAAAGCATAAGGAAATACACTTCTAAGGGAATCTACAGACTCAAAGCTTAAAGGCAAAATACACATTATGAAAGATAAAACACAGCAGGAAACCTACTTTTAAAATGTTCGTTGAGTTTATACAGGACAGTGCCGCCGCCGCCGATGATGAGGAGTAAGATGGTGATGACAATACCAGCTATCCCGCCAGCTCCAATTCCACTGTTTGATCCGTCTGAAGAAACAGAGCATTAGCTTCAATCGCTGAATGAAAGATGTCATGAAGGCTACAGTTGGCTCATTACAAAACACACTAATATGACCTAAACTTATTTAATTTACATAAAATCCATAATGTTTGTAACAGTGTTTATTCAGTGTGTGATCAAAAGGTGTGATGAAGATGACACAGCCATGAGGTTTTGTGCTAATTCTGACAGAGTAGGGCTGGGCATTGGCACAGATTTTGAGATTTGATTGTATTTCAATTCACAAGCTCGAGATCCGCTTAAATTTAGATTTTGATATCAATTAATTTGGATACATATGTACAGTACGTCAATTTTTCCCAAGGAAATAAAAAAACTATTTATATACACAAGCATTTAAGTTGCACTAACAGTTTTTATAATAACTTTTTAATGATATGTTTCTACGCCTGCAATTTATTGGATGGGTGTGCTACAAAAAGTTGTTTACATCAGAGTTATGAAATGCATGAATGAGAATATAACAAGCGGGAATCAGGACATGCTCGATGTTATAAGTGCAACATATCCTGAAAGGGAACTCCGTGCTCGTGCTGACTGGTCTATGGTTTTGCATACAAGAAGAATGGAGCGCTAGGAATCGTTCTTCACACACACACAGTAAATTAAAAGGAAAATGCTCAATAAACTGCATAGGAGCAATGTGACTCTGGCCTCATTTACACTGCAGGTCTTGATGCCCAATTCTGATTTGTTGCCTATAGACCGTCCGTGTACACATTCTTTCAATTGTGACCCATATCTGATTCATGGGTTTCCATCTGAAACATCATGCATGCTTAAAGGGGGTTCAAGCGCCACACACTAGCCAATATGGATGAATGTTAAATATGCTTGAAGCTAGCTCTGCGATGTATGCAAAGTTCACCATGATGCACTATTACGTACTAGTGTAGCTAAACACTGCCTCCGCAGAAGATCAACGCCTGCCTCTACATCACTGCATGTTTAGCCCCGCCCACTGATTCGCACAGGCCAGTGTAGTAAATTCACTGTGGATTATTTGGTAAATTTGCAAACAGACTTTTACAATATGGACTCGACAGCAATGCCACAACATGTCAGTAACCATGTTCATTCTAATGCCTGATTTGAGACCAGTGATTTCTGATATGTAATGATTCATGTACAGTCCGATGTTCTGTGTCAGTAAATCAAACAGTGACTAAATGCTCAACGTCACATTGTGTCTCTTATGCTGCGTTCACACCAAATGCGAATGGAGCGTCAAATTCGCGTCTAGTTGGACGCTTGAACATTTTGAATCCATTCGCATGAATAAAGCGAATTGGACGCGCAAATAAATAGAGCGTTTGAAGCTAAATAGACACTCGTTCAGGGCGCTCCACACAGGAGCTGCGCCTGGATGACGGCCACTTTCAGCGGCACTTCCGCTTGTCCCGCGGGCAAGTTCAGACTTGCCAAGATCGAGGATGGGAGGATACAAGTCCGGTGTTTAACCACTACAGAGACATCAGAGCCAGCGGTAGACGTCAGAAGGACTAGCCGAGGAAAGGCTGCTCTCGCCGGGGTTAACGAGCGCTAAATGCCCGCTGATCGACTGGATCTCGCAACTCCAAAAACGCCAGATAAAATATTCAAATAGGCACTCTTTATAAATAAACCACAGATTTGAGCTTTAAACAACTACATTCTCGCCTGAAAAAGTCTTAAAACTACATTTTGTGAAAATACAGTAGTATTATTAAATTACTCAGGGTTTCTCATCCGTCACTTCACCATGTGACAGCAGCAAGCAGGCTCCTGATTGGTTAACGTGGCGCGAACAGACGCCAAAGTTCAGATTTTTCAACTCGGCCGTCAGATGCGAATTCGCTTCAAACGCGTCAATGCACAAAAAGCACCACTCACACGTATCGTGCAAGATGCTCAATTTGCGTCTTTTGTGCAAACTGGACGCGTTAAACGCGTCTTTACATTGACTTAACATGGAACTCATTCGCTCCAGACGCTCTATTCGCATTCGGTGTGAACGCACCATTCGTTTTTATAGAAAGTATATATAGAAAAGAGAAAACGATTAAAGAACGCTCCTTTAAATCACTCTTAATTTATATGATTTTATTGTTTCAGCATGTTTATTATAAAGAATCTCCCATTTCTGTCTGCAATATAGAGTGGGGGAAACGCCCCCCTTAAAGGGATAGTTCACCCAAAACCCCAAACCCTGTTAATTACTCACCCTCAGGTCGATCCAAATCCACAAGACCTTAGAGAAGAAGAAGAAGGAGATCTTAATTAGTGTTCTGAAGATGAACGAAGGTCTTACGGGTTTGGAACGACATGAGGGTGAGGAATAATGACAGAATTTACATTTTTGGGTGAACTAACCCTTTAAGGACCGTGTAATGCCGTGTTCTGTACAGTAGCCTATATAAATGCTTGCGCTCGCCTCTCAATCATGCAGTGCGTCGTTGTTTCATAATATAAGATTAATGTTGGGAAACTTAACTTGTAGTTGAAGTACCGTATTTGAGATTGATTGAATATGAATGCGTCACAAATATCCCGTGCTCTCCGGGCACTGCCATTAATGGAGGATAGAGCGAAAGTGGTTTTACACTCTGTGATAAAGGCCTATTACATACCTCATTTAAATATTTAGCGGGAAACATAAATCCGTTCAGTTATCCAGATGGCGACCACGTGATGTGAACAAATGTAAACGTGCCGTGTCCTGATCGACCAATGAGCCGGATCACGGTGATCGCATGTTAATGCCAACTGTAAACGCAGCCAGAATAAGTTCCTCTAGAGTAGATTATTTCTGATAACAAGCGAAATAAAGTAAATTACATTAGACGCTGCTCTTGTATGCAGTCATACTGGATATTTATGAAATATTCAAGGCTTTTTGGCGAGTCGCACACACCGTTTTTGCGCTGGTGTCATATTCTCTCAGCTTGATTGTTAATGTTTATATCACGTTACCCAAGAATAATAAGTATCCACTAGCCAGACCGATAAACACAGACTGGAAGTTAACTTCGGGCCAGGCGCGTAACCGTGCACATGCGTCTGATGAAACAGTCTATATTTAAAATCACATCAATTCCAAGCGGCTCCTCCCCCAGTTTCTCTTGAAGCCAATACTGAAGTGACAAACTGCAGTTTATCGACTGGCCACTAGGGACCGGCTCCAGAAGAGAGCAGAATCTCACTGAGCTCCATGTTAAAATGCCCAACTTTACAGCAGAGAAACACGTTTACAGCCTGGGACAAACTGTGGTTTTGGTCTATACGGCTAATTTTGCCCTTCATGACAACTGTGAGGGGGTGCATTTTTTTATAACTCACTCGTTTACATTATATAAAGCCTTAAAGTTCTGCGTAATTTAGGATGTGGCCACTTTGAGTGACAGATGGATAGCCATTTGTCTGCTGTCTGTTAGTCATTACCTCAGCTCCGCCCACATCCCGCCTCTTTGCCCATTTTCTGTTACCCAGGCGTGATGCGCGATGACGCGCTGCGAAGATGGCAACGGCCATACGACTTTACACTTCAAAACTGCTTCTAAACAGCTTTGCTTGCCACTGAACTTTCTGCGCGGCTCCGCAACCGAAGATGCATGAGCTTGAGGCGATGCGATAATATAAAATAAAAGATCCATGTTTAATAAAAATGTTCACAAAACTTATTGAAAATGTTTAGAGAAGTTAGAAAATGTTTAAGAGATGGTTAATTTAGTTATAGTTTAGTACATGTTCACCCATCCATATATTCTGTTCTAATGTCACAAGTAATACTGGGTTTACACAATTCTTTCGTGGTGTGGTTTTGGTAAAGTTTAATAAAGTAAACATTGTCATACGTGTACCTTACTTCTCACCACTGTTTCTTGATGGTTTATAGAACAATTACTCCCAGTTGCCCTCCGACCTTTCAAAGAATAGCACAAATCGGCGAGCACGTCGAGAATAAACACTTCCTCAAACGGACGAGGTCATAGTCAGCGGAGGGTTAAGCCTCAAGGAGGTAAAACAAGTTTGTGGTATAACCAGTCTTGGTCGGGACGACGGTCTTGCATAATTAGCAGACGACGTTGGTCTGACTACGGTCAGCTGACTTGTTTTCCTGATTCATCAACAATTTCCTCGCTCGCTGCGGCACTCATTTTCCACGCATCACTCCACGCCGGTTCTGTTACCAACTCAAGCACGATACAGTCACATGATTAGCTGTTAGCATGTCACTCCCTATGTTGCTAGGTTACCAGAGAGTGAGTGCCTTTGTTCATGCAACCAAACTTGCGTCGCAACCTCGAGTTTCTTCCAACGAAGAAGAAATAAAAAAACGGTCAGAACGGTCTAAGATTGGATGCATTTTTTATTGATATTGATTACGTGTCTATCGCGATACATATCGTTATTGTTTTATTGCCCAGCCCTAATAACGCATATCTGATATGAATAAAACACGTAGTCAAATTATAACCATCTGAAAGGATTGTTATTGCCGCTTCCATAGACATCAGTGTGTGTTTTTGCTAGTCCGCATGTGCATTTAAATGTCTGAAACCTAAAATAAACATGATGTGGTTGAAAACACTGAATAGTTGTGATATGTGATGAGCACTGAGCGCGTCTGTCTCTGGCTCGGTGCCAGTCAAAGCACGAAAGCACGTTGACATTTAAGTGGCACCGAAATCTGTGTTCTGATTCGCTCCAGTTACATAGGTACCGAAGCCGTATTGGCTAGGGATGCACGATATATCGGCAACATATCGCTATCGATCCAATAAGAAAATTTGACTGACATTCACACCGATAGATAACGCATTTCCTTCAGCTGAGACAGATGCGCGGCCCACCATGATGATGGGTTTGAATTGCTCGAAATTTGCCATGAATGGACAACAAGTGGTTATGAATTCCTTTGAATCCCCGGAAACACGTTCTCTCATTAATAATGTGGGTATAGTAATAAAAGTGTCAAAAACAAATTATATATGTAGCGGAGCAACGCAAGAGGGAGCACGCCAGAAAGCTCAGGAAAACTGAGAAGAGAGAAAAGAGCATTCAAAGCGGCAAGAAAAGAAAACTTCTCCCGGTAAAGAATTGACCTGGAGAGGAAAACAAATGCTTACTCATTCGATTTGATGAATGCCATTAAAAATCTTATGTTGGAAAGTGAATTTGAATGCTCAAATTGTGAAATGTTTAAGCACATTCTGACCAGCACAGTCAAGTTCGCTGGTCATTTTAAGCATATATAAGGCGTAATATTAAGTTTATGTAGTATAAACATCTGATTAATCTCATATAGGATGCGTTTCGGTGAGTTAATAACCCACATCTTCAGTTTCAGCGCGCGCTCTCAAACAGGGGAAGACAGGAGTTAAAGGCCTTCTGACTACGCAACTTAGATCACCTGTGCGTGATTTTGTGCAAATATAAGTTGTAATATTATATTTATTTTGTATAAATATCTGATTGTTCTTATATATGATGCATTTAGCTGTTAAGTAACCTTATAGCGCTTCAGTTTACAGTTGTTCGTTCTCTTCAGCTTCAGCACGCACTCAAACAGCAACGTTTTTGTAATCAGGCTCTCAAAGTTTATTAAAATTTGGATTTAGATTCATCAGCCAATATATCGGTTATCGGCTTTCAAACATAAAGTAGTATCGGTATCGGCCAAAATGTTCATATCGGTGCATCCCTAATATTGGCACCGGGTTTCGGTACCCAATCCTAGTCATGTTTAGGCCTGTCGCAATAATCAATATATCTATATCACACATTACATGTACATGACCTCAATATCGCCCATTATGTTTAGATAATGTCACCAACATTACTCGATTGTGCGGTCATCTTGTATGTTTTACGTGACGGAGGCGAAAGTGGTTCTCGGGCAGTTCCTTCATACACAGAGCGGTTATCGACAGGCGGCGCTGTTTGAGGCGTTATAGTGTTTTCCTGACAACTACTGACAGATTGGAAGAATAAGCCCAAATGGACTCGCTTTCAAAGCCGCAGTCCCCTGTTCCGGTGCACGTCAACGCAGAATGACGAGTGTTAAAGCCGCTTCACAAGGGAAAATGTTTATTGAATTATTATTTAGGATAATATATTTGTAGGTCTACTTGCATTATTAAGCTGTTATATTAGGTCTTAAAATGACAATATCGTTTATCGCAATTATTTCTGGGATGATATCGCGAAACAAAAAGTAGTTTCAGGCCTATTCATGTTTCCTTCTGTGTTGCTTCAAGTGCAAATAATATTTGCCACTGATATCATCCTTACGCGCATGACAGCAGCTGAGGGCTTTAAAATTCAAGGTAAGATGAGAGATATTACCTCAGGTTTACCTGAAAATTATCTGCTTCTTTTTGTGAAATGTTAGTGAAATATACTTTCAAATAATTTCACTTGATTATATATATTTTTTTATCTAGTTCTAATGCACATTCAGATATGTTTAAGTGTGATGTAGGTGTCCAAACACTTGTGAATGTTAAGACAATATCTGAACAGTAGATCTCAGCAGCACCTAAACATGTTGAAGCGCAGTCTCACCGTTAAACAGATCTCTCTCATAGACCCGATCACTGGTCTCCTCACTAACATCGTTCCTGAGTGTGCAGGTGTAGAAGTTTTCTGGATCTCCATTTTTTTTGACTGTGATGGACTCTCCTTTAGTGATTGACGAACCCGTCAGTGTTTCTCCAGCAGAATTCTTCCAGGTGATTGGTTCACTGTACTCGCATCTCAGATACACAACATCAGGATCATCAGTCTTCTCTATCTTGATCTCAGGTTTGGGGACCCGCTCTGTGGAAGAAACAATGAGAGCATTCAGGAACACGGGGAGTTTTTTTAATATAAACTATCACTTAAACAATGTACTATTGTACTAAACTGTTCATTTGCCATGGTAGTAGTACCTTAAAGTATGGTAGATCTCATGGTGCATGAATATCAGTATCATTGTATTATCACAAAGTACAAAGATATAGAAATCAGACACCACATATCTAAAATTCAAGATATTTATATAATAAGTATAGTTATGGTAATCATTCAGTTCACTATGATACTTAGGGCTGGGCAAAAAAAAACAAATTTTTCAAAATCGATTCTCAAAGGCCACGAATCTATTTTTTTCCATGTTTATTTCCTCTCACATTGAACACAAGATTAACGTAAACCTAATTACTAGTCTTCTCCACTAGATGTCACCCATTTGCCTTGCGCGATGTTACAAAGGCGCGCCTGTCATTCATTCAGTGCTTAAATCGCGGCTTCCGGTGCGTTGTCGGCTTTTGTAATGCTGTATAATACTACAAATCTGCAGAAGCATTAGATGAGACATCACCCAGACGTTGCAACACCCCCACAAACGCTAAAAATAGATCACATACACGCGAATGCTTGCCTTGCATTAGGATCAAGCTTGAGCGTTCACTGAAGCACGTACGGTAGCCATTACAGACATATGCAAATCAACTGAGTCAACAGACAGCGCAGGACCAATAATTCAAACCTAACAGATTTCCTCAAATTATAGTTAGTCCACATAAGTCAGCATGTTAAGGTATCGTTGTTCGTTACCACGGCAACTACTCGTGTCCAGATATGAACGCGCCTCTCCGCACACACGACGGGCGGCAAAATCTCAAGAAAAGCTTGCCGTGTACCGATCCGATATCCTTTTTATGTTTTAGAATAAATCAAAATATCAATAAAAACAAAATTGTATAAAATGCTTCTCAGATTAATCTTTTATAATAAAGTTGCAAAATTGTATTTAACAACTGTATGCATTTGAAATATAGAGATGGGTTCTGTTTTAATGTACCCGAGCGCACCTAAAATAAAGAGTTTAATACACAGGTGTGTGGCTCTTCATTTCTTTTTAATTACCCTCTTGTAAACTTGCGTTCACTGTTCTTTTTTTATAAGTAACCTATAGTATTTGTATTAAATCTATATTCATTGAGTTGAATCAAGAATCGAAACATCTGACTCGACACCCAGCCCTAATGATACTTGTCATATATCATTATTTTCATCAGCGTAATAATTATTGTAATATTTAAATTCAGTTTAGCCTTTATACAGATAAAAATAAATACTGAAAACTATGGAACAGAGTATCACTACTTATGCAATTTAAAACAGCTTTATAATAATATAATAATTAAATGAGGCCTTTAAAGTATTTCAATAATCAATATTCACTCACGCTTAACAGTCAAGGTGAATCTCTGCTCCTGCTCTTTACTGTTGATGTCAATGGTATAAACTCCACTGTGTTCTTCTTTTAGATCAGTTATAGTGATTTGTCCAGTCTTCACATCAAGAGTTGTGATGCCTTTGAATCTCTGATTCGGGATGATAACACCGTCTTCATCCCATTCAATCGCCTTGACAACACCAGCACTGTTTCTGTGTTTCCAGGTAATGCTGCTGACAGAAGCAGGAAGAGGTTTGTCTGGACGTAAAGAAACTGGATCACCCACTGCTTTCATCACATCTGCACCTGATGAATGAAACATGAGGGAGTGTGTTAGTCAACATTCAGCAAGAGAGTCTTTTTTTTATTATTTAAATGCATCACATTACAGACAATGAACATGACAATAGTCATTTCCAAAATATGGCATACACTTGTTGAACAAATATAAACTACAAAAAGTAGAAACAGGCAATATGCATTTTCCTTTAGCCCACTTATGGCATTGCCCCAAAATCAAACAAAGATTATTTTAACAATAAATGCCGCATTAGGTGGTAATCTTTGTCGGATAAAATAAAATCTGCATATTTTTTTCAGTGGAACAGTCAATACAAAATCTGCTATAAATGCAGTTTAAAAAAAAAAAAGAAGTGGAGAAGATTTTCTCTCTCAGTCCCACGGTCACACTCTGGACTTAATTTTGTCTCTTGGCCTGTTGATTACTGACAATGACTGAATCTCTCATATCGGATCACTCTCCTATCATTTTTAAAATGTCTCTCCCTGCCATCTCCTATAAATCAGCATCTGACACAAGACAGACCAGTGTTTACTCACCACTGTTCTGTGATGATTTTACTGAGCTTTATAATGAAGCCAGCCTTTCTATGCCACTTGAATCCACATTAGCTGAACTAGATGCTAAACAACATTATGAAGTTTTAAACACTTTATGGCTGGATGTCTTGAATGTGGCTGCTCCTTTTAAGTCTGTTAAGCCAAAACCTAAATCCGAGCCATGGGTTGCTCAAAATATTCGCTCCTTAAGACAATCATGTAGGAAAGCTGAAAGAAAAACGAAAAAGGACAAAATGCAAATTTCGTTCGATATTCTTAAAAACTGTTTGACTCTGTATCAGTGTGCTGTGAAGAAAGCCAAGTCTCTCTACTTCTCAGATTTGATTGACAAACACCACCACACTCCTAAAATTCTGTTCTCTGTTATACATTCAGTGTTAAAGTGAGCACTTTTCAAAACCCTACCTATAAACTCTGTGAAGATTTCTTGAGACATTTCAGTGACAAAGTAACGAGTCTGAGGGCCCAGATACAAGCAGCTGATCATGAAATCTTGACGCTTGGAAATCCACCTGCCCTTTGGTCTACCTTTAACTCTGTCTCTCTACAATCAGTTAAGGAATTGTAAACCTTAAACCTTCCCTATGTCCTTTTGACTCAATACACCCTCGTTATGTGAAGCAATTGATTGTCGTTATTGGATCAGGACTAGTGTCCTTGCTAAACAAATGTCTGCATTCAGGGTCTGTCCCAGACAGCTTAAAAAAAAAAAATCGCCATGGTCACTCCAGTTCTAAAAGAAACCCTCACTGGATGCATCCATCTTAGCCAACTTCCGGCCTATATCCGTTTTACCCTTCATCTCTAAGGTGATGGAAAAAATTGTGCTACTACAGCTCAATTCCTTTTTAGCAGATAACCAAATCTATGAGACGTTTCAGTCTGGTTTTAAAACAATGCACAGTACCGAAACGGCCCTTGTTAGAGTACTTAATGACATCTTAATGGCTACTGATTCAGGCGATTCTGTTATTTTAGTTATGCTTGATCATGATATCCTCATCTCTCGCTTGGAATCATGCGTCGGGCTACAGGGGGAGGTCTTAAGTTGGTTTAAATCCTTAAATCGAAGCTTTTCAGTAAAAGTCGGTAGCTTCACCTCCTCCTTAGGCAATCCAAGTTGCGGAGTTCCTCAAGGCTCTATTCTCTCTCCCACCCTTTTTTCCTCTTTATTTACTTCACTTGGGCTCTATTTTTAGAAAACATGGTGTTTCGTTTCATTGCTACGCTGATGATATGCAGATTTATGTGCCTGTAACAAGAAAAGACAAATCTGCTCTCCGTACTCTATCAGCTTGTCTAGATGATGTTAAATCAACTTTCTTTTCCTGAACTCGGATAAAACGGAAGTCATTGTCTTCAGCCCTTCGGACTCTAGAATACAATCATTAATACAGTCATTAAGTCCTTTCTCCTCTCCCCAAGTGAGGAATTTGGGAGTGGTTATTGACAACTGTTTAAAAATTGACAAACAAATAAAGTACTGTTGTTGGTTCAAGTTTTTTCTGCCTTCGCTCCCTCGCTAAAAATCAAATCCTTCCTTTCAGAGAGCTCTTTAGAGACTGTAATTCATGCCTTCATCACATCGCGACTGGACTACTGCAATTCCCTGTACTATGGGATCTCAAAGAAGCAAATCTCTAGATTGCAAGTAATTCAAAACGCTGCTGCTAGATTTCTAAAGAGACGCAACAAATTCGATCACATTACGCCCCTCTTGCCCACCCAGTTTAGGATCGAGTATAAAATCCTATTACTTGTTTTTAAATCTTTAAATAATTTAGCTCCCTCGTATCTGACTGATCTTCACTTTTACACTCCTGTGAAAGGACTGAGATCGGAGGGAAAACTACTTTTAAAGATCCCCAAAACCCGCCTAAAGACGAGGGGAAATCGAGCTTTTGAAGTGGCTGGCCCCACGCTCTGGAACAATCTTCCAAATTCGGTCAGAATGGCTTCCAGTTTATCTGAGTTTAAAACTCGTCTTAAAACTCATCTGTTCTCTGTCGCATTTGATATGTAAATATGAGGGCTTTTGAGGATATTAATTTATGTGTGGTTTTATACATATGTGTGTATTTCCATATATGTGTGAGTTTTTATTTTTATTTTTATTTTATTATTTTTTTTTTAAGTACATTTCTCCCATTATTATTTGTACAGCACTTTGGTCGGCCTTGGCTGTTTTTAAATGTGCTTTAGAAATAAAACGAACTTGAACTTGAACTAGCTGGCCTCCGTTACACTCACCCCCCTAAACTTCACTCCCATCCGGGTCACGGCACCAATGTAATCCCTCCTGTTCGAACCACCCCGCTCTAAGCGGGACTCGAACTCGGGTCCGCCGGATGAGAGTCGGACACTCTAACAAGGAGGCTAAAGGCTGCAACCTCTAATTTCAGTCGCTAGAGCATCTCTTGAGATCAGAGGAGTGAGGTTTACTCGCACAGCAACTACTAGCTGGCCTATGTTACACACACCCCCCTAAACCTCACTCCCATCCGGGTCACGGCACCAATGTAACCCCTCCTGTTTGAACCACCCCGCTCCAAGCGGAACTCGAACTCGGGTCCGCCGGATGAGAGTCGGACGCTCTAACAAGGAGGCTAAAGGCTGCAACCTCTAGCGTCAGTCGCTAGAGCGTCTCTTGAGATCACAGGAGTGAGGTTTACTCGCACAGCAACTACTAGCTGGCCTCCGTTACACTCACCCCCCTAAACCTCACTCACATCCGGGTCATGGCACCAATGTAACCCCTCCTGTTCGAACCACCCCGCTCCAAGCGGAACTCGAACTCGGGTCCGCCGGCATGAGAGTCGGCAAGTGAGATTTACTCGCACAGCAACTACTAGCTAGCCTCCGTTACACACAGTTTTACCACAAATACCATGGTTAAACTATGGTTAATTTGTGGTTACTATGGTTTAATAAGCATGTTTTTGGTTTTATTTGTAGTTGGAGCATGGTTCGTTTTCGTAAGATCTCATTCTACATCCCTTAATACCGAAGCTTGACCTCACTAACTATCAATAAGCAGTAATTATGAGTTTACTGAGACAATATTTTTAGTTAACAGTGAGACTTTGACTCTAAACTAAAGCGTGGCCATTCCATCTCCTATCAGTAATAGCAAGACACCATTCACATGTCCTTTAAACACATTTATAAATGGATGCTAACGCTATATTCCTCTTTAGGGATTATTGGAATATCACACATTTGGAGAAATTCTACACAGGTGTTCATTTTCATGAAACACCGGTTTAACACATACACCAAAAAAAAAAAAAAAGTTTTATGTCTAAACGTTATTCCACATTCTACATTTGTTTGGAAAAAACAAACAAAAAAACAATGTACTGAATTTACTTCATCTAACTGGAATCTAAATGACCTCGAAGTTGGATTGTGACCCCACCCATGTTTGGCTAACACGTTAAGGCAACACAAAAGCACCTAAAAGTAGCTTATAATGTACTGTTTTTGGACACAGTATTCTATCGAGATATGCATGTAAAGAACACAATACATGTTCTTAACATATGATAATAATATGATTATTATCGTGATAATAGCCATGTTATAATCACCTGAACGCGTTTGTATGGTCGTCGGGCCCGGCTTGACCTGTAGCTAATAACGTAAACAAAACCAGGCCACGACAGAGACTGTCGGGAATATAATTATATCAGATACACCGCTATCACTTGATATTTGTAAGTTAACCTACAGTAGCGTATCTTTTAATACTGAACTTGTAAAATAACAATGCTAGCCATCTTTGCTACCGAATGCTAACGGCTCGCGTAAGTTACCTGAGGCGGCTTCTGAGGCGATGAGCGCGAGGAGGACGGCCGGCCAGCATCTCAGAAGAAAGGTTAACATCTTTAGACAAAAGTAGCTACACTTTCATGTGCTTTTTTTATTTACTCAGAACGTATTGGGGATTCACACTCGATACGCCATGAAACGGCTGAGGGCGTTTAGACAGGAAGTCCAGAAACCGAAAGTAAAGGGTTGGTGTGGCAAGCCGCTTTAACTTTTATTCAATCGCATGATACTATTTGTACATTTATTAAATTCAATTATCACTAGTTAAAATGCTAATTCCTGATCAGCAATTTAAAATTTCACTAGTTCAAATGTTAATTCTTGATTTCAACAATTTTCAACTAGTAAAAACTCTTGATATCAGGAGGCTAATTGTATTTTCACTAGTGAAATGTCACCATAGGCTGCCATTCAAATTCAATTGTTGCTATGAGGAATCAGCATTTAACTAGTAAAAACAGAATCATAAAGGATTCGTATCATGTGAATGAATTAAAGTCAAAACGGCTTGCCATAGGGTTGGGTTTCAGCGACGTTTAATGTCGTCATCTAGTGACCGGTTCCTCTGAATCCTTTACACACCCCAAAAAAAAAAAAAAAAAAAAAAAACCTAACCTTTGACAAAACTGTGATTTCATAACATTTAGATATGAATCCAACTGAAAAATACTTGTGAAAAGATGTCTTTCAGTCAGTCAAATAGTGGAGCTCTGCAGCCATTTACTGGTAGCAGTCTTTTTTTGTTATTTTAAAACTGTATTTTTAAAAAGATGGGCAAAAATGTTACACTAAACCATGTCAGATTATCCATGTTATCCCCACGAATGAAAGTTAGAAATGTGGGTCTTTTATAAAAAAGTGAATTTTACATAAACTGATTGTGTGTGAAAAGCCATTAAACAAATAGATTTTTACATTTTTATATAAATGTAGAATTTATTATAAATACTCAAACAAATGTTTTGTTACAAAATTACATTTTGTTGCCTGGGGTCTGTGGAGACCCCGAAGCCCCTGAGTGTAATTCCCAAATGAAGACCGTAGAAGGGTTAAAGATGCACATTTTCATTTAGGGTAGTCAAGATGTTAATGTCTTTTTTTTTTTTTACATTGATTTATTACATGGAACATGCACTATATTGCCAAAAGTTTTGGGACGCCTGCCTTTACATGCACATGAGCTTTAATGCCACCCCATTCTAAATCCGTAGGGTTTAATATGGAGTCGGCCCACCCTTTGCAGCTCTAACAGCTTCAGCTCTTCTGGGAAGGCTTTCCATAAGGTTTAGGAGTGCGTTTATGGGAATTTTTGACCATTCTTCTAGAAGCGCATTTGTGAGGTCAGGCACTGATGTTGGACGAGAAGGCCTGGCTCGCAGTCTCCGCTCTAATTCATCCCAAAGGTGTTCTATCGGGATGAGATCAGGACTCTGTGCAGGCCAGTCAAGTTCCTCCACACCAAACTCGCTCATCCATGTCTTTATGGACCAACGCTTTGTGCACTGGTGTGCAGTCCCCAAAGGCCATCCCCAAACTGTTCCCACAAATTTGGGAGCATGAAATTGTCCAAAATGTCTTGGTATGCTGAAGCATTAAGAGTTCCTTTCACTGGAACTAAGGGGCCAAGCCCAACTCCTGAAAAACAACCCCACACCATAATCCCCCATCCACCAAACTTCACACTTGGCACAATGCAGTCAGGCAAGTCCCGTTCTCCTGGCAACCACCAAACCCAGACTCATCCATGGGATTGTCAGACAGAGAAGCGTGATTGGTCACTCCAGAGAACACGTCTCCACTGCTCTAGAGTCCAGTGGCGGCGTGCTTTACACCACTGCATCCCACGCTTTGCATTGCACTTGGTGATATAAGGCTTGGATGAGCTGCTCGACCATGGAAACCCATTCCATGAAGCTCTCTACGCACTGTTCTTGAGATAATCTGAAGGCCACAGAAGTTTGGAGGTCTGGAGCTATTGACTCTGCAGAAAGTTGGTGACTTCTGCGCACTGTGACCCTCAGCATGCGCTGACCCCGCTCTGTGATTTTACGTGGCCTAACACTTCGTGGCTGAGTTGCTGTTGTTCCCAACTGCTTCCACTTTGCTATAATCCCACTAACAGTTGAGCGTGGAATATTTAGTAGTGAGGAAATTTCAGGAATGGACTTATTGCACAGGTGGCAACCTATCACGGTGCCACGCTTGAGTTCACTGAGCTCCTGAGAGCGAGCCATTCTTTCACAAATGTGTGTAGAAGTGTCTGCATGCCTAGTGCTTGATTTATACACCTGTGGCCATGAAGGGATTGAACCCTGAACTCAGGGATTTGGAGGGGTGTCCTCGTACTTAATATAGTGTATGTGTTTCCATACGTTTTGTGTATATAAATGGTTGAGCATTCATGCTGCTTATGTATTGCACTATTTTTAATTATGCATTCATTGATATTAACCCATTACTAGCTTTCCAAGTGCATGCAAGTGTTCATATTAAAATGTATATACATAATATGCAATAAACAATTTTGTATGTGGTTGATTTTTTTTGTATAGTCTGTTTATTTTAATAAAGGTTAATGGAAACCAATGAAAAAAACAAAAAAAAAACACACCTTGAAATCTGGTTCCTGGAGGCACCCAAAGCAGTTCCTCACAGTGAGAATGCAGCGACTGAAAAGAGCTCTTGCCTTATATATGCTTGTTATAACGTCACTTTAAAATAGCGATGCATTATTCTCATGTCTGAAAATAAAACAGACTGTGAAAGAATATCATGTGCAATACCCATTTGTTTTCATGGTTTTGACCCATGTAACGTTGTATTCTAATAAGCAACCACAATTATAGATACCAGTGAAACTTCACAATTCTTGATGCCAACTTGTATAGCTGTAATGAGGCTTCAGCAAAGTGAGGATCCATTGGCAGCTTTAATGTAATCTTAGTCGTACAATCAGGACTAATCACCAGCAAACACAACAGTAGAGACAAAGCAACTCATAATCCAAAAACAGGCGTAAGGTCAGGGCAGGCAGCAAACTTACATAAATCAGTCCATAAGAGAAAATAGTCCAGGGCAGGCAGTAAGGAATCACGAGGAGATTAAACAGTCCAAGAGTAAATCACAGGAAGCCAAAACCACGGGAAGAAACACTCAGAGATGTGCACCGGGCAAAAGAGAACACCTGAGAGAACACCAGCTAAACAGTGATGAAAGTCAGGTGCAAGGGTAATCAGTGCCAGGTACGTGAGTGGGAAAGGTAGTCCAAAGAGTTTTCATATTCAGGAGAGGGATCCCTCTGGTGGAGAGCAAAAGTGACAGCAGGAGTCTCGTTTGTGACAGCCTACCACAGCAAAAACTAAGTGTAATAATATAAAGTAAAAACATTATTGAATACAAGTGAGCAGTCAGCAATAAAACAAGGTTCGTAGATACTGTAAAATTTAATTCCAGGACTTTAAGGACTACAAGAGATCTCACTTATCAAACAATATCTTTATTATCTAGATATAAAAAAAAAAAAAAAAACCTGAATAAAACAAAATGGTACAAATAAAATGCATCACAATGGCTGGTAATGGGCGATATGGCCTAAAATCCATAAAAAACCACCGTCCTGCACGCGCTCCTCCATATAACGGCAGTGAATGGCGACCAGGCTAAAACTTTACGATGAAAACTTTAGGATACAGAAGTGTCTCGCGATGATACAGGGAGACACATGGCATATGCGGAAGTGTTCAGGAGGCATACCATAAGGTTTTTTTACAGTCTATGGTTGCAGTTGCAGCTCACGTCATCAACACGCATAGTGCAATAGAATTAAAAACTCTATCGTAGGCCAATTTTGTATCGTTTATATTGCATATCGTTTATATCGCCCATTACTAGCTGGTAACATTGAAATATATGATGACAAAGATATCGCTTTCCTTGTTCAAACTGCTTTTTTTCTTCTTATGAATATATGATTGACCTGAAGAATGAAAGCTGTATATACTATCATATATAAGCAATATCACACTCATAGTCATGCGTAATGGCTCCTTATCTGTAACAGATGGGCTGCAGCGTTAATTTTGGGTCAAAGATTGTTTTATCAATAAACGCAAACACTAATTTCACATATATTCACAGGGCTCAAGGCTAAGGGTTTTTTCTACTGGCCTGGTCGGTAGAACACTTTAGCAGCGCAACTACCACCACAAAAAAGTAATAAATAAAAATTTTTGAGCCATATAGCTCTAATAAATATGGTTCTGACTCCAAAAACTACTAGCCTAACTCATATAAATTTGAAATATTGTTAAACACAGTCAGCAACAGCAAAACTAAATACAACAGAATAAACATACAAATGAAATGTCACAGAAATAGTAATCAAATGTAAAAGAGCACTGTATAAATATAGATTAACCATTATTAAAGTTATTCAGTCAAGAGCAGTGAGCGTTTTTTTCTTCTGTCTTGTGTTATCTAATCTTTGAGAAAACGCTTCTACTGTAGGCGGCGCTATTACACGTCTCCAGAAAGAGTAGAGAATCCCCCAGGATGAGATGGGACTGTGAAGCTTTGGGGTGTTGATGGACTCCATCTACTCCATCTGTGTTTGATCATCATTCTGCATCTGACCCAGACGCAGTCTTTGACAAAAATGCAACTTTCTCAGCTTTTTGCTCAATTTTTTTTCACAAGTGTTGATAAAATATTTTTTAAGTACAATCAATCAATGTGTCTGTGCGCTTCGCAAAAGTATGTGCAAATTATCAACTTCCGTGAAGATGCAGCACTGACATCAGTGTCTTTCACGCTGGCCCCGAGTAGGCCTGAAATTGTCTTTCAATAAATCAAGCTCTTTTCAAGTACCTTTTCATAAATATGGCTGTTTTCAAGGGTTTTCCAGGACTTAAATTTCAAAAAGTCAAATTCAAGAACGAACCCTTCTTCAAGAATGAGAAAAAAGGCGTTTTGCTGTGAGAACTGCGCAATGGAAACAGAAAGGGTCATTATACATTAACAAATCTTTGATACAAATGTTGTAATTTAATGGAAAACTATGTGAATGGCGTGGTAAGATTTTGAACAACTTGTGCACGATCCCCTTTATTCTCAATTGTCTATTTGGCAACTAGCATTAATATTTTCTTAATATTCAACGTTAATACATAATGCCTTGCTACCGTACATAAAAACAAATGCTTCTTTTAAAGTGGCCCTATTATGGCATTTGAAAGTTTCCTATTTTTGTTTTGGGAGTCCCCAACAACAGGTTTACGTGCATGCAAGGTCAAAAAACACTTTCATTGTCTTATAATACGCATTTATTTTTACCTTATTTTCTCAATGACTCCCAAAGATTCACTCTGAGAAGCTCTGATGTACACACAACGGCTGTCCGACTTCACTCACATTCACTCCTTCAAGTGAACCGTTTTAGTGGACTAACGTAGGGAATAGTGAATGGGGGTATAGGGGGCAATTTCGGAATCAGCCAATCACTATATATACGGTGCACTTTCAGATTTAAAACTTTGTTTTATGTTTTCATTCACTTAGAGCTATGTTACACACTACATGAAAGGTAATTCTCATAAATCCATAATAGGGGCACTGTAATAGGAGGTGAAATTGAAGTAGCAATCAAAATTTTGGGGTGGCCCCGGACACCCCTCTGATTCCTCCAATGGTGGAGAGGGGCCATAAAGAATATTCAATTGGATGGAATGAGTTGAGGAGAGGAAGCGGGTTCTTGTCTTTTTTGAGGATTAAAGAGAGAACTGCCTGACACATGGTTGGAGGTTTGGATTTCAATGAAAGCAATTGTTCAAAAACTGATAGAAACAGTAAGAAATTCTCACCTAGTCCCTCCTATTTGCACAAGTGCACATTTATATATTCAGAACCAGTGGAGAAAGAGCCATCTTCTCTACCCAGAAGACAGAAAAGTAAAAAAGTAACAGTCAAAGTTCTGAAGGCACAGACGGTTCAGAGCTCCAGATGCTTTAGTAAAGATGGGATTTAGAGCCAGTGACCAGGAGAACGTGTTGAGATGATCCACATGTGGCTTTGCATCTGAAGAGTCACACAGTTCATGAAGAGCAGCAATCATTCACTCATGGACATCATTTCTGAGGGGAAAAAACAGTTATGTGTATAAAAATGTTATATGCCTTAAATGTAGATTATAAAAAACACATATGCTATGGAATCAGATTCACTCCCACCGAATCGCTCGTAAGCAGCTGATTTCTCCCCAGCTGAGTGCATTTACTGTTGCAGCCACTGCTGTTAGACTCTGTCTTATGCTTATTTTATTTAGTTGTCCCTTCCGTGATTACTTTGGCGTCACTCTATCTCTATGAGCGAGCGCATGCTCTCTTTCTCTTAGGTTGACGCACATGTTCAGCATTTGAGATGTTCAGTTGCTGCCTAATATATCCCACCCACTAACAGGTGCGTGAGATAATCAGTGCTATTCACTTCACCTGTCAGTGGTCATAATGTTATGCATGATTGGTCTATATATACTGTATATATACACTCACCTAAAGGATTATTAGGAACGCCTGTTCAATTTCTCATTAATGCAATTATCTAATCAACCAATCACATGGCAGTTGCTTCAATGCATTTAGGGGTGTGGTCCTGGTCAAGACAATCTCCTGAACTCCAAACTGAATGTCAGAATGGGAAAGAAAGGTGATTTAAGCAATTTTGAGCGTGGCATGGTTGTTGGTGCCAGACGGGCCGGTCTGAGTATTTCACAATCTGCTCAGTTACTGGGATTTTCACGCACAACCATTTCTAGGGATTACAAAGAATGGTGTGAAAAGGGAAAAACATCCAGTATGCGGCAGTCCTGTGGGCGAAAATGCCTTGTTGATGCTAGAGGTCAGAGGAGAATGGGCCGACTGATTCAAGCTGATAGAAGAGCAACTTTGACTGAAATAACCACTCGTTACAACCGAGGTATGCAGCAAAGCATTTGTGAAGCCACAACACGCACAACCTTGAGGCGGATGGGCTACAACAGCAGAAGACCCCACCGGGTACCACTCATCTCCACTACAAATAGGAAAAAGAGGCTACAATTTGCACAAGCTCATCAAAATTGGACAGTTGAAGACTGGAAAAATGTTGCCTGGTCTGATGAGTCTCCATTTCTGTTGAGACATTCAGATGGTAGAGTCAGAATTAGGCTTAAACAGAATGAGAACATAGATCCATCATGCCTTGTTACCACTGTGCAGGCTGGTGGTGGTGGTGTAATGGTGTGGGGGATGTTTTCTTGGCACACTTTAGGCCCCTTAGTGCCAATTGGGCATCGTTTAAATGCCATGGCCTACCTGAGCATTGTTTCTGACCATGTCCATCCCTTTATGACCACCATGTACCCATTCTCTGATGGCTACTTCCAGCAGGATAATGCACCATGTCACAAAGCTCAAATCATTTCAAATTGGTTTCTTGAACATGACAATGAGTTCACTGTACTAAAATGGCCCCCACAGTCAAGATTCAAGATTCAAGATTCAAGATTCAAGAGTTTTATTTGTCACATACACAGTTATATACAGAATATACAACCGGCAGTGAAATGTAAACAGGTCCGCTCCATGGACAGTGCAAATTCACAGTTAAAAACACAAGGAAGAAATTATAATAGAAATAGGATATAAAAAAGTACTATCTATATATATATATATATATATATATATATATATATATATATATATATATATATATATATGTCTATATCTGTAGAATTATAAATAATCAAGTCAAAGAGAAAAAAAGGTAACAAATAAGGATAAAGTGGAATAAAATAAGTGAAATAAACTGTGCAGTGAGTAAACTGTAGACTTTTATACATTTGTTAACCACATATTTATGAGTATAATGTGCAAACAGGTTTATGACAGGTTGTTACACAGTAACAACGAGAACAGAAAGTGCAGTGCAATGTCAGTGTATCGATGTTTATCCTGACGTGAAGTCACGTGATGTTAAGTGACTGAGTTCAGGAGTCTGATGGCCTGGGGAAGAAGCTCCTCCTGAGTCTCTCAGTTTTGGCCATCAGGCTTGGAAGCGCTACCAGATGGTAGCAGCGTGAAATGAGGGTTTGCAGGGTGATTAGAGTCCTTGATGATCTTGGTAGCTCTACCTTTGCAGCGTTTGGTGTAGGCGTCCTGCAGAGACGGAGAGCTGACCCTGAGATACGCTCGGATAAGCGCACTACTCTTTGCAGGGCTTTGCGGTCATGACTGGTGCTGTTCCCATACCACGCTGTGATGCACTGAGTTAAAACACTTTCTATTGCCCCTAAATAGAAAGTTTTCAGGATAGCTGGTGAAACCCTGAATTTCCTCAGCTGGCGCAGGTGGTACAGTCTTTGCCTGGCTTTTTCACCTGTGTCTGAATGTGAGCAGTCCAGGTCAGGTCCTCGGAGATGTTTACTCCCAGGTACTTGAAGCTGCTCACTCTCTCTACTGGTGACCCGCTGATCATGAGGGGGAGTATGTCCGTTGCTGTCTCTTCCTGAAGTCCACAATCATTTCTTTGGTCTTGCCAACATTCAGAGAGAGACAGTTGTCCTGGCACCATGATGTTAGATGCTCCACCTCGTCCAAGTATGCCGTCTCATTGTTGTTGGAAATGAGGCCCAGGACAACAGTATCATCAGCAAATTTGATGATAGAGGTGGAGCTGTGTGTGGGCAAACAGTCATGCGTGTAGAGAGAGTAGAGCAGGGGCTCAGGACATAGCCCTGTGGAGCTCCCACACTCAGGGAGATGGAGGTGGAGGTGGACTGGCCTATTCTCACCACCTGAGGCCTGCCAGTGAGGAAGTCCTCAATCCAGTGGCAGAGAGAAGGATTCAGGCCGAGATCCAGGAGTTTGGGGGTTAGCTTGGTGGGAACTATGGTGTTAAAGGCTGAGCTATAGTCAATAAATAGCAGTCTTACGTAGTTCCCACTTTTGCTGTCGATGTGAGTGAGGGAGGAGTGGAGGACATGAGAGATGGCATCTTCAGTCGATCTATTGGGACGATAGGCAAACTGAAGAGGGTCCAAAGTGTCAGGAATGAAGGCGCAAATGGTGTTTTTAATGAGTCTCTCAAAGACCTTCATGACTATAGACGTGAGAGCCACTGGACGATAGTCATTTAGGCAAGAGGGTTTACTGTTCTTAGGGACAGGGATGATGGTGGATTTTTGAAGGAGGTGGGGACCACAGATGTAGCAAGGGACTCATTAAAGATAGATGTAAACAACCCGGTGAGCTGATCAGCACAGGACCGCAGAACACGACCTGAAATACCATCGGCCCAGCAGCTTTCCTGGCGTCCACACGCTTGAGTGCTCTCCGAACTTCATCCTCCGAGACAGAGATCACGTGATTGTTGCTGCTCTGAGTAATTTCCTCTAACGCGCCACTTGGCGGAGTCGCGTTGCCGCGGTTACAGTCAAAGCGAGCATAGAAAGAGTTTAACTCGTTCACGAGCAACGGATCAACGCTTGCCTCTGCAGAGGATTTAGATCCAAAGGAGCAGATGGACCTCAGACCCTGCCACATGCGCGCGCGAGTCGTTGAGTTGGAAATGAGACTCCACTCGGTCTTTATAACGGAGTTTTGCGGCTTTAACTGCACGTCTGAGAGCATAGCAGGGACGATCTGTATTCGTTCATATTCCCTGAATGGAGACCGGCGTTGTAAGCAGCAGTGCGTGCGTTCACTGCCGCGTGGATTGAATTGTCCACCCACGGTTTCTGATTTGAGAAGGGCGTTATTGTTATTGTTTGCGTGGCTTGCTCTGTAAGCGTGTTGATGAAGCAAAGCGCCACGCCTGTGAACTCGCTTACGCCAGCTGAACTCGCTCGGAACATGTCCCAATCCACATCGCCCAGAGCTGCCTGTAGCGCGGTCTCTGAGTGGGGTGACCAACGCTTAACTTCCGCCTCACCGGGGTTCCTGGAGGAGCTTTTGTTTGTATTCGGGAGTGAGGAAAATGGCGGCATGATCCGATTTGCCAAGCGCTGGAAGTGACCGCGCTTTATAGGCGTTCTTAAACGGAGAGTAGCAGTGATCCAGTGTGTTTGCTCCTCGTGTGGGGCAGGAGACGTGCTGATGAAAGTTTGGCAGGACTTTCTTTAGGTTTGCTTTGTTAAAATCGCCCGCGACAATGAATGCCGCGGCCGGGATGTTGGTTTATGGCGCCGCTGGCAACATCATGAAGGCCAGATAAAGCCAGCGCTGTGTCTGCCTGCGGTGGGATGTAAACGGCGGTCGCGACAACCGCAGAAAACTCCCTAGGCAGATAGAATGGGCGGCAGATGATTGTTAAATGTTCCAGATGAGGTGAGCAGGACCGCGAGAGAATGGTGATGTTCCTGGGATCGCACCATTTCTTGTTGATCATGAAACACACTCCACCGCCTTTGGATTTACCGGCCTCGGCTGTTCTGTCCATCCGAAAAACAGAGAAGTTCTCCGGACGGCGTCACAGCTGTGTCCGGGACCGCGGGCGTGAGCCATGTTTCAGACAAACAATAGATATTACAGTCTCTCATGTCCCGTTGAAAACTTATCCTGGCTCTAAGATCGTCCATCTTATTATCCAAGGATTGAACATTTGCTAGAAGAATGCTCGGGAGAGGAGGTCTGAATGCCCTTTTCCTCAGTCTGTTACGGATACCAGCACGTTTCCCACGGTGTTTCTTTGTTCTACGCCGCTGGCTCTGTCCATTGTTCAACTCGGCGTTCCGAAGAATCTCAGATGGCCACAGAGGATCGCCGTAAGTGTCCTGAAACAGTCCAGTGTAGAGGTAACCAATGTCCAAAAGAGTTTTGCTGTCATAGTAGATCAATGCAGATGATAAGTTTGTAAAAACTGAGAGTAAAAGAAAGTAAAATAGTAAATAAAAGCACAGTCTTCGCGGAGCGACCTGAACGGCGACCAAACACAGCGGCGCCATTTTGATGGTCAGTCACCAGATCTCAACTCAATAGAGCATCTTTGGGATGTGGTGGAATGGGAGCTTCGTGCCCTGGATGTGCATCCCACAAATCTCCATCAACTGCAAGATGCTATCCTATCAATATGGGCCAACATTTCTAAAGAATGCTTTCAGCACCTTGTTGAATCAATGCCATGGTGTTCCTAATAATCCTTTAGGTGAGTGTATATGTGAGTGTTTGTGTATAAAAGTTAAAGTTATATACAAGTTGAAGTAACTGTCGCACGGCATTTACCTTTTTTAGGTTTAATTGTTATGTTTCAGTTCAGTCGGGTTTACTCATCATCCTCTACTTCATAGAGATGCTTGACCTTTAAATTGAACACAAACAGACTTTCATTAATTACTAATCATTGCTAGGTACTTTAAGCAGCTTTTGCATGTGTGTGTAAGTTTACGTATAGAAGTGTGTGTTTGACCTGTGTGGGTTGGATAGAGAACAGTTCGATGTTTAGGTAACGTGTGGATGGATTGATGCTGTAGGCACTGTAGTTCATGCTGTAGGCATTTAAGTTCATGCTGGTGTCCTCTAGAGTCGTTTCAGCGAGTATTTTATACAGGCTCTCCCTGTAGAAGACATACACAGCATAATGCACTATTTGAATCATTTATGCATTTTTTTGTCTTCTGTTCACGAAGGCTGCATTTATTTGATTAAAACTACAGTAAGAATTGTGAAATACTGTGAGAACGCCTCTGTGTGATTGCGTCGTGAAGCATGAATGGAATCAGTCAAATGCTTGAAAAAAAAGCCTGAAGCAAGTCGATCACAGGCATGCAGGGAGTATGGTAGGGTGACACAGCATCTTGTTCCCCATTCAGGGAACTAAGGTTACAAATGTAACCGAGACATTCCCTTTCAAGGGAACTCGTGCTGCGTCGTAATGCCGTGGGAATGCAATAACAACTTTGCCATTAGAGCAAATGACCGTAATCGTAGTGCACACTAAGACGATAACACTTGCGCCCCAGGAGTGGAGCCAAAGTCAAGTTCGTAGAACCTCACAAATGTGTGCGGCAAGGACCAGCCTGCCACATCACAAACATCCTGGAGGGAAACTCCTGACAATAAAGCTTTCGAAGCAGCCATAACTGCTTGTAGAGTGGGCCCGTACTGCCAAAGGTGAAGGCTAACTGGCTGCCTCATAAGCAAGTGAAATGGCCTCGACCATCCACTTGCTCATCCTCTGCTTAGATGCAGGGTACCCTTTTCTAGGTGTCCCAAAGCAAACAAACAACTGTTCAGACTTCCTCCACAGGGCAGCTCTGTGGACGTAAGCATCTGGGGCCCTAACTGGGCAGAGCATATTTAGTTTCTCTTGGTCAGACATCTGGAAGGGAGGAGGACAGAAGGCCTGCAGCACAATAGGTCTTATAGTATTAGTAGGAACCGTAGGAATGTAACCCGGGATAGGGTGAAGTAAATCTTTCACTATACTGGGCGCAAATTGGGAGGGGTGTCTCCAATTCTCTTGAGAGACGAAAGAGTGAGAAGAGAGTTTTTAGATTGAGAAACTTCTTCGATAGGCTCAAAGGGAGACACAGAAAGGCCTTGCAAAACTATGGCCAAATCCCAGGTTGGTACTCTTAAAGTGCCACGAAGGAAACGAGTAACCAGCAGGAACTCCAACGAGGAACTCCAGCACTGCATCCACCGAGCAGTTAACTGGGTCCAACTGGTGATTCACACACCATGCAGTGAATAATATCCACTTCAAGGCATAAAGTTTCCTTGTGGATGGAGCTCTGGTGTGAAGGATAGTCTCAACAACTTCAGTTGAGAGACCTAAACTTATGAGCTGGGGGGGGGGGTGAAAAATCCACAACTCTGGGGGGGTGAAAAATCGACCCGCTTGCCTGAGAAAGAAGATCCCTCCTGATCGGAAACTTCAGAGGAGAGCTATCTAGAAGAGACACTAGGTCTGAGAACCACACTTGGGCAGCCAGAACGGGGCTACTAATAACAGATGGGCCCCGTCCCGGTGAACTCTCTCCAGAACTCTCTCTGAAGCAGCGCAGTCAGGGAAAGTTGTACATTTGGTAGAAGTTTCCACTTTGCCAGAAAATCTAAGGGTATCAGTCTCTCGAGACTGGCCTCTGGTGTTCGTACAGTCATCGCAGCGCCCTGAAATGGAGAGCTGGCAGGGAACAACTGGACAGACTGTTTTAAAACCTTCCTCGGAGGGAGTGAGCTTCCCTCTAGAAAAAGCTTGCTGGGCCTTTCCACGCCCCGACTTAAAGGCGGGGTTGGCAGAACAGTCCCCTGAGGGCACCGAGGGGGGACGGGCACTGCATAATCAGGTGGAAACCACCTTCCCCCAAAGGGGTCTGCCCTCTGTCCTTCTTTGATGAAGCCCTCTTCTTCTCTCAGGGAGGCGACGCTCTGTTTCTGTTGCACCCGATGTGAGGAGCTCATAGACAGCCGGGGCTGTTCCCGCCCAGCAGCCCCCAGTACCCAAATTCGGCGAGGCAGAAACTGGAACACCACCACCTGCTTTATAGACTCCTGAAACCTTTCGACTGAAGCCTCCGCTCTGCCTCGGCAGAAGTGGGACCCAAGCCATGAGGAACGTGAGCCAAAGACCCTCCTCAAAGAGTGCCCGCGTTCTCATAGGCAAACGCTCACAATGCTCACATGCAGCCCCCCCGAGGGCTGCCTAAGCGTGCTGCGCTCCCATACACGCACAGAGAGTGTGTATCCCCACCCGTAATGAAACAAGAGCAGAGATGAACACACTTTCTGAACTATTGTTTGCTCGTCATGATACTGTTTTTTTGCGTGTATACCAAGCAATTTCTAAAGACAGACAAAGACATACGATTCACAAAGTGCACTTGCTGAAGGCACAGATGCTGACACTGTTTGGTTCAGGAGTGTTTTATAGTTTCCTGGTCAATGATGTCACCAGCCTATGATGTTCCGTCACTCTATTGGACTGATTCCATATGAGCTTCACGGTACAATCATGCAGAGGCGTTATCACAGCGTTTCGGCACGGGTTCCCTTGAAAGGGAATATTTCTGATTATTATCAATGTTGTAAAACAATTATGCTGCTCCATATTTTTGTGGATATCAAGATACATTTTCTTTTCATTATTTTTTGATGAATACAAAGTAATAAAAACAGCATTTATTTCAAATATAAATATTTGAAACATTATAAATAGTGTAGAAACTCTGTACCTCTCTGCCAGCACCTCCAGGGGTGCTACACCATCTCCCCAACGCCTGACCATCCATGCCATGTCAAACACACCCAGGAAGCCACGACCAATCCCAGTGCCTAAAGGCCAAAAAGGCTGCAATAAAATAATAAAATAAAATATTACAATTTTAGTTCAATTAGAGAACAGATTAACTACAATACGTGCAGTATGAGCCGAACGAGAGTCGCAGAACAGACAAGCAGCAGGAGTCAGTCGAAATGTAAACGTGCCTAATTAAGGGATTTTGTCATTGTACTGTTTTGTTGTTGTGTTTTTCATTAAGAATAGTAAGCTAATGAGCTCACCATTCAAGCAACACGCCCCCGAATTGGCAAACCGAAAGTAAAATGTGCACGGCTGTGCTGTCAAAAAGTCCATTCAAAAAGTGAAACTTGTATATTATATTCATTCATCACACACAGACTGATATATTTCAAATGTTTATTTCTTTTAATTTTGATGATTATAACTGACAACTAAGGAAAATCCCAAATTCAGTATCTCAGAAAATTAGAATATTACTTAAGACCAATACAAAGAAAGTATTTGTATTGATTTGATTTGAATAAGGGTCTTATCTAGCGAAACGATCGGTCATTTTATAAGTGCAAATGCTTGCCTTGCTCTGTTCTGTGATGCGCCACGTAATACGCAATTACGTTGAAAAGGTCACACTTGACGTAGACGGAAGTACAGAGTCAGTGTTTACAAGTTGAACGTACACATACTAAGTTTGGTGCCCACTGAAGTCCATTATATGGAGAAAAATCCTGGAATGCTTATCAAAAACCTTAATTTCTTTTCGACTGAAGAAAGAAAGACATGGACATCTTGGATGACACGGGGGTGAGTAAATTATCAGCAAAAGTTTATTTAGAAGTGAACTAATCCTAAAGTATAATGAGGTTGGGTTCCATCTTATTAAAAATGGCTAGGCTAAGATAATTGTTTAAAAAAAAAATAGTATTGTATTTTGTCAGATTTTATAGTGTAAACATATGCAAGCACAAATTAGAAATATTGTCGCAGTCGTGTGTTTATTGTCTTCATGTTTAATTAGTCAAAGTGTTTCTATCTTCTTTTTACTCAGCTACAGTGCTAGGGATTTCCTAAAAACGTCATTATATTACTTCTTTCTGAGGCATATGTGGAGTTTCAGCTCGAGGGCGCCCTCTGGCTTCCAATATGACTGAAACATGAGCGTGTTTAATGCTCAGTAATGCTCACTCCATCCTATTTTGGGTAAAAAATAGGAAAAAACAGAATAATCACAATTAGATATTTTCCCAATTGTGCAGCTCTAGTGTGCATGAATGGTCATGTGACATGCATTTTCGGTAGTGTAGTGTGGACGGAAATTGTTTCTGAAACACAGTTGAAACGCCAGTATGGATGAGGATCATTTTCAATTTAAAACGCCGTCTGAATCATAAGAAATGCCAAATGATCACGTTTACTCAAACAATATGCTAAAAACACACCTCTACCAGAGAGTCTCCCACCATTCCGATGAGCAGTTTCTTCCCTTTCCTCTCCTTCACCAGGGACGCGTTCTCTGCACTTCGTAAGCAAGTGAAGTCAAACATGGACACGTCAGGGCGGTCCTCGTGGTTCTTTGCAAACTCCATGTTCAGCAACTTTTGATGTGTGCAGAAGTTGGCTGCATCACGTGCATACTTCTCCAGAGCCTCCTGGTTGACGTTTGCAGGCTCGAGCAGCTTCTTGACATCAGAGGAATCCTGGGAACGAGAACGTTTGTAAGTGTAATGAGCTGGAAACGAGTTGAAACACACCTGAAGCATCACAATTCACCTCTGCTGATAAAATCATGGCTCTGTTTAGCTTTTCTATGAGATATTCTCTTTGAATGTGTGTATCATACCTGATTTATAACTCCTCTAGTTATCAAGCTCTCCTTTTCTGCAGTCATCACAAAATAGTGAGTCTCATCTCTATAGTAGACAATGTTCTCCAGATCAATGTCTGAAAAACATGACAAACAACAGGACAGATGAAGGGGTGTGTGGGGAAACAAAAGTGACAAAAGGTAAATATGACAAAAGTTTGTTTCTTCTCTTGTCTATGGTATAAGGTAAATGTGTGATTGTGATTGGTCTGTACCTTTCTCAGACTTAAGCATTTCAAAGAATCTCTCGTGGCCTTCTCGGACCATGCCACCGGTCTCCGGCACCCAATCCCCTTTTTGTATTACGAAGTTTGCAGTGATACCAATGGCTAACTTTTCCCTAAACTTTTTCCCTGACCTCTTAAATCCTGAAGATATGGGGGAAACAACAGTGAGAAAGTGTCATTAAAATACAATAAAATTCTAATTAAAAAATAAATATTTACATTTAATATAATAATAATTAAATAAAATATTCCAAGTATTTAGTACAAAGTCAATAAAAACAAATAAATAAATTAGTTAAAATTAGTTCCAAGTAATTAAAATATTAAATATCTACAAACTCATGATTATGCTTTATAAACCACTGAATAGACATCATAAGGAAATATATATTAAATATTAACTTCAATATTAACTGTAATATTAGTTTTAAATGAAATTTAATATTATATTTTAATATTAATGTTAAAAGTGGATAAAAACAGATAACATCTGATATTTGTTGTGCTCAACCATCTGCATGTTTCATGAACATTATAAAATTAAATCATGTTTTGGAGGCAAGAAAAGGTCAGATATATCAGGTGGTCTAATAATTTTGGCCATCATTGTATATTTTCTTAAATGTTGAATTTACATTTTATTTAATGTTTAAATTAAATTCAAGGGGAAAGGGAAAGTGGATTTTATGGAATCCACTGATCTGCATAAATGTTTTATTACCATCAGGCACATATTTTGCCCCTCCAGCTGAAATAAAAACATCAAAATCAAAATCTGCAGCTGTGTGGGACTCAGGAGACACCTTTGCCCTCCATCCTGAGAGAAAGAAAGAGAAAGAGATATGAGGCTAAAAGTTGAAGGACAACTACATGATTGCGGACCTTTCAACTTCCTGTGAGCTGGTTTGTACCTGTGGATCCTGATGGTTCACGCAGACCTTTAAAAGTCACGCACGTGTGCACCTCGACCCCCAAAATCAGGGCCACCTTCAGCAGAATCAACTGCAGCTGACGGATGCCTATAGAGAGACACAGACCTCATCACTATACATGTATTAAAGTGAAGTTTCACTTTGACAATGATTTAACCTACCCCAAACTTTACATTACATTATGGAAGCAAATGCCGTTTCATGTTGAATGTAATTCATTTGGTGATGAAAACACTATACTGTAGCTTATATAGATTCTCACTTATGTGGTCAATGGAGCCGCTGCAGAATCTGCTATAGAAATTCTTTGCCCCGAGGTTTTTGAGGTCTTCAACGGTGTAGGGCCACAGATGCAGGACATTATTTCTGGTGAACTTGCCTCTTTTTTCCAGCACAACTACCTGAGCGCCCAGTAGGGCCAACTCAATCGCTATCCTAAGACCACAGGGACCCGCACCCGACACTAAACACTGACACAAAGAGAGAGAGAGAGAGAGAGAGAGAGAGAGAGAGAGAGAGAGAGAGAGAGAGAGAGAGAGAGAGAGAGAGAGAGAGAGAGAGAGAGATTGGGTTTCTTTTCCCAGCGTTAAACCACATCATAGATGGAAATATCAGGTTATTCAGGTTATTTAAATGGTACCTTGTTTTGGTGACATGCCTTGCCCTGTTCATAGTCCGGATGGGTGCCTCTCTTGTCGATCATCTGCCAGAGTTTTTTGGCATTCGAGGAGTTGACTTTGTCCTTCAGTTTGCTGTAGCAGTGCTTGTAGTCCCTAGGGTCGACATCCAGGTGTCTACAGAGCTTGATGAAGCTCTGCTGTGTCTCTTCACACGTCTTCGCCTGGACAAAGTTGTCAAACAGAGTGCTGGGATTGACAGAATCTGGTTGGGTAGTCGATGGGATGGGAGGGGCCTGGGTCCTGCAGAGACAAAAGAGAGTTACCTAATATAGATTTACATGCATCCAAAGTAAAAAAAAAAACACAATCTCATAATATGCATTGCAGTATAACATCTTTTCTCACAGTGACTGAAAGGGTTCATTAAAGGATTCAGTCTCTCTAAACCCCTCCTTTCTGAGAGTCTGTGTAACTGAATCCAGATAGTAGTCGCTGTGCAAGTAAACCTCACTTCTCTGATTTCAAGAGACACTCTTGTGACAGACGTAGAGGTTGCAGCCTTTAGCCTCCTTGTTAGAGTCTGACTCTCATGCCAGCAGACCCAGTTTCCAACAGGAGGGGTTACACCTGCTCTGCTCTGATTGGTCAGACACCCCAGTCTGTTGTGATTGGTCTACCCTGCGCTGATTGGTCAGATGGCTCAGTCGGTTGTGATTGGTCTACTCTGCTCTGATTGGTCAGATGGCTCAGTCTGTTGTGATTGGTCTACTCTGCTCTGATTGGTCAGATGGCTCAGTCGGTTGTGATTGGTCTACTCTGCTCTGATTGGTCAGATGGCTCAGTCGGTTGTGATTGGTCTACTCTGCTCTGATTGGTCAGATGGCTCAGTCGGTTGTGATTGGTCTACTCTGCTCTGATTGGTCAGATGGCTCAGTCTGTTGTGATTGGTCTACTCTGCTCTGATTGGTCAGACGGCTCAGTCTGTTGTGATTGGTCTACTCTGCTCTGATTGGTCAGACGGCTCAGTCTGTTGTGATTGGTCTACTCTGCTCTGATTGGTCAGACGGCTCAGTCTGTTGTGATTGGTCAGACGGCTCAGTCTGTTGTGATTGGTCTACTCTGCTCTGATTGGTCAGACGGCTCAGTCGGTTGTGATTGGTCTACTCTGCTCTGATTGGTCAGACGGCTCAGTCGGTTGTGATTGGTCTACTCTGCTCTGATTGGTCAGACGGCTCAGTCGGTTGTGATTGGTCTACTCTGCTCTGATTGGTCAGACGGCTCTGATTGGTCAGACGGCTCAGTCGGTTGTGATTGGTCTACTCTGCTCTGATTGGTCAGACGGCTCAGTCGGTTGTGATTGGTCTACTCTGCTCTGATTGGTCAGACGGCTCAGTCTGTTGTGACTGGTCTACTCTGCTCTGATTGGTCAGACGGCTCAGTCTGTTGTGATTGGTCTACTCTGCGCTGATTGGTCAGACGGCTCAGTCTGTTGTGATTGGTCTACTCTGCGCTGATTGGTCAGATGGCTCAGTCGGTTGTGATTGGTCTACTCTGCTCTGATTGGTCAGATGGCTCAGTCTGTTGTGACTGGTCTACTCTGCTCTGATTGGTCAGATGGCTCAGTCTGTTGTGATTGGTCTACTCTGCTCTGATTGGTCAGATAGCTCAGTCTGTTGTGATTGGTCTACTCTGCTCTGATTGGTCAGATGGCTCAGTCTGATTGTGCGCTGATTGGTTGTCTGTTGTGATTGATCTACTCTGCTCTGATTGGTCAGATGGCTCAGTCTGTTGTGATTGGCCTACTCTGCTCTGATTGGTATTATGGTGAGGGGTTTTACATTCGCCATGTTTGCTACTCTTTGACTGGCGTAGAGCGAGCACAGCTGAGCGAGCGTTTTCAATTAATTCCTATAGCTCACAAGCTCAACTTCCATAGGAATAAACTGAAAATGGTCGCTCTGCTTCACACCAGTGTGCGTGCACCGTACGTAATGCTAGCTAAAACTTCCCGCTTTACAGGCACGAGACACAATAGTAAACGCCCCTGCTGTTTAAAACATTTATCGCAATTTGTTTAACATCTCAACCGACTTGAATTGTCACATATTTTTATTGATTTTCAACCGGCTTGGAGTGAATGGTTACATCCCTAATCATGGCTGTACTTGCCTGGGATTTTCTTCCTCAACGTTTGTCTCGTCTGTAGTCTGAGACAGAATGACTAAGAAATCAAAACAATAAACAAAACAAGAGTCAAGGAAAGATAATAACTAAGAGTGTCAAAAAACACATTATACTTCAGAGAATGCAGAGTACAAAACATTGCTGTGCTTTTGTCAAATTAAAGCCATGTCTTTATCATCATCATGTGATGATATTATTCACTTTGAGAGAACATGCCATAGAATTGCACTTGACAAAGATAACCATTCACTCAATAGTGTACCGGATACTGCTTAGTTACATTTATGAAATGAAAGTATTAAAAGCAGCTTCAAGACAAACTGTAATCACATTAGCTATGACTATATATATTTTTAATATTTAAGAGATTATTATTTTAAGTTTATTATATCTTACCGTTGTTTAATGGTGCTGGAGTATATTGTCCTTCAGTATCAACTGAGAAAAAAGAAGGTCCATGAGTTTATCCATTTCATGAACAATGATACAGAGAAATATTAAATATAATTCATTAAATATAAAAATATTGGCCTACTCAAATAAAAAAAATTAGTGTGTTCAAATCAAATAATCAATCTATCTATCTATATATATATATATATATATATATATATATATATATATATATATATATATATACACACACTCACCTAAAGGATTATTAGGAACACCATACTAATACTGTGTTTGACCCCCTTTCGCCTTCAGAACTGCCTTAATTCTACGTGGCATTGATTCAACAAGGTGCTGAAAGCATTCTTTAGAAATGTTGGCCCATATTGATAGGATAGCATCTTGCAGTTGATGGAGATTTGTGGGATGCACATCCAGGGCACAAAGCTCCCGTTCCACCACATCCCAAAGATGCTCTATTGGGTTGAGATCTGGTGACTGTGGGGGCCATTTTAGTACAGTGAACTCACTGTCATGTTCAGGAAACCAATTTGAAATGATTCAAGCTTTGTGACATAGTGCATTATCCTGCTGGAAGTAGCCATCAGAGAATGGGTACATGGTGGTCATAAAGGGATGGACATGGTCAGAAACAATGCTCAGGTAGGCCGTGGCATTTAAACGATGCCCAATTGGCACTAAGGGGCCAAAAGTGTGCCAAGAAAACATCCCCCACACCATTACACCACCACCACCAGCCTGCACAGTGGTAACGAGGCATGATGGATCCATGTTCTCATTCTGTTTACGCCAAATTCTGACTCTACCATCTGAATGTCTCAACAGAAATCGAGACTCATCAGACCAGGCAACATTTTTCCAGTCTTCAACTGTCCAATTTTGGTGAGCTCGTGCAAATTGTAGCCTCTTTTTCCTATTTGTAGTGGAGATGAGTGGTACCCGGTGGAGTCTTCTGCTGTTGTAGCCCATCCGTCTCAAGGTTGTACGTGTTGTGGCTTCACAAATGCTTTGCTGCATACCTCGGTTGTAACGAGTGGTTATTTCAGTCAAAGTTGCTCTTCTATCAGCTTGAATCAGTCGGCCCATTCTCCTCTGACCTCTAGCATCAACAAGGCATTTTCGCCCACAGGACTGCCGCATACTGGATGTTTTTCCCTTTTCACACCATTCTTTGTAATCCCTAGAAATGGTTGTGCGTGAAAATCCCAGTAACTGAGCAGATTGTGAAATACTCAGACCGGCCCGCCTGGCACCAACAACCATGCCACGCTCAAAATTGCTTAAATCACCTTTCTTTCCCATTCTGACATTCAGTTTGGAGTTCAGGAGATTGTCTTGACCAGGACCACACCCCTAAATGCATTGAAGCAACTGCCATGTGATTAGTTGATTAGATAATTGCATTAATGAGAAATTGAACAGGTGTTCCTAATAATCCTTTAGGTGAGTGTATATACACAGACACATGCATATATAGGCCTACCTTTGAAACATGAACAGCAGGCATCAACACGCTCTGGTGTAAAACACAATATGTAATTACAAACTGATCAATTATCAGAATAAGGATCAGATTTACTAAACAGGGCAAATTAGTTCTGCGGTCTTTAATTTGCGTGTCATCAGTAGATTACACGCAGCCGGACCATCTGCATAATGACCAACACGATCTACCAAGCGCAGCGCAAATTAGTGTTTGGTTTAAATTTTGGGACGGTAAATAATGGTGAAAACACTAGTAAATTGACGAGCACAAACCTTAGTAAATCACCTCGCATAATTCATTTAAAGTGCCCCTTTTATGCTGAGCCCCTATAGATCTGTCTGTGTGAATGTAAACGTTCTGCAAAGTTGTGCACAATAAATAATGTTATTGTTTCCCAAAATAAAGAATCGACTCTGAACCACCTTAACGAATCGTTTTTGTACGAATCTCACTGTGTGATGGTTCTACATTACTAGAAATTATATTTTCATAATTCCCATCTATGTTGCATGTTGTCTGCACATGAACAACTTGACCCGCTGTCAAACACGTCATTTTACTGATGACTACTTGTGGAATTCGCAAAACACTTGCTCTTGAAAGATGGGTTGGTGTTTATTTGGACCAGCTCCTCAGAATCACAACCTGTGCGTATGATTAATTATTGATGTATATATTTTCTACTGGGTGTTCAAAGTTTTATTTTGTGTAAGTTTTCGGCTAACTCACATTATTACTGTCTTACTGAAATACTTCTGCTCATCAGCTGCGGGCCACTATTACCTAAAGCGGTCGTTCTTACTACTTTGAGTGAAGATAAAGGATGAGGAACTACAGCTTCAACAGCTCATAATGTACCTCACAATAAGTAGCGCATCACTGAGAAACCATTCACTAGGGTTAGGGTTGAATGACTAGTTCATTGTTGCTGTCTTTATAGTGTGTACAATCACTAAGCTTTAGGAAGCCTCCGAACGGAGAAGTAGTTATGGTAATGGATATGGTATCGTTTTGTTGAGACATGCGCTGTAAGCGGTAGACCAATCACAACAGACTGGGCCGACTGACCAATCAGAGCTGATTAGACCAATCACAACAGACTGGGCCGACTGACCAATCAGAGCTGATTAGACCAATCACAACAGACTGGGCCGACTGACCGATCAGAGCTGAGTAGACCAATCACAACAGACTGGGCCGACTGACCAATCAGAGCAGAGTAGACCAATTACAACAGACTGAGCCATCTGACCAATCAGAGCAGAGTAGACCAATCACAACAGACTGGGCCGACTGACCAATCAGAGCAGAGTAGACCAATTACAACAGACTGAGCCATCTGACCAATCAGAGCAGAGTAGACCAATCACAACAGACTGGGCCGTCTGACCAATCAGCGCAGAGTAGACCAATCACAACAGACTGGGCCGACTGACCAATCAGAGCTGAGTAGACGTCCTGCTCAAGTCGTACTTGCAATGGAGGTTAGGGTTGAATGACTAGTTCATTGTTGCTGTCTTTATAGTGTGTACAATCACTAAACTTTAGGAAGCCTCCGAACGGAGAAGTAGTTATGGTAATGGATATGGTATCGTTTTGTTGAGACATGCGCTGTAAGCGGTAGACCAATCACAACAGACTGGGCCATCTGACCAATCAGAGCAGAGTAGGCCAATCGCAACATCCTGAGCCATCTGACCAGTCAGACCTGAGTAGGCCAATCACAACAGACTGGGCCGACTGACCAATCAGAGCTGTTTAGACCAATCACAACAGACTGGGCCGACTGACCAATCAGAGCAGAGTAGACCAATCACAACAGACTGGGCCGTCTGACCAATCAGCGCAGAGTAGACCAATCACAACAGACTGGGCCGACTGACTAGTCAGAGCTGATTAGACCAATCACAACAGACTGGGCCGACTGACCAATCAGAGCTGATTAGACCAATCACAACAGACTGGGCCGACTGACCAATCAGAGCAGAGTAGACCAATCACAACAGACTGGGCCGTCTGACCAATCAGCGCAGAGTAGACCAATCACAACAGACTGGGCCGACTGACCAGTCAGAGCTGAGTAGACCAATCACAACAGACTGGGCCGACTGACCAATCAGAGCTGATTAGACCAATCACAACAGACTGGGCCGACTGACCAATCAGAGCTGAGTAGACCAATCACAACAGACTGGGCCGACTGACCAATCAGAGCTGAGTAGACCAATCACAAAAGACTGGGCCGACTGACCAATCAGAGCTGAGTAGACCAATCACAACAGACTGGGCCGACTGACCAATCAGAGCTGATTAGACCAATCACAACAGACTGGGCCGGCTGACCAATCAGAGCTGAGTAGACCAATCACAAAAGACTGGGCCGACTGACCAATCAGAGCTGAGTAGACCAATCACAACAGACTGGGCCGACTGACCAATCAGAGCCGATTAGGCTCGCAGAAAGGAGGGATTTAAAGAGACTGATTCCTGCTCAAGTCGTACTTGCAATGGAGGTTAGGGTTGAATGACTAGTTCATTGTTGCTGTCTTTATAGTGTGTACAATCACTAAACTTTAGGAAGCCTCCGAACGGAGAAGTAGTTATGGTAATGGATATGGTATCGTTTTGTTGAGACATGCGCTGTAAGCGGTAGACCAATCACAACAGACTGGGCCATCTGACCAATCAGAGCAGAGTAGGCCAATCGCAACATCCTGAGCCATCTGACCAGTCAGACCTGAGTAGGCCAATCACAACAGACTGGGCCGACTGACCAATCAGAGCTGTTTAGACCAATCACAACAGACTGGGCCGACTGACCAATCAGAGCAGAGTAGACCAATCACAACAGACTGGGCCGTCTGACCAATCAGCGCAGAGTAGACCAATCACAACAGACTGGGCCGACTGACTAGTCAGAGCTGATTAGACCAATCACAACAGACTGGGCCGACTGACCAATCAGAGCTGATTAGACCAATCACAACAGACTGGGCCGACTGACCAATCAGAGCTGAGTAGACCAATCACAACAGACTGGGCCGACTGACCAATCAGAGCCGATTAGGCTCGCAGAAAGGAGGGATTTAAAGAGACTGATTCATCCATAGAGTCGTTTGAGAATCTCTGAACATTGTGGTGATGTGCAATGTATATTATGAGAAAATTAAAGTGTTTTTTGACATTTGACGCATGTAAACCTGTTGTTGGAGACTCCAAAACTAAATTAGGAAACTTTAAAATAGCCTAATAGGGGCACTTTAAACCACCTGGATTCACTCAATAGTGTACCGGATACTGCTGTTACATTCATGAATGTATTAAAAGCAGCTTCAAGACAAAGTGTAATCACATTAGCTTTACTGAATATATTCTGTAAAAAAAAATTATTTTCTATATTTAAGACAGTTTATTACATCTTACCGTCATTTGATGGTGCTGGAGAATATTGTCCTTCAGTATCATTTATGTGAAAGAAAGAAGATCCATGAGCTTATCCATTTCATGAACAATGAAATTATATATATGATTCATTTAAATTCTCTCCTCCCATAAATTTTGCATTTGAAAGGGAAACTCCTACAAATGCATATGCAATAAGATCAGCCGCAAAAATAACCCTGCCCATGCCTTTTCAGCGCTAATGTTTCTTTGCAAGAATTACATTTTAAATTAGGTCCATCACATTTAAAATTTTTGCGAGCATTGCACACGAGTACTAAAGAGATTCCTAAGAATGCAAAACAGACAAACACTTGCTCTTCTATGCTTGTTCCTGCGTTAATACCAATATTTGTGCAAAAGCTATGCTTAATTTTTCTTTCAAATAAACTTAAAATAATCTCTTAAACTATATATTTTTAAATAACCCTAAAGCATAAAGAAATACACTGTGTAGCGGCTGGAGAAAAATAAGAGAATCTACAGACTCAAGCTTAAAGGCAAAATACACATATTATAAAAGATCAAAAACAATCAGAAACCTACCTATTCTCTTGAATTTATACATGACAATGCTGATGATGATGGCGATGATGAGTAAGATGATTCCAATGACAATACCCGTTATCTCCTCAGGTCTGATTTCCAGGTCTGGTCCGTCTGAAGAAACAGAGCATTAGCTTCAATCGCTGAATGAAAGATGTCATGAAGGCTACAGTTGGCTCATTACAAAACACACTACCATGACCTAAACTTATTTAATTTACATAAAATCCATAATATTTGTAACAGTGTTTATTCAGTGTGTGATCAAAAGGTGTGATGAAGATATGACACAGCCATGAGGTTTTGTGCTAATAGGGCTGGGCATTGGCACAAATTTCACGATTCGATTTTATATTTCGATTCACAAGCTCGAGATTCATTTAAATTCTGATTTTGATTCAATATTGAATGTTTTGGGACGCCTGCCTTTACAACTCTTCTGGGAAAGCTTTCCACAAGGTTTAGGAGTGTGTTTATGAGAATTTTTGACCATTCTTCTAGAAGCGCATTTGTGAGGTCAGGCACTGATGTTGGACGATAAGGCCTGGCTCGCAGTCTCCGCTCTAATTCATCCCAAAGGTGTTTTATCGGGTTGAGGTCAGGACTCTGTGCAGGCCAGTCAAGTTCCTCCACACCAAACTCGCTCATCCATGTCTTTATGGGCCGGCGCTTTGTGCACTGGAGCGCAGTTATGTTGGGACAGGTAGGGGTCAACCCTAAACTGTTCACACAAAGTTGGGAGCATGAAATTGTCCAAAATGTCTTGGTATGTTGAAGCATTAAGAGTTCCTTTCACTGGAACTAAGGGGCCAAGCCCAACCCCTGAAGAACAACCCCACATCATAATCCCCCCTCCACCAAACTTTACACTTGGCACAATGCAGTCAGGCAAGTCCCGTTCTCCTGGCAACCGCCAAACCCAGACTCGTCCATGGGATTGGCAGACAGAGAAGCGTGATTGGTCACTCCAGAGAACACGTCTCCACTGCTCTAGAGTCCAGTGGCGGCGTGCTTTACACCACTGCATCCCACGCTTTGCATTGCACTTGGTGATGTAAGGCTTGGATGAGCTGCTCGGCCATGGAAACCCATTCCATGAAGCTCTCTACACACTGTTCTTGAGCTCATCTGAAGGCCACAGAAGTCTGGAGGTCTGGAGCTATTGACTCTGCAGAAAGTTGGTGACTTCTGCGCACTGTGACCCTCAGCATTGAGTTGCTGTTGGTCCCAATTGCTTCCACTTTGTTATAATCGGGCAACGGGCAACGACCCATCGCTTCTCTATCCGTCATCGTATTAAACCCGCCAATAGCGCGCCAGGTGGATAAACGAATAAAGCCTTAAAGTTCTGCATAATTAAGGGCGTGGCCACTTTGAGTGACAGGTGGATTGCCGTTTGTCTGCTGTCTGTTAGTCATCACGTCACCTCAGCTCCACCCACGTCCCGCCTCTTTGCCCATTTTCAGTTATCTGGGTGTGATGCGTGACTTTACAGACTGCAACGGTTGGAGTTAAAAATCTTCATTTGTGTTCTACTGAAGAAACAAAGACACCTATATCTTGGATGCCCTGGGGGTAAGCAGATAAGCATCAAATTGAATTTTTGGGTGAACTATCCCTTTAACAAATCGTAAAATAGGTGCAATGTTTATATAGGAGTCACATATTTGAGTCACCGCAAGTGGAGTGATATAAACGGTGAAACGGTCCCAGTGCTGATACTCTGGGAATATCGCACGGCTGGAAAAGGCTCTCAGCCAATCAGAATCAAGAGCCAGAAAGAACTGTTGAATAAAAAAATACAATCTCATTCTCAGGTTTAACTGAAAATGAATTGCAGTAAATCGAAGACAACTTCTTTTTATGAAATGTTGCTGCTTTGATATTTTATCATCTAATTCTAATGCAATGACATTCAGATATGTTGAAGTGTGATGTAGGTGTCCAAACACTTGTGAATGTTAAGACAATATCTGAACAGTAGATCTCAGCAGCACCTAAACATGTTGAAGCGCAGTCTCACCATTAAACAGATCTCTCTCATAGACCGGATCACTGGTCTCTTTACTTGCGCCGTTATCGAGTGTGCAGGTGTAGAAGTTTCCTGGATCTCCATTTTTTTTGACTGTGATGGACTCTCCTTTAGTGATTGACGAACCCGTCAGTGTTTCTCCAGCAGAATTCTTCCAGATGATTGGTTCACTGTACTCGCATCTCAGATACACAACATCAGGATCATCAGTCTTCTCTATCTTGATCTCAGGTTTGGGGACCCGCTCTGTGGAAGAAACAATGAGAGCATTCAGGAACACGGGGAGTTTTTTTAATATAAACTATCACTTAAACAATGTACTATTGTACTAAACTGTTCATTTGCCATGGTAGTAGTACCTTAAAGTATGGTAGATCTCATGGTGCATGAATATCAGTATCATTGTATTATCACAAAGTACAAAGATATAGAAATCAGACACCACATATCTAAAATTCAAGATATTTATATAATAAGTATAGTTATGGTAATCATTCAGTTCACTATACTTGTCATATATCATGGTATTTCTGCCAAGAAACATCCCAGAATACCATGGCTCTGCCACACATACTGTTATTTTCGTCAGCGTAATAATTGTTACATTTAAATTCAGTTTAGCCTTTATACAAATAAAAAATAAATAAAACTATGGAACAGAGTATCCCTACTTATGCAATTTAAAACAGCTTTATAATAATATAATAATGAAATGAGGCCTTTAAAGTATTTCAATAATCAATATTCACTCACGCTTAACAGTCAAGTTGAATCTCTGCTCCTGCTCTTTACTGTTGATGTCAATGGTATAAACTCCACTGTGTTCTTCTTTTAGATCAGTTATAGTGATTTGTCCAGTCTTCACGTCAAGAGTTGTGATGCCTTTGAATCTCTGATTCGGGATGATAACACCGTCTTCATCCCATTCAATCGCCTTGACAACAACACCAGCACTGTTTCTGTGTTTCCAGGTAATGCTGCTGACAGAAGCAGGAAGAGGTTTGTCTGGACGTAAAGAAACTGGATCACCCACTGCTTTCATCACATCTGCACCTGATGAATGAAACATGAGGGAGTGTGTTAGTCAACATTCAGCAAGAGAGTCTTTTTTTTATTATTTAAATGCATCACATTACAGACAATGAACATGACAATAGTCATTTCCAAAATATGGCATACACTTGTTGAACAAATATAAACTACAAAAAGTAGAAATAGGCCCGTTTCTGTTTATGGTATTACCCCAAAATCAAACAAAGATGAACAATAAAGGCCACATTTGGCGGTAATCTTTGTCTATTAAAATAAAAACTATATCTGCGCACATCTGCATCGGTACAAAATCAAGAGCAGTGCACACCAGACGAAGTATTTTAAAATGTAGGCTACTCTTCTCACCTTATTTGTTATGCAATATTTAGGCAACATGCATATCCCAATATGTTTCATACAATATTAGGCTGTATTCTGTTTAACTTCCTAGTAATTATTTAATCGGTAACAATTGAGTTTAAGGTTCAATTCTTAATATTAACTAGTTGCTTTTATACATGCATATTAGTAAGATATTGACTGTTTATTAGCACTTATAGTACATAATAAAGCATTTTTCTGCATCCCTTAATCCTACCCAATACCTAAACCTAACAACTACCTTACTAACTATTAAAAACAGTCATTAGGCAAAAGTTGTATTTAATAATTCCATCAGTAATAATAATAACTCCTTTAATTGCAACAGCAGGTCTAAGACAAACACAGTTTCCTTTAAACACTATACTATATTCTTCTTTAGTTAATGGAATATTATACATTTGAAGAAATTTTACATAGGTGCTCATTTTCATTAAACAACTGTTTAACATAAACCATTACCAGCACATAAAACAACAACAACAAAGTGTTATGTCTCCACGTTATATGCCTGTTATTCCAAATTATACAAAAATATTTAAATGAAATTTATTAATCTAACTTAATTTCAAAGTTGGACTGCAAGGTAAACTAGTCTGACTAGTTTCCGGGAAAACGTCAAAGGCGAAACAAAAAGTCCCTAAAAGTCCCTATAATGTAAAAAATAAAAATAAAAAGAAGAAGTAGCCTGTATTTGGACATAGTATGCTATCGAGATATGTATGAAATGCATGTAAAGAACACAATATATAAATATGATTATTATCGTGATATATTTAAACATTTAAAATAACAACGTAAACAAAACTAGATCACGACAGAGATTGTCGTGAATATAATTATCTAAAATATATTATATTATATTTTAAAACTGAGCGGCTTGAAGTAGCCAAGAACGATGTTAGCCAAGTAACGGATCATGTGACTTTACCTGAAGCGGCTCCTGAGGCGATGAACACGAGGAGGAGGACGGCCGTCGAGTATCTCAGAAGAAACATCTTTATACAAAGTACACCTTAATGTGCTTTTCTTCTATAGTTTCTCATAGAAGAGTTAGGCTCATGTCTGAGTGAAATAGCTGAGGCTGCAGAGAGGAAGCTCCAAACGAAACCGAAAGGAAGCGTTCAGACACGTTTAGCGGTTTAAAGGGACAGTTCACCCAAAAATGAAAACTACCCCATGATTTACTCTCCCTCAAGCCATCCTAGGTGTATATGGCATTCTTCTTTCAGACGAACACAATCAGAGTTATATTAAAAAATATCCTGGCTCTTCCAAGCTTTATAATGGCAGTGAATGGCTGTTTCTGTTTTGAAGGTCAAAAAAGTGCATCCATCCATTATAAGAGTGCTCCACACGGCTCCAGGGGGTTAATAAAGGCCTTCTGAAGCCAATAGATGCGTGTGAAGAAAAATATCCCTATTTAAAACTTTACAAACTGTAATCTCTAACTTCTGCTAACAGTTTATGAGCATTCACAAGAGACACAAGAGCCAGGGCATTCTTCATATAACTCTGATTGTGTTCGTCTGAAAGAAGAGTGTCATACACACCTAGGATGGCTTGAGGGGGAATAAATCATGCAGTGATTTTCATTTTTGGGTGAACTATCCCTTTAATGTTGTCATCTAGTGGCCGTCCGAGAACACTAACCACATCCACTTATGCTGCCTTCACGTGCTATTGGAATTATTGTAAATAGTTTCCTAGGTAAAAATGTCTCATGAATGCCCTCAAAATTTGAATGTGATGAGCTCGTAATCACGACTTCAGAAGTAGGAATTATCAAATTTCAGCAAATTTGAAGGCGGCATTAGACCGGGTAAACCCAGCCCGATCTGTCGCCGATTTGATTTCCCCCTGCAGCTCAGGCTGGAAACCTGTACATATTTTTCTATCCCGCTTCCGTTATACATTTGCAGGGACCAATCACAAACCGCCTTATCAACTTGGCGCGCTATTGGCAGGTTTAACACAATGACAGAGAGGCGATGGATCGTTGGTCTGATTGGTTGAAGGACTATCCAATTAAATACAGAGTCATTTGAACTATGCCCGTTGATCGCGTCTCTTGTGGTCTGATTGGTTGAAGGACTATCCAATTGCGTACCGAGTCATTTGAACTATGCCCGTTGATCGCGCCTCTTGTGGTCTGATTGGTTGAAGGACTATCCAATTGCGTACCGAGTCATTTGAACTATGCCCGTTGATTGCGCCTCTTGTGGTCTGATTGGTTGAAGGACTATCCAATTAAATACAGAGTCATTTGAACTATGGCCGTTGATCACGCCTCTTGTGGTCTGATTGGTTGAAGGACTATCCAGTTGCGTACAGAGTCATTTGAACTATGCCCGTTGATCGCGCCTCTTGTGGTCTGATTGGTTGAAGGACTATCCAATTGCGTACAGAGTCATTTGAACTATGCCCGTTGATCGCGCCTCTTGTGGTCTGATTGGTTGAAGGACTATCCAATTGCGTACAGAGTCATTTGAACTATGCCCGTTGATCGCGCCTCTTGTGGTCTGATTGGTTGAAGGACTATCCAATTGCGTACAGTCATTTGAACTATGGCCGTTGATCACTCCTCTTGTGGTCTGATTGGTTGAAGGACTATCCAATTACGTACAGTCATTTGAACTATGGCCGTTGATCACGCCTCTTGTGGTCTGATTGGTTGAAGGACTATCCAATTGCGTACAGAGTCATTTGAACTATGCCCGTTGATCACGCCTCTTGTGCAGTAGAGAATACAGAGCAGACTCCCCAGACCAATGTTCAGTCTTAAAAGACTGAGTGGTCTGCTGATAGCCAGACAAACATCCACTGCTACTGGCAGGCAATACGTCTGCAACCTTTAGCTAAGAAGTCATATGGCTAAAGCTAAAGCTATACATTTTAATGGGAAAAAAGAGTAAATTAATAATTTAATTATAAATATTGCATTATATTGTTGTTGATATGGCAAGCAATTTTTATTCAGTCACAGGATATAAATTCTTGATGTCAACAATTCAACTTTCATTAGTTAAAATAGATAATTCTTGATATCAGAAATTATATTTCATTAATATTAAAATGTAAATTTTTTATATCAACAATGACGTCATCACTCGCAGAAATACAAATTCAAAACTAGTAAAAATGTTAATTTTTTAAATCAGTAATTTGATTGTCACTAGTGACTGTTCATTTCTGATATCATGAATGTGATTATTACTGGTAAGAAAGCCATTTTAGATGAAAATACATGTTTAGATATCAGAAATAACAGATGTAACATGTAGAAATACATTTACAGATATCAGGAATTAACATTTCAACTATAGTGACAATTAAATTCTTGATATTTATATTTTTATACTAGTAATAAAGTAATTATTGATTTAAAACATATATTATTACTAGTAAGAATTGTATTTCTGATGTGAAACTGGAATTTCAACTACTAAGAAATCAATTATTGATGCCAACTCTTGAATTTGAATGGCAGCCTATGATGAGATTTCACTAGTGAAAATACAATTACAGATATCAAGAATTATAGTTTTTAGTTGAAATTTATTTCTTGATATCAAGATTTCGTATTTCAGCGAGTGACGGCATTGCTGATATCAAGATTTAGCATTTTAACTAGTGAAAACTGAATTGTGAGATCCTGAGAATGAATAAAAGTCTAAATGGCTTTCCAAATGAAAAATAAAGAAAATAACAAATTAATTATGCTTGAATTGTAATGATTTATATCGGCTGTGTTTATGCCTAATAATGATCATGCTTTTTAATGAATGAAGGTAAACAAAATATAAAGATTTTAATAAATAAGTGTATTCTTTTCTATGGCTTTAGATTTCAAACAATTTACAATTACATTTTTAGAGCCTTAGACTGCTATCTATGCCAAATAAAGCTGTAGCTTCGAATCCAAAACATTCATTTGTTAGTCAAAGAAACATAAAAAATAAATCCTTTCAGTAATTTTCATTGATCGTTGGAATGAATACCTGGTAGCCTCAGGACCACAGAAACAGCAAGTGTTAAATTAATAAAAAGCCATCACACACAAACTACCACCCACCTCCTTATATAAAGAAAGAGAATTGCTACTATTATATCTTACAATGCACACAGCAAACCAACCACAGTCACTTCACAACTCAGTCCACACAGTGAATAAGATGGCAGTCATGAGTACCTGTTAGAGGGAAGCATGTCCTCATGACAGGAAAAATGGACAATTAATACAGGAGAAACATAAACACAGCAACACAGCCATAGGTGTCATGAACAAAAACAAGAAAACTGATTTTTGTATTCAGAAGCTTTGAATGAAGTCCCCACAGCGTCAGTGCGGTCCAGCAGACAGAAAGGTCAAAGATCACCAGTCAAAGTTCTGAAGGGACGGACGGTTCAGAGCTCCAGATGCTTCAGTAAAGCTGGGATTCAGAGCCGATGACCAGGAGAACGTGTCGAGATGATCCACATGTGGCTTTGCATTTGAAGAGTCATGAAGAGCATCAGTCATTCACTCATGGATGTCATTTCTGAGGGGAAAATGCTCATTTTTAAAACATAGTTCAAGTTGGTCTATTTGATTTGTGATATTGCACATAAATGACTTTCCAGAAGAAATTAAGGAGTAAACCTGGAATTCTGGAAGTCTTTGGTCTTAAAGAACAACAGTGGCATGCTCAGTCGTTTACAGTCAACAGGAAATCATAATCAAGTCTTTACTCAAATGCATATTCACAATCTTTCATCAAAATGGATTTATTGCACAGGTGGCAACCTATCACGGTGCCACGCTTGAGTTCACTGAGCTCCTGAGAGCGACCCATTCTTTCACAAATGTGTGTAGAAGCGTCTGCATGCCTAGTGCTTGATTTATACACCTGTGGCCATGAAGGGATTGAACACCTGAACTCAGGGATTTGGAGGGGCGTAGTGTACATAGTGTACATACAAGTAAATAAGTATAAGTAAAGCCCTATTGGGACGAGACTAGTTTTCTGAATAATGTTTGAGGTGCAATTCTAAACCGGCATGGAGTGAATAGTTACATCCCTAATCATGGCTGTACTTGCCTGGGATTTTCTTCATCAACGTTTGTCTCGTCTGTAGTCTGAGACGGAGTGAATATGAAATCACAACAATAAACAAAACAAGAGTCAAGGACAGATAATAACTAATAAATAAACTACTGTCACTGAGCAGAGAAATCTATACATGTGTCGTACCTGACACTGAATTTTATATTTATATTCATTTTTTATCAGATGTCCATATTAAAAGGTGCAACATAACACAAACGGTAGGTCACATCTGCATTCATAGACATTTGCATTTTGCATTGACTTTAAAGCCATATGTAAGGCTAATCAATCTTTTGAAAGGTATTTTTTTCCACTTCATAATTACCAAAACACAATGTGATCAGACACCAACCCTGATCCCATGTTTCTCTATTAAGGTTCATTGCACATACATAGCAGGTCTATATTTGACAACATGTCTGTACAGTGGTAAAAGTGTTTAAGTGTACACTTAAAAATGTATGGATTTCACTGCATGGAAAACAAAATTAAATATAATTAAATATAAACCCTCAAATATTGCTTCTTGGCATGTTTTACACATTGATTTAAAATGCACTTAAATTAGGTGTTTGGCAAAAACAAACAAACATGAAAATAATTAACTAATACTTGCCATTGATATCATCCTTACATGTATGACAGCAGCTGAGGGTTTTAAAATTTAAAGTAAGATTTGAGCAATATCACACTTGTAGCAGTGCGATATGATTGTATATCAGCAGGGACGGTAATCACAGCGTGCTGATATACAGCCATATCACACTGCTACGAGTGTGATATTGCATTTATACAACAGTTCGACGGCACAAGTGAGTAAATAAATCAAAAACAACAACGCAGTGTCTTTTAAAAAGGTTCTTTTGTGTAGAACTACTTCCTTCCACCACTGATTCAAATCTCAAGTGGACAGTTTGACAGTCGAGCCAAAGCCTCCGCTGCTAATTCTAACACGTCACTTTAGAGCGAGTAACGAAGAAACGCTGAGTTGCTTCATTGATACACTCATTATGTAGAGCATTATTCAAATGACTCTGTACGCAATTGGATAGGTCTTTCAACCAATCAGACCACAAGAGGCGTGATCAACGGGCAACGACCCATCGCTTCTCTATCCGTCATCGTGTTAAACCCGCCAATAGCGCGCCAGGTGGATAAACGAATAAAGCCTTAAAGTTCTGCATAATTAAGGGCGTGGCCACTTTGAGTGACAGGTGGATTGCCGTTTGTCTGCTGTCTGTTAGTCATCACTTCAAAACTGCTCTTCAGAATCCTGTGGGTGACGTCACGGAAACTACGTCCATATTTTTTTACAGTCTATGGTTTAACCATTATCTACAAAAGAGCCAGAGGCATCAGAAATAACATATTCCAGATGGATTGTCCGAGATGAAGCTGTTCTCCTAAAAAACATGAAACGATTGGTTTGTGCGAGAAACCGTGCAGACCTCACGCACCGGAAGTGATCGTGTGCTGAAGGCTGTTGGCCATAGTAGTGTATTAGAGGTAAAAAATGATATAAATACTGTTAGGTTTCTCACACAACTGATCGATTTGTGTCTTAAGACATCAGTGTGTCGTCACGAGCCGCATTATATGACAGACTGCAACGGTTGGAGTTAAAAATCTTCATTTGTGTTCTACTGAAGAAACAAAGACACCTATATCTTGGATGCCCTGGGGGTAAGCAGATAAGCATCAAATTGAATTTTTGGGTGAACTATCCCTTTAACAAATCGTAAAATAGGTGCAATGTTTATATAGGAGTCACATATTTGAGTCACCGCAAGCGGAGTGATATAAACGGTGAAACGGTCCCAGTGCTGATACTCTGGGAATATCGCACGGCTGGAAAAGGCTCTCAGCCAATCAGAATCAAGAGCCAGAAAGAACTGTTGAATAAAAAAATACAATCTCATTCTCAGGTTTAACTGAAAATGAATTGCAAGTCAATCGAAGACAACTTCTTTTTATGAAATGTTGCTGCTTTGATATTTTATCATCTAATTCTAATGCAATGACATTCAGATATGTTGAAGTGTGATGTAGGTGTCCAAACACTTGTGAATGTTAAGACAATATCTGAACAGTAGATCTCAGCAGCACCTAAACATGTTGAAGCGCAGTCTCACCGTTAAACAGATCTCTCTCATAGACCCGATCACTGGTCTCCTCACTAACATCGTTCCTGAGTGTGCAGGTGTAGAAGTTTCCTGGATCTCCATTTTTTTTGACTGTGATGGACTCTCCTTTAGTGATTGGTGAACCCGTCAGTGTTTCTCCAGCAGAATTCTTCCAGGTGATTGGTTCACTGTACTCGCATCTCAGATACACAACATCAGGATCATCAGTCTTCTCTATCTTGATCTCAGGTTTGGGGACCCGCTCTGTGGAAGAAACAATGAGAGCATTCAGGAACACGGGGAGTTTTTTTTATATAAACTATCACTTAAACAATGTACTATTGTACTAAACTGTTCATTTGCCATGGTAGTAGTACCTTAAAGTATGGTAGATCTCATGGTGCATGAATATCAGTATCATTGTATTATCACAAAGTACAAAGATATAGAAATCAGACACCACATATCTAAAATTCAAGATATTTCTATAATAAGTATAGTTATGGTAATCATTCAGTTCATTATACTTGTCATATATCATGGTATTTCTGCCAAGAAACATCCCAGAATACCACGGTGTCACGGACTCAGCCACGCCCTCTGCTCCAGACTCCCACGTTCCGCCCACTCGTTCCCAATCACCCAAATACTGAGCACCCGCACCTGTTTCCCATCACTGAAGCCCTTTATCACCAGCCCTCACCCCTCACCCCTCACTCAGTGTCTGGTCTCAGTGCACGCTACACAGACTGCCTCGCTACTCTTCGCACCCTAAGCTTCCTCGTAAACTCTACTTCCGGGTTCCCTGAGATTCCACGCTCCCAAGTTCCTTCGAGTTGTCTTCCGTGTTCACCACTCCAGCTAAGCCTCGCACCTTCCCTGTGTTTGCACCCGTTCACCAGTTTACTGTTTCGCTGCCTGACTTCAATAAACTTGTTACCGCGCACTAACCTCTATGTCCTCTAGTCTGTCATGACAGAAGACCAGACCAGCAGTCAGGCCGAAGCAGTGGCTGGTGATCCCTCATCTCCGGCACCGCTTCCGCTCCCCGATCTCACCCAAGCCTTCCTCCATGCCATGCGTCTGGCATCTTCCTCGTTGACTGCCTCCGCCAGTCCCGTGGCCCGACCAGCGCCCTACGCTGGTGAGGCGGAGGAATGCAACGGTTTTCTTTTACAATGTTCCCTTTATTTTGAGATGCAGGCTCATCAGTTCCCCACCGATCGATCTAAAATAGCGTTTATTGTTACTCACCTCACCGGACGAGCGCTCCAATGGGCCAGAGCCATCATGGAAGCCAACGGCCCAGTAACCCAATCCATCGGAGCCTTCACTCGTCACTTCCGTGAGGTGTTCTGCAGATCTTCCGGACCCACTACCACACACGATCAACTGCTCAAGCTCCAACAAGGTACCCAATCACTCCACGACTATAATATCTATTTTTGCACCCTAGCCGCCGCAAGCAGATGGAATGAGCCTGCCCTACTAGCTGTCTACCGTGCTGGATTGAACCCTCAACTCCGAGTCACCCTGGCCATCTATGATAACCACTCTGGACTAGAAAACTTTATACAGCAAGCCACCACCGTCTCTCAAAATCTCGCTGCCAGCTCCAACCCGGTTCACCCGTTGCATTCCCCGCCTCCACCGTGGGAGTCAACCCCTCCAGCACCAGAACCCATGCAAATCGACCATCACCGTTTAACTCCCACTGAAAGAGACCGACGTTTGCGTTTGCACCTCTGTCTCTACTGTGTGGGGTCAGGCCACTACCGAGCCACCTGTCCGGCCCGACCCCCGCACCCAGCGGTGAGTACTATTCACACTGACCCGGTGATGTTGACCCTTCCTGTTACCTCCGTTACGTTAACTACCCCGTTCGGTTCTGTTTCAGTGAAGGCCCTTATAGATTCCGGATCCGCGGGAAACTTCATCTCCTCAGAAATGCGACTCAAGCTCCATGTCAAGACATTTCCCCTGTCCAATCGGTATCATGCACATTCCATTTTGGGAAAGCCGCTGGGTCAGAGGTGCATTCGCTACGTCACGGACCCCATCACTGTGCAGATCGGCTACCTTCATCTGGAACAAATTTCCCTACTGGTGCTGGAGGGGTCTACCGCCGATATCGTCCTGGGACGCCCGTGGCTCGCTGCCCACTCACCCACCATGGACTGGTCTACTGGTGAGGTCCTACGATGGAGTGAGGCCTGCAAGCAGAACTGCCTAATCCCCGTTAAGAGAAACCTTTCGCACACTTCTATTCCCCTGGCCACCGCATCCCTGGATGAACCTACTTCTGCTCCCAGTCAGGCCATCCCCGTCGAGTATTGGGCGTTCCAGGACGTGTTCAGTAAATAACGGGCCACCGTACTTCCCCCTCATCGGCCATGGGACTGCGCTATAGACCTGCTGCCTGGGGCATCGCTTCCCAAGGGACGTATCTACCCCCTGTCTATCCCGGAGCAACAGGCCATGGAGGAGTACATCAGGGAGGCACTCAACCAAGGATTCATTCAGCCTTCCAACTCCCCTGCCACTTCTAGCTTTTTCTTTGTGGGCAAGAAGGACGGGGGCTTGAGACCGTGTATCGATTACCGGAAGCTCAACGATCAGACTGTCAAGATCCGATACCCACTTCCCCTGGTTCCCGCCGCTCTGGAGCAGTTGCGGGGAGCTCGCTGCTTCACCAAGTTGGACCTGCGCAGCGCCTATAACCTCATCAGGATCAGAGGGCGACGAATGGAAAACTGCTTTCATCACCCCCGCAGGACATTATGAGTATAAGGTCATGCCATTTGGATTGTGCAACGCCCCAGCAATCTTCCAAGGATTCATGAATGAGATTCTTCGAGATTTCCTCAATAAATTTGTAATAGTCTACATCGACGATATCCTGGTTTACTCCCATAACCTGACCGACCACCACCATCACGTTGCGCAGGTCCTCCAACGACTCCGAGAACACCAGCTGTACTTGAAGCTGGAAAAATGCGAGTTCCACCGCAGCTCCACCCAATTCCTTGGATACATCGTGGACCAGAGTGGCATCAAGATGGACCAGGGGAAGGTCCGAGCAGTGCGGAGCTAGCCCCAACCTACCACGATCAAAGATCTCCAACGTTTCCTGGGGTTTGCTAATTTCTATCGCCGGTTCATTCGTCAATTCAGCACCATTGCAGCATCCCTCTCCGCACTGCTCTGAGGTAGCCCCAGGTCCCCGTCCTGGACCCCTGAAGCCCAACAGGCATTCCGGCAACTCAAGGAAGCCTTCTGTATGGCTCCTGCCCTCGTTCATCCCGATCCTGAGATCCCATTCGTTGTGGAAGTGGACGCCTCGAATGTGGGGGTAGGAGCCGTACTGTCCCAGCGGCAGGGTAAGCCTCCACGACTCCATCCATGTGCCTTCTTTTCCAAGAAGCTGTCCCCGGCGGAACGCAACTACGACATCGGGAATCGTGAGTTGCTTGCCATCAAACTGGCGTTGGAGGAATGGCGGCATTGGCAGGAGGGAGCCAAACACCCGTTCCAGGTCATCACCGACCATCGAAACCTGGAGTACCTGCGAGAGGCCAAGAGGCTCAACCCACGACAGGCCAGATGGGCCTTGTTTTTCACCCGCTTCTACTTCTCAGTAACCTACCGTCCCGGAGAGAAGAATTCCAAGGCTGACGCCCTCTCTCGCCAGTTCCTACCCGACCATCCCACTGCACAACCTGAACCCATCCTCCCTCCGGCCGTTATTGTCAGCCCCATCCAGTGGGCCCTAGATCAACGTATCGCCGACGCAACTCACGATGACCCAGTTCCGCCGGGGTGTCCTGAGGGACGGACCTATGTTCCTGCGAGTCTCCGACCGTCCCTCATGGACCAGGCACATTCCTCTCCGGGCTCTATACACCCAGGCAGCCAACGTACCCTCTCGCTCATTCAAGAGGCCCTATTCCACCACGTCTTCCAACACTTTGGCCTCCCCGAAGACATAGTCTCTAACAGGGGTCCACAGTTCATCTCACGGGTATGGAAATCCTTCTTTTCACTCCTGGGCGTCACAGTCAGTCTCACTTCCAGATATCACCCCCAATCCAACAGCCAGACTGAGCGAAAGATACAGGAGATCGGGAGGTACCTCCGAGCCTACTGTGGTCGCCACCAGGACAGCTGGAACCGCTTCCTTCCGTGGGCTGAGTATGCTCAGAACTCACTTCGCCAAGAATCCACTCAGCTCACCCCGTTTCAATGTATCCTAGGTTTCCAACCCCCACTGTTCCCCTGGTCTGGAGAGCCCACGGATGTTCCAGCTGTCCACCACTGGTTTCAGGAGAGCGAGAGGGTGTGGGACTCAGCACACGTTCCACCTGCAACGGGCAGTCCGTAGGCAGAAGATTCAGGCCGACCGTCGTCGCGGACCCACCCCTAGATACCACCCCGGCCAGTTGGTGTGGCTTTCAACCCGAGACATTCGCCTACGGCTGCCCAGTCGCAAGCTGAGTCCCCGCTATATCGGTCCCTTCAAGATCCTGAGGCAGATCAACGAGGTCACCTACAGGTTACAGTTACCCCCACAATATCGTATCTCGCCTTCCTTTCACGTGTCCCTCCTCAAGCCCTACACTAGCCCTGTTCTCCCTTCGTCCACAGAGTCTGGTGCAGATGCAGTGCCTCCCCTTCCGGTGGACCCGGCGGACCAACACATCTACCGAGTTACCACCATTCTCGACTCCTGGCGGCGAGGCAACGTCCTGCAGTATCTCGTGGATTGGGAGGGATTCGGCCCCGAGGAACGCTCTTGGGTGGTGCGGGACGACATTCTGGACCCCTCGCTCCTTGCCGATTTCCACGCCGCACACCCAGACCGCCCAGCACCTCGGGGCCGAGGCCGGCCTCACCGTTGTCCGCCGCGGTTCTCTGGAGCTGCCCGTGAGGAGGGGGGTACTGTCACGGACTCAGTCACGCCCTCTGCTCCAGACTCCCACATTCCGCTCACTTGTTCCCAATCACCCGAATACTGAGCACCCGCACCTGTTTCCCATCACTGAAGCCCTTTATCACCAGCCCTCACCCCTCACTCAGTGTCTGGTCTCAGCGCACGCTACACAGACTGCCTTGCTACTCTTCGCATCCTAAGCTTCCTCGTAAACTCTACTTCCGGGTTCCCCGAGATTCCACGCTCCCAAGTTCCTTCGAGTTGTCTTCCGTGTTCACCACTCCAGCTAAGCCTCGCACCTTCCCTGTGTTTGCACCCGTTCACCAGTTCACTGTTTCGCTGCCTGACTTCAATAAACTTGTTACCGCGCACTAACCTCTGTGTCCTCTAGTCTGTCATGACACACGGCTCTGCCACACATACTGTTATTTTCGTCAGCGTAATAATTATTGTTACATTTAAATTCAGTTTAGCCTTTATACAAATAAAAAATAAATACTGATAAAACTATGGAACAGAGTATCACTACTTATGCAATTTAAAAAAAGCTTTATAATAATAATGAAATGAGGCCTTTAAAGTATTTCAATAATCAATATTCACTCACGCTTAACAGTCAAGGTGAATCTCTGCTCCTGCTCTTTACTGTTGATGTCAACGGTATAAACTCCACTGTGTTCTTCTTTTAGATCAGTTATAGTGATTTGTCCAGTCTTCACATCAAGAGTTGTGATGCCTTTGAATCTCTGATTCGGGATGATAACACCGTCTTCATCCCATTCAATCGCCTTGACAACACCAGCACTGTTTCTGTGTTTCCAGGCAATGTTGCTGACAGAAGCAGGAAGAGGTTTGTCTGGACGAAAAGAAACTGGATCACCCACTGCTTTCATCACATCTTCACCTGATGAATGAAACATGAGGGAGTGTGTTAGTCAACATTCAGCAAGAGAGTCTTTTTTTTATTATTTAAATGCATCACATTACAGACAATGAACATGACAATAGTCATTTCCAAAATATGGCATACACTTGTTGAACAAATATAAACTACAAAAAGTAGAAATAGGCCCGTTTCTGTTTATGGTATTACCCCAAAATCAAACAAAGATGAACAATAAAGGCCACATTTGGCGGTAATCTTTGTCTATTAAAATAAAAACTATATCTGCGCACATCTGCATCGGTACAAAATCAAGAGCAGTGCACACCAGACGAAGTATTTTAAAATGTAGGCTACTCTTCTCACCTTATTTGTTATGCAATATTTAGGCAACATGCATATCCCAATATGTTTCATACAATATTAGGCTGTATTCTGTTTAACTTCCTAGTAATTATTTAATCGGTAACAATTGAGTTTAAGGTTCAATTCTTAATATTAACTAGTTGCTTTTATACATGCATATTAGTAAGATATTGACTGTTTATTAGCACTTATAGTACATAATAAAGCATTTTTCTGCATCCCTTAATCCTACCCAATACCTAAACCTAACAACTACCTTACTAACTATTAAAAACAGTCATTAGGCAAAAGTTGTATTTAATAATTCCATCAGTAATAATAATAACTCCTTTAATTGCAACAGCAGGTCTAAGACAAACACAGTTTCCTTTAAACACTATACTATATTCTTCTTTAGTTAATGGAATATTATACATTTGAAGAAATTTTACATAGGTGCTCATTTTCATTAAACAACTGTTTAACATAAACCATTACCAGCACATAAAACAACAACAACAAAGTGTTATGTCTCCACGTTATATGCCTGTTATTCCAAATTATACAAAAATATTTAAATGAAATTTATTAATCTAACTTAATTTCAAAGAATCTCAGAATCTTCAAAGAATATCAGAAATTATATTTCATTAATATTAAAATGTACATTTTTATATCAACAATGACGTCATCACTCGCAGAAATACAAATTCAAAACTAGTAAAAATGTTAATTTTTTAAATCAGTAATTTGATTGTCACTAGTGACTGTTCATTTCTGATATCATGAATGTGATTATTACTGGTAAGAAAGCCATTTTAGATGAAAATACATGTTTAGATATCAGAAATAACAGATGTAACATGTAGAAATACATTTACAGATATCAGGAATTAACATTTCAACTATAGTGACAATTGAATTCTTGATATTTATATTTTTATACTAGTAATAAAGTAATTATTGATTTAAAACATATATTATTACTAGTAAGAATTGTATTTCTGATGTGAAACTGGAATTTCAACTACTAAGAAATCAATTATTGATGCCAACTCTTGAATTTGAATGGCAGCCTATGATGAGATTTCACTAGTGAAAATACAATTACAGATATCAAGAATTATAGTTTTTAGTTGAAATTTATTTCTTGATATCAAGATTTCGTATTTCAGCGAGTGACGGCACTGCTGATATCAGAAACAACAACGCAGTGTCTTTTAAAAAGGCTCTTTTGTGTAGAACTACTTCCTTCCACCACTGATTCAAATCTCAAGTGGACAGTTTGACAGTCGAGCCAAAGCCTCCGCTGCTAATTCTAACACGTCACTTTAGAGCGAGTAACGAAGAAACGCTGAGTTGCTTCATTGATACACTCATTATGTAGAGCATTATTCAAATGACTCTGTACGAAATAGGTCTTTCAACCAATCAGACCACAAGAGGCGTGATCAACGGGCAGCGACCCATCGCTTCTCTATCCGTCATCGTGTTAAACCCGCCAATAGCGCACCAGGTGGATAAACGAATAAAGCCTTAAAGTTCTGCATAATTAAGGGCGTGGCCACTTTGAGTGACAGGTGGATTGCCGCTTGTCTGCTGTCTGTTAGTCATCACGTCACCTCAGCTCCACCCACGTCCCGCCTCTTTGCCCATTTTCAGTTATCCGGGTGCGATGCGTGACTTTACGCTTCAAAACTGCTCTTCAGAATCCTGTGGGTGACGTCACGGAAACTACGTCCATATTTTTTTACAGTCTATGGTTTAACCATTATCTACAAAAGAGCCAGAGGCAAATTCCAGATGGATTGTCCGAGATGAAGCTGTTCTCCTAAAAAACATGAAACGATTGGTTTGTGCGAGAAACTGTGCAGACCTCACGCACCGGAAGTAAATAAACTGCAAAGTAAACTAGTCTGACTAGTTTCCGGGAAAACGTCAAAGGCGAAACAAAAAGTCCCTAAAAGTCCCTATAATGTAAAAAATAAAAAAATAAAAAGAAGAAGTAGCCTGTATTTGGACATAGTATGCTATTGATATATGTATGAAATGCATGTAAAGAACACAATATATAAATATGATTATTATCGTGATATATTAACCGTGTTATAGTCATCTGAACTATACACACGTTTTACACTACCTGCTAATAATTTAAAATAACAACGTAAACAAAACTAGATCACGACAGAGATTGTCGTGAACATAATTATCTAAAATATATTATATTATATTTTAAAACTGAGCGGCTTGAAGTAGCCAAGAACGATGTTAGCCAAGTAACGGATCATGTGACTTTACCTGAAGCGGCTCCTGAGGCGATGAACACGAGGAGGAGGACGGCCGTCGAGTATCTCAGAAGAAACATCTTTATACAAAGTACACCTTAATGTGCTTTTCTTCTATAGTTTCTCATAGAAGAGTTAGGCTCATGTCTGAGTGAAATAGCGGAGGCTGCAGAGAGGAAGCTCCAAACGAAACCGAAAGGAAGCGTTCAGACACGTTTAGCGGTTTAAAGGGACAGTTCACCCAAAAATGAAAACTACCCCATGATTTACTCTCCCTCAAGCCATCCTAGGTGTATATGGCATTCTTCTTTCAGACGAACACAATCAGAGTTATATTAAAAAATATCCTGGCTCTTCCAAGCTTTATAATGGCAGTGAATGGCTGTTTCTGTTTTGAAGGTCAAAAAAGTGCATCCATCCATTATAAGAGTGCTCCACACGGCTCCAGGGGGTTAATAAAGGCCTTCTGAAGCCAATAGATGCGTGTGAAGAAAAATATCCCTATTTAAAACTTTACAAACTGTAATCTCTAACTTCTGCTAACAGTTTATGAGCATTCACAAGAGACACAAGAGCCAGGGCATTCTTCATATAACTCTGATTGTGTTCGTCTGAAAGAAGAGTGTCATACACACCTAGGATGGCTTGAGGGGGAATAAATCATGCAGTGATTTTCATTTTTGGGTGAACTATCCCTTTAATGTTGTCATCTAGTGGCCGTCCGAGAACACTAACCACATCCACTTATGCTGCCTTCACGTGCTATTGGAATTATTGTAAATAGTTTCCTAGGTAAAAATTTCTCATGAATGCCCTCAAAATTTGAATGTGATGAGCTCGTAATCACGACTTCAGAAGTAGGAATTATCAAATTTCAGCAAATTTGAAGGCGGCATTAGACCGGGTAAACCCAGCCCGATCTGCCGCCGATTTGATTTCCCCCTGCAGCTCAGGCTGGAAACCTGTACATATTTTTCTATCCCGCTTCCGTTATACATTTGCAGGGATCAATCACAAACCGGCTTATCAACTTGGCACGCTATTGGCAGGTTTAACACAATGACAGAGAGGCGATGGATCGTTGGTCTGATTGGTTGAAGGACTATCCAATTAAATACAGAGTCATTTGAACTATGCCCATTGATCGCGTCTCTTGTGGTCTGATTGGTTGAAGGACTATCCAATTGCGTACAGAGTCATTTGAACTATGCCCGTTGATCGCGCCTCTTGTGGTCTGATTGGTTGAAGGACTATCCAGTTGCGTAGCGAGTCATTTGAACTATGCCCGTTGATCGCGCCTCTTGTGGTCTGATTGGTTGAAGGACTATCCAATTAAATACAGAGTCATTTGAACTATGCCCGTTGATCGCGCCTCTTGTGGTCTGATTGGTTGAAGGACTATCCAATTAAATACAGAGTCATTTGAACTATGGCCGTTGATCACGCCTCTTGTGGTCTGATTGGTTGAAGGACTATCCAATTGCGTACAGAGTCATTTGAACTATGCCCGTTGATCGCGCCTCTTGTGGTCTGATTGGTTGAAGGACTATCCAGTTGCGTACAGAGTCATTTGAACTATGCCCGTTGATCGCGCCTCTTGTGGTCTGATTGGTTGAAGGACTATCCAGTTGCGTGCATCGAGTCATTTGAACTATGCCCGTTGATCGCGCCTCTTGTGGTCTGATTGGTTGAAGGACTATCCAATTAAATACAGAGTCATTTGAACTATGCCCGTTGATCGCGCCTCTTGTGGTCTGATTGGTTGAAGGACTATCCAATTAAATACAGAGTCATTTGAACTATGGCCGTTGATCACGCCTCTTGTGGTCTGATTGGTTGAAGGACTATCCAATTGCGTACAGAGTCATTTGAACTATGCCCGTTGATCGCGCCTCTTGTGGTCTGATTGGTTGAAGGACTATCCAGTTGCGTACAGAGTCATTTGAACTATGCCCGTTGATCGCGCCTCTTGTGGTCTGATTGGTTGAAGGACTATCCAGTTGCGTACAGAGTCATTTGAACTATGGCCGTTGATCACGTCTCTTGTGGTCTGATTGGTTGAAGGACTATCCAATTGCGTACAGAGTCATTTGAACTATGCCCATTGATCGCGCCTCTTGTGGTCTGATTGGTTGAAGGACTATCCAATTGCGTACAGAGTCATTTTAACTATGGCCGTTGATCACGCCTCTTGTGGTCTGATTGGTTGAAGGACAATCCAATTGCGTACAGAGTCATTTGAACTATGCCCGTTGATCATGCCTCTTGTGGTCTGATTGGTTGAAGGACTATCCAATTGCGTACAGAGTCATTTGAACTATGGCCGTTGATCACGCCTCTTGTGGTCTGATTGGTTGAAGGACAATCCAATTGCATACAGAGTCATTTGAACTATGGCCGTTGATCACGCCTCTTGTGGTCTGATTGGTTGAAGGACTATCCAATTACGTACAGTCATTTGAACTATGGCCGTTGATCACTCCTCTTGTGGTCTGATTGGTTGAAGGACTATCCAATTACGTACAGTCATTTGAACTATGGCCGTTGATCACGCCTCTTGTGGTCTGATTGGTTGAAGGACTATCCAATTGCGTACAGAGTAATTTGAACTATGGCCGTTGATCACGCCTCTTGTGGTCTGATTGGTTGAAGGACTATCCAATTACGTACAGAGTAATTTGAACTATGGCCGTTGATCACGCCTCTTGTGGTCTGATTGGTTGAAGGACTATCCAATTGCGTACAGAGTAATTTGAACTATGGCCGTTGATCACGCCTCTTGTGGTCTGATTGGTTGAAGGACTATCCAATTACGTACAGTCATTTGAACTATGGCCGTTGATCATGCCTCTTGTGGTCTGATTGGTTGAAGGACTATCCAATTGCGTACAGTCATTTGAACTATGCCCGTTGATCACGCCTCTTGTGCAGTAGAGAATACAGAGCAGACTCCCCAGACCAATGTTCAGTCTTAAAAGACTGAGTGGTCTGCTGATAGCCAGACAAACATCCACTGCTACTGGCAGGCAATACGTCTGCAACCTTTAGCTAAGAAGTCATATGGCTAAAGCTAAAGCTATACATTTTAATGGGAAAAAAGAGTAAATTAATAATTTAATTATAAATATTGTATTATATTGTTGTTCATATGGCAAGCAATTTTTATTCAGTCACAGGATATAAATTCTTGATGTCAACAATTCAACTTTCATTAGTTAAAATAGATAATTCTTGATATCAGAAATTATATTTCATTAATATTAAAATGAAAATTTTTTATATCAACAATGACGTCATCACTGCAGAAATACAAATTCAAAACTAGTAAAAATGTTAATTTTTAAATCAGTAATTTGATTGTCACTAGTGACTGTTCATTTCTGATATCATGAATGTGATTATTACTGGTAAGAAAGCCATTTTAGATGAAAATACATGTTTAGATATCAGAAATAACAGATGTAACATGTAGAAATACATTTACAGATATCAGGAATTAACATTTCAACTATAGTGACAATTAAATTCTTGATATTTATATTTTTATACTAGTAATAAAGTAATTATTGATTTAAAACATATATTATTACTAGTAAGAATTGTATTTCTGATGTGAAACTGGAATTTCAACTACTAAGAAATCAATTATTGATGCCAACTCTTGAATTTGAATGGCAGCCTATGATGAGATTTCACTAGTGAAAATACAATTACAGATATCAAGAATTATAGTTTTTAGTTGAAATTTATTTCTTGATATCAAGATTTCGTATTTCAGCGAGTGACGGCATTGCTGATATCAAGATTTAGCATTTTAACTAGTGAAAACTGAATTGTGAGATCCTGAGAATGAATAAAAGTCTAAATGGCTTTCCAAATGAAAAAATAAAGAAAATAACAAATTAATTATGCTTGAATTGTAATGATTTATATCGGCTGTGTTTATGCCTAATAATGATCATGCTTTTTAATGAATGAAGGTAAACAAAATATAAAGATTTTAATAAATAAGTGTATTCTTTTCTATGGCTTTAGATTTCAATTTACAATTTACAATTACATTTTAGAGCCTTAGACTGCTATCTATGCCAAATAAAGCTGTAGCTTCAAATCCAAAACATTCATTTGTTAGTCAAAGAAACATAAAAATAAATCCTTTCAGTAATTTTCATTGATCGTTGGAATGAATACCTGGTAGCCTCAGGACCACAGAAACAGCAAGTGTTAAATTAATAAAAAGCCATCACACACAAACTACCACCCACCTCCTTATATAAAGAAAGAGAATTGCTACTATTATATCTTACAATGCACACAGCAAACCAACCACAGTCACTTCACAACTCAGTCCACACAGTGAATAAGATGGCAGTCATGAGTACCTGTTAGAGGGAAGCATGTCCTCATGACAGGAAAAATGGACAATTAATACAGGAGAAACATAAACACAGCAACACAGCCATAGGTGTCATGAACAAAAACAAGAAAACTGATTTTTGTATTCAGAAGCTTTGAATGAAGTCCCCACAGCGTCAGTGCGGTCCAGCAGACAGAAAGGTCAAAGATCAACAGTCAAAGTTCTGAAGGCACGGACGGTTCAGAGCTCCAGATGCTTCAGTAAAGCTGGGATTCAGAGCCGATGACCAGGAGAACGTGTCGAGATGATCCACATGTGGCTTTGCATTTGAAGAGTCATGAAGAGCATCAGTCATTCACTCATGGATGTCATTTCTGAGGGGAAAATGCTCATTTTTAAAACATAGTTCAAGTTGGTCTATTTGATTTGTGATATTGCACATAAATGACTTTCCAGAAGAAATTAAGGAGTAAACCTGGAATTCTGGAAGTCTTTGGTCTTAAAGAACAACAGTGGCATGCTCAGTCGTTTACAGTCAACAGGAAATCATAATCAAGTCTTTACTCAAATGCATATTCACAATCTTTCATCAAAATGGACTTATTGCACAGGTGGCAACCTATCACGGTACCACGCTTGAGTTCACTGAGCTCCTGAGAGCGAGCCATTCTTTCACAAATGTGTGTAGAAACGTCTGCATGCCTAGTGCTTGATTTATACACCTGTGGCCATGAAGGGATTGAACACCTGAACTCAGGGATTTGGAGGGGCGTCCCAATACTTTTGGCAATACAGTGTAGATGCAACGCACTGGGTCAGCTGGCCAATCAGAGCACACTACACTTCTCGGTAGGAGGGGCTTTGTAGAAATCTACACATTTTAGAAAGACTGGGCATAGAGGAGCTACAATAAAGTACAGTATGTAAATAATTACTTATGTAATAATTATGTTTGTTTGTTTTTTTACATTAAAGCGTGTTAACATATTCTATTACACTCAATAGATAAAATACTGATCTTTGAAAATAGCATCATAAGACCCCTTTAAGCACATGATGAAAGAAATATGTTTAAAATGTTTTCAAAGATTAAACACAAAAATAGTCTTACCATGTAAAGGTAGTATAAACGGATGAGAAAAATGATGCAGAACAAAACGAAGACAATCCAAATGTCAAATCCCTGTTTGAATCTAATGCAAAAAAACACAAAAAAAAACATATTAAGCTTATAAAACAAATTCCCTGGAAAACATGATACCACACCATAATACTGCCTCAATACAGTAACAGTAATTCATATGACTGAATGATTGCCATATATGGTATTTACACAGCACTCCAACACTGCGGTACTATGTTGAAAACACAAAACCACGGCAACTTATGTTTGTGTAATAATAGTTTTTGTTAAATTATAATGAACATATATTAACAATATAAATATGATTATGCTTTTAAACACAAAAAAATAAAAGTTGACTGTTACTAGCAATACTATGTTAAAGAGAAAAATAAGATGGTTTAACAGTATTAATATGAATCAATATAATAATCAATATTCACTCACGCTTAACAGTCAAGTTGAATCTCTGCTCCTGCTCTTTACTGTTGATGTCAATGGTATAAACTCCACTGTGTTCTTCTTTTAGATCAGTTATAGTGATTTGTCCAGTCTTCACATCAAGAGTTGTGATGCCTTTGAATCTCTGATTCGGGATGATAACACCGTCTTTATCCCATTCAATCACCTTGATAATGATATCACTAATGTTTCTGTGTTTCCAGGTAATGCTCATGACAGGACGAGGAAGAGGTTTGTCTGGACGAAAAGAAACTGGATCACCCACTGCTTTCATCACATCTTCACCTGAGGGATGAAATATGAGAGAGTGTGTTAGTCAACATAAACTCTGTCATTCACTAGTCATACAATACTATAATATAATTAAAAAATAAACTGCAAAACACAAATAGATGTGCAAACTTCAATAAACCGTTATAAACATCACTTACCTGAAGCAGCTTCTGTGGTGATGAACACGACCAACATCAAGCATCGAAGTGACATTTTTGTTAGCCAAAGTACACGTTAATGCCTTTTTCTTCTATATTTTGCTCAGAGTGTCTTTTACACGCCTGAGACGCAATGTAAGAGCAGAGAATTTAGGAAGTGCAAAAACAAACCACAAACTTGTGGCATTGAGATGGTCCTTCTCTCTGATCTGTAATGTAGGAACATCATGTTTTGATGTTCATGCTTCCCTAAAGACACATACATCTCCATCTGAAGTAGATTTGTTTAGACACATTTTACACTCGACAGAGGATTTTATTCAAAGTGATTTACTTTGTATTCAATGTTTACATTAAACTCTTGACATCGGAACCGTTAGCACAAAACAACCCTAAATTAAACAGAAAAATGCCTTCTCTACTCTTCAACTCAAAGGAAAAATGAAGAGTTTTGTGTCAGATTAGTTTTTGTGTCTTCTTTTCCATTGGTTACTGAGTATGCCCTTGTTTGTTGCCATGGTTACCGATTGCTTTGTGCACCTGTTTCTTGTTCGGTTAGTTTTCTCCTGTGTATTTTAGCCCTCAGTTTAACTCATGATCTGGTATTGTCTTGAGATCCTCTACTCCTCTTCCCGTATGCCGTCACATATGTTTTATGGGTTTTCTTATTATTAATTTTTGCTAGCTAGAGAGAGTAATATGATGGATTTTCTGTCATTTTTATTTATGACCCCTATGATTTATGGCTTTTTGACGTTTAACGACCCTAACAAGTGTTCACCTTTTGACCTCCGTTTCCATAAGTCATACATTTTACAACCTTTTTACAACGTTTTATGAGATCAGCAATGAGATTGTTTGTGCTTATGGGGGACCGTATGTTTTTATGTGATCAGGAAGTGTTTGTGCAGGACTGTTTTGATCTTTGACGCTGTATATTTGAGCTCTGATTTCAGGGCCCATTTGCAGGCCACGTGTTGACTTCAGCATTTGCAGCATCCATGTCTGTAAATGAAACTGTAAGATTGAAAATAATCAAAAATATTTGATTTTTGAAAATGAACAAAGACATTTGCTTTACTGTTTTCAACCCCCATCTCTCTCCAGAAGAGCCATTTGGAATTCCTAAAGACAAAGAAATGCTGAAGGCCTGTAGGCCAAATATGTGTCACACCTGTAGCACCGTGGGGGAAGTTTGGTCTGATTGGCCAGTTTGAATGTCTCACATTAGGGTTTCAGTCACATGCTCAAGGAATAGATAAAAGAAGATTGTAACTGTTGCTCTGTCTCTTTTATTCTCTGGCTCTCTCTTCTTGGGGGCCTTCACTTTGGCTCTTCTCTTCTTTGTCTCTCTCTCCCCCCCTCTCTCTCTATCCCTCAGGTAACATTTATGCTGTTAACTAGTTAGCACATCATTTGTAATTGAAAGAATTTAATGACAAAATGTAGTTATGGTTACACTTAAAATAGTTACAAAATAAATGTATGAGATGATGAAAACTTATACCATTAATCGTACCCAGCATGAATGTTACCTGAGGGATAGAGAGAGAGAGGGGGAGAGAGGGGGTGAGAGAGAGAGACAAAGAGGAGAAGAGCCAAAGAGAAGGCCCCCAAGAAGCGAGAGCCAGAGAATAAAAGAGACAGAGCAACAGTTACAATCTTCTTTTATCTATTCCTTGAGCATGTGACTGAAACCCTAATGTGAGACATTCAAACTGACCAATCAGACCAAACTTCCCCCACGGTGCTACAGGTGTGACACATATTTGGCCTACAGGCCTTCAGCATTTCTGTGTCTTTAGGAATTCCAAATGGCCCTTCTGGAGAGAGATGGGGGTTGAAAACAGTAAAGCAAATGTCTTTGTTCATTTTCAAAAATCAGATATCTTTGATTATTTTCAATTCTTTCAGTCCCCCCTTGGCACCATTGGCCACAATCATTGAGTCCAAAGGTGGCACAGTCCACAAAGACATGCTTTCTGTTGTGTGTAGATGTCATCTTCAGACTTCTCGTCCACACTTGTTGCAAAAGCAGCTGGTCAGTCTTCAGTCTTTGTTCTCATCTCAGTCCTGCATGAGAAGGCTCCATCAAATGGTGTTGCACCAATCATTGATATGCAAAACGTCCATTGAATACTTCACACCTCGAGAACAGTCACTGATGGTTAGAGCAAATGCTTGTCCCTCTTTCTGAGGACACAGGATGTGAACTTGTGCAGCAGGGATCCTGTGATTAAAAGAACATATAGCACAACAAAGAACAAAAGCATACATGGTATTTGTCATTGGTCAGAAGTTTGATGTGGTCAGATTAAAATAGTCTCTGGCAATAAGCCATTAAATCGATGTACTTAATAAACTGGTCAAGGTTGAGAATAAAAGAAGAAGATCTCACAAGCTCTTACATTGTTTCTGGAAACATTAAAAATAAATTGCATTATAACAAAACAACAATCATTGTTGGCTTAAATCCCCCTTTTCATGAAGAGCATCAGCAAAATATTCAGTGTAACCAAATACAGAAATTAATTTCCATAGATGTCCAAAAAGTCAAATGGACAAAATACAAAGACTCAGAAATCAAATGAGTTCAAAATCAAATGCATTGTTACAATACAATGATAAAATAAATGTTTGCACTTAGGTAAGAATGAGAAATGCATAAATTCACGTAAATTTTGATATTTAACTTGGTGAGACACATAATAACTAACTGATTTAGTAAATCTGAAGAAAAAACAAAAACAATAACTGGGAGAAATTCACAGTCATAATACAGTCTAGATGTAAAGACTTAAATAAAATAGAATACATTTTGTGAGGCTGATGTAGATTTGACTTTGTCTGTGAAGATCAAATCTATGTGGCTGCATTTAGCTGTGGCTATGTGTAAATCATGCCCCAAACACGGCAAGGAGGTTTTACAATTGTGATGCAAATTTGGTCCTGTTGTAACAGGAAGCCAGCATGAGAATGTGAGTGAAGTGTGGTTGGCTCAAAACAGTGTTTTTGTTAGGGAGCATGACAAAGTGCAAAGGTCAGAGTTACCGAATCCTGCTGTGATGAAAGCATTTTCATGGTTAATGCAATTGTAAATTACACTGTAGCCACATGGCAATTCTATGCTCCTGTACATGGTTTTACTGCAGCTATATGGAAAATAGCAGAGTTTCCACTCAGAAGACAAACAAATTCAACATAGAAACACATGAAACTGGAAATGGCTAAACAATTCCAGTATTAAAGTTATTCCAATTTTCACAAGATACATGGCCTAGAATGCAAAGCATCAACAACCTTTATCCTAAGTGTTTCATACAACACTTACAGTAAAGCAATCATGTGTTTTAAAGAATAAACTTAACTAGTCTATGTGTATATATTAACACAAACAACTATAATGTGTGTTCAATGCGCACAATGTCTTTAGTACAATTACAAATTTGAAAATGCAAACAGGATCATTGCAATTTAGATGTTTAACTATTAAACTCACCGCTATGAGGCTGCTAGTCCACTAGCCAGTGAGGTTAACAGCTGAAGGCCTTGCATGAACACTGCGGTTAACTCACTAAGAGTTTTACCTGCAAATGAGCGCTGATCTTTGCCCTTAGAAAGTGATTTCCTAGTTTTCTGAAAATAAGGTGGAGGTCGACCTTTACCCAGTGACCAGCATCTCTCCTCTGAGTGGCCTATTTTCTGACAGGAACTGCAAAACCTGTTCTCTTTGCCATAGGGTTGAATGCTATGTTCTCCTGGAGTTTGAGGATTTTCATGACTCTCTAATGCTTGTACACCATGCGTTCTGGTACATGACTCTGCGCTATTACGGTACTGCATCACCTTAAGAACTGAAATAGGCACACTTTCTTGAGTTGCACATGCATTTTCTGAACTAAACGTTTCAGATTCATTAGAGCAAGTCAGCTCATCTAAGAAGTGAACATGCTTTTTAGTCCCATCGCTGTTAAGCGTTTTGGGAGACATTAACTTTTTAGCATTTAGCTTAGCCTTGAGATCTGCAGTGGTCTCCTTGTGATTTTTACACTTTTCAGTCAGGGCGAACTGCTCAGCTAGTAATTTATCTAGCTGTGCTTGAAGACCTTGAATCTTTGCCTCAGACTTTTCTGCTTCTGCATTTTTAGAATGCACTTCTTTACATTTCTCATCTAGACTTGATAATAGAAATGGTGTCACATTATGTAGCCTTTTAAAACTTATGTTAAAATTATTTTACCATGTTTTGATTTCTTTTGGTGTTTGCCAATTTTGTCCCACCATCGAATCATTTCATCATCTGAACTTTTAATTCCAATATACTCTGTCTTGAGTTTGGACAAGGTAGGCTCAACTTTTTCACTCCATAAAGCAAACAATAAGTCACTGTTATCAGAAGTTTTCCCTTCCATCCCCGAGGAGATAATCTGAATATTCTCGGATTGTACAGTAATGGGACTATTGAAGCGCTTTCAAACCTTCTAATTTCTGTTTCATGCAATTCATAAACAATGAAAACAGACTTACCAATTCCTTGGTCAAAAGGTCAGCTTTAATCCATTCACAATCAACTGTAAAAAAATGTCCTCATTCTGATGAATTTCAGAAGATTCACTGCAAGGGATCCCGGGTTTCGGCACCATCTGTAAGGGTGGATCCTCTACAGCGGTTCTGACTGCAGGGTTGCCGAATGACTAAAGAAACGTTATCAGCAAGATGATAGAAAACTGTACATTTCTCGTCTTTACCACCCACTGCAGCTTATACCAACGACGGAAATAAGCGCAGTTACAATAGCTAAACATGTGGGAGAACATTGCTATAATGTGACTATATTGTATTGCAATAGGTAACACTTCAAAGTCAATACCAAATCAAAACTAGTTAGCACATCATTTGTAATTGAAAGAATTTAATGACAAAATCTAGCTATGGTTACACTTAAAATAGTTACAAAATAAATGTATGAGATGATGAAAACTTAATCCATTAATCATACCCAGCATGAATGTTACCTGAGGGATAGAGAGAGAGAGGGGGAGAGAGAGACAAAGAAGAGAAGAGCCAAAGTGAAGGCCCCCAAGAAGAGAGAGCCAGAGAATAAAAGAGACAGAGCAACAGTTACAATCTTCTTTTATCTATTCCTTGAGCATGTGACTGAAACCCTAATGTGAGACATTCAAACTGACCAATCAGACCAAACTTCCCCCACGGTGCTACAGGTGTGACACATATTTGGCCTACAGGCCTTCAGCATTTCTGTGTCTTTAGGAATTCCAAATGGCCCTTCTGGAGAGAGATGGGGGTTGAAAACAGTAAAGCAAATGTCTTTGTTCATTTTCAAAAATCAAATATCTTTGATTATTTTCAATTCCTTCACAGCTGATCTTCATACATCCACTATATCTTTACAGACCTATATAGGTCTTTCTTTTTGTCGCATTAGAAACCGCTCTTTTACTGGAGTGATATTTTATTAGTGTTTCTCTTCTTTAATTTGAGTACAGGGTTAGTGTACACTGTCCACCACGAAAAAAACAAAAACATTTCATTATTAATTTATCTTGTCATTGTGAAATGTAGGCCAATGTATTGTCTGTGCATTATTTCCTATCATGTATGCCTATGAAAGACTGCCGAGCCAATCAGCGTAAGTATGGGGTGGAGCAACACACGTAGCCCCGCCCCATTCTGCAGCCAGGTCTTCCATTGGTTTGGTCTTTTCTGGGTTCAGATTTACAGTACGGCTGCCATCTTCTGTATGTTCATGGCACGTGTTTGAGATCAAAGTCTGGCACAAGTGTGTGTGTGTGTGTGTGTGTGTGTCCAGCAAGACTACCAACTACCACTGCATAATGCATGAAAAATAAACACTGCATAAGCTGCTTTAATAAACTGCTCATATCAAGTTGACTATCTGTGACATATCTGAATGAAATGGCTTCTTGAACAAGAACAAATGTAGGGCGGGGCTTGTTTTTGTCCATGGGGAATTGACTGGATAGTGATCGTTTTTTGCCCGCACATATTAATTTTGCAGTGAATATTTGGGATGTGCTCTCCACAAACAATAGCTGTTTTATAAGAACTGATTGTAGACATGTAGTTAAATTATACATACAACACTGTGATGGACACAATTCGAAATTGATTCAACTTTTTTTTATTTTTTTTTTATTTTTTATAAATATGCATGTTTTGGATGAGGATGAAGTTCCAACATCGATTGTGCAGCCCAGCCATAGATACAGTCTTCACCCATCAGTTTCTGAAGAGAGCTTTTGAAGCCGTTGCCATCCCGGATAACAGAAAATGGGCAAAGAGGCGGGACGTGGGTGGGGCTGAGGTGACGTGATGACTAACAGACAGCAGACAAACGGCAATCCACCTGTCACTCAAAGTGGCCACGCCCCTAATTATGCAGAACTTTAAGGCTTTATATAATGTAAATGAAAGAGTTATAAAATAAAAATAAAATAAAAAACATGTGAGCATGTTATTTTTCTGCTGTAAAGTTGGGCATTTTAACATGGAGCAGTTTAAGTCACTTCAGTATTGGCTTCAAGAGAAACTGGGGGAGGTTGCCGCTTGGTCCCAGCAGAGAGAAAGGTCAAAGAGCAACAGTCAAAGTTGAAAAACAGTCAAAGTGATGAAGCACAGATGGTTCAGAGCTTCAGATGCTTCAGTAAAGCTGGGATTCAGAGCCGATGATGAGCAGCTTCAATCACACACTCACAGCTGTTATTTCTGAGGGGAAACATACCATTGTTTTATTTACATTATAAAACATATAGTAATGACTTTCCATAAAGAAATGACAACAGCGATCACGTTCAGTCATTTACAGTCAACAGGAAATCATAATCATCTTTATTACTACAGATGTATTGTGAATGATTCATGAGTTAATGAATGTTATAATGTTTGTTTTGAGTTCTGAGCAAATGATGAGCACAGATGAAAACACATTAAAAGATTAAACACAATAGTTGTCTTACCGTGAACAGCAATTATAGGAAAAGCATTATAATAATGACCATAGTGATTGAAGGAATGACAGCTGCAGCGACACATCCTTTGTTGGATTCTAATGAGGGGGAAAATATGTTATGGCTATAAAACCAATTCCTGGAACACACTTGTAAATTATCACAATAAATTACATGATTTCCAGCATAATCTAAAGAACAACAATATTTCATCAGATTAATGTGGTTAGTGTCCCTCCAGCGTCTCACCGTTAAACAGATCTCTCTCATAGACCGGATCACTGGTCTCCTCACTCACGGTGTTCCTGAGTGTATACGTGTAGAAGTTTTCTGTATTTCCTTTGTTTTCAGCTGTGATGGACTGTCCTGTCGGATGGAGCGTCGAACCCGTCAGTGTTTCTCCAGCAGAATTCTTCCAGATGATTGGTTCACTGTACTCGCATCTCAGATACTCAACATCAGGGTCATCAGTCTTCTCTATCTTGATCTCAGGTTTGGGGACCCGCTCTGTGGAAGAAACAATGAGAACATTTACACTGTTAGTATAAGATGGCATATTTACTACAATTTACACAATTTGTACAGTGTCCCAACTTTTTTGGAATCGGGTTTGTAGATGTGCAAACTTCAATAAACCGTTATAAACATCACTTACCTGAAGCACCTTCTGTGGTGATGAACACGACCAACATCAAGCATCGAAGTGACATTTTTGTTAGACAAAGTACACGTTAATGCTTCTAAATTAATTTCTATATTGTGCTCAGAGTGTCTTTAACGCCTGAGATGCGGTTTAAGAGAAGAGAATAGAGGAAGTGAGAAAATAGAAACCACAAACTTGTGGCATTGAGGTGGTCCTTCTCTCTGATCTGTAGGATACCATTTTAAACTGCATGTTTTGATGTTCATGCTTCCCTAAAGACACATACATCTCCATCTGGTTTATATTTTTTGTTTTAAATAGAAGTTCTTACACATTTTACACTTGAAACAAAACAATCCCTTTGCCTTGGTCGCTAAATTAAACAGAATCAAGCCTCTACTCTTCACCCCAAAGGAAAGTTAAGCATAATGTTTTGTGTAAAATTAGCATTTTAAACTGTGAGAGCGTTACACTTTCTTCATAAGTTGAATATGGAAGGCGGTTCGCTGGAAGCTTTAGTTTATAAAGTTTTAAATATGGATATCCGGTAACACTTTACAATACGGGTGCACTAATATGCATTAATTCATGCTTAACTAATGCACAGATAATCATGAGTTAATGTATGACTCATGAAGAACTAAACCATTTATTAATGATTACTGCATCAGCAACTAATGAACATTATATACACTCACCTAAAGGATTATTAGGAACACCATACTAATACTGTGTTTGACCCCCTTTCGCCTTCAGAACTGCCTTAATTCTACGTGGCATTGATTCAACAAGGTGCTGAAAGCATTCTTTAGAAATGTTGGCCCATATTGATAGGATAGCATCTTGCAGTTGATGGAGATTTGTGGGATGCACATCCAGGGCACGAAGCTCCCGTTCCACCACATCCCAAAGATGCTCTATTGAGTTGAGATCTGGTGACTGTGGGGGCCATTTTAGTACAGTGAACTCATTGTCATGTTCAAGAAACCAATTTGAAATGATTCGAGCTTTGTGACATGGTGCATTATCCTGCTGGAAGTAGCCATCAGAGAATGGGTACATGGTGGTCATAAAGGGATGGACATGGTCAGAAACAATGTTCAGGTAGTCCGTGGCATTTAAACGATGCCCAATTGGCACTAAGGGGCCTAAAGTGTGCCAAGAAAACATCCCCCACACCATTACACCACCACCACCAGCCTGCACAGTGGTAACAAGGCATGATGGATCCATGTTCTCATTCTGTTTACGCCAAATTCTGACTCTACCATCTGAATGTCTCAACAGAAATCAAGACTCATCAGACCAGGCGACATTTTTCCAGTCTTCAACTGTCCAATTTTGGTGAGCTCGTGCAAATTGTAGCCTCTTTTTCCTATTTGTAGTGGAGATGAGTGGTACCCGGTGGGGTCTTCTGCTGTTGTAGCCCATCCGCCTCAAGGTTGTGCGTGTTGTGGCTTCACAAATGCTTTGCTGCATACCTCGGTTGTAACGAGTGGTTATTTCAGTCAAAGTTGCTCTTCTATCAGCTTGAATCAGTCGGCCCATTCTCCTTTGACCTCTAGCATCAACAAGGCATTTTCGCCCACAGGACTGCCGCATACTGGATGTTTTTCCCTTTTCACACCATTCTTTGTAAACCCTAGAAATGGTTGTGCGTGAAAATCCCAGTAACTGAGCAGATTGTGAAATACTCAGACCGGCCCGTCTGGCACCAACAACCATGCCACGCTCAAAATTGCTTAAATCACCTTTCTTTCCCATTCTGACATTCAGTTTGGAGTTCAGGAGATTGTCTTGACCAGGACCACACCCCTAAATGCATTGAAGCAACTGCCATGTGATTGGTTGATTAGATAATTGCATTAATGAGAAATTGAACAGGTGTTCCTAATAATCCTTTAGGTGAGTGTATGATTGATAGATCAAGTAATATATGAATTGCTATTAATTAAATATGACATCATGTATTAATTCCCTAATAACATATTATCTTAACTAATAATGTAAATTAACGTGTTAATTACTACAACAGGTCGAAGCCATACATTTCAACTTCCAGTTGTCTGTTTTAATTAATCATTAGCCGTGTGGAGCACTTTTATAATGGATGGATGCACTTTTATGGGCTTCAGAAACTGTTAATAAATTGTTAATATAACTCTGATTGTGTTCGGCTGAAAGAAGAATGTCATACACACCTAGGATGGCTTGGGAGAGTAAATCATGCGGTAATTTTAATTTTTGGCTGAACTAACCCTTTAAAGTTCACGTGCATGTAAAGGCAGATGTAGCGGGTATGGCTAATAGATTGAATGATACTGTTATTGTTGTTTCATGGTTGACATGTCCTGGGTTCCTGGAGTGCTCTGTTGGGGTGCAGTACCGTACAATTCCAGCAGGGAAGAGCATAGAGAGTTACAAACAAAGTTTGGAGGAAGAAAAGCAGGACCAACATTACATTTACAGTAATGAGAAGTTTAACTTTTATTTAAGTTCTTGTATTTAGTCGGATAAATACCCAACAAAAACCTTGTAGGACAAAACACATTCACTTTAGCAATCCCTTTATCCTGGTAAATATGCAAAATGCCTCCCCCACTCTCCTCCTTAATCTGAGCCAAAAGATAAAACTAAGCAAAGTTTTGTGAAGAGATTCTCATCGATATTGTGCTGCAGTAGATTCATATATTCAGAAGATTAGAATGAAGTTCATCGGTGCGGCCCAGCAGACAGAAAGGTCAAAGATCAACAGTCAAAGTTCTGAAGGCACGGACGGTTCAGAGCTCCAGATGCTTCAGTAAAGCTGGGATTCAGAGCCGATGACCAGGAGAACGTGTCGAGATGATCCACATGTGGCTTTGCATTTGAAGAGTCATGAAGAGCATCAGTCATTCACTCATGGATGTTATTTCTGAGGGGAAAATGCTCATTTTTAAAACATAGTTCAAGTTGATATAGCCCAAGATCCATTTGATTTGTGATATTGCACATATTAATGATTTTCCATAAGAAACTAAGGAGTAAACTTACTCTGGAAGTCTTTGGTCTTAAAGAACAACAGTGGCATGCTCAGTCATTTACAGTCAACAGGAAGTCATAATCGAGCCTTTACTCTATTAATACACATTCCTAGTGAAGTGTTTATCGTCACAATCTTTCTTCACAATGCTCTTTCATTTTCTTTAATGTTAACCAGTAGCATAATTAAAGCATTTTTTTGTTTAACAATCCAATAAAATCAATGAATAAAACTATTTGTTTTCTCACTGAATATCTGATTTCACACATAAATGTGTCACATTATGAAAGTAAAACAAGCTGCAAATGGCAAATTACCCTGTGGTTTGAATGTTTGTTTTGAGTCAAGCAAATGATAAGCACAGAAATATGTTTCAAATGTTTTAAAAGATTAAACACAATAGTCTTACCGTATAAAGGTGGAATAAACAGGAAAAGGATGATAAAAACCATGCAGAGCAAAACAATGGCAATCCAGATGACAAATCCCGTTTGAATCTAATGCAGAAAAAAACACATTAAGCTTATAAAACAAATTCAACCCTGGGGAACACCTTTAAATGATCACAATTACATTTAAATAAACTTTATATGCAGTGTAAAACCAGAGAATATAGAGGAAGTTTGAAAACGGAAACCACGGTCTTTCACGAAGGGTTTGGCAGTTACTGCTGCCATCTTGTGTACATTCATGTGTGTGTGTGTGTGTGTGTGTCCAGCAAGACTACCAATCACGACCACTACATAATGCATGAAAACTGACCACGGATAGATCAGAGCTCGCGCTCCATCTCTTCTCTAAATTCATTTTTTACTAGCTTAGCGTCTCTCAAAAACAAGCAAACATCAAAATACGTGCATGGGTGGAAGAGAGCGACTGAGGGCATTACAAATCAAGGAATTCATCAAAATGAATTGGGAGAACTTCTTTCTGTGAAACGTTTGTGCTGTTGTTTGCTATTCCAATAAATGACGCTTGCTGTGATATTTTATTATCCAGTTCTAAATGCAATCACACTCAGATATGTTGAAGCATGATGTGGGTGTCCAAGCACATGTTAAATGTACATACAATATCTGAACATCTCAGCACCACCTAGACATAAAAAATAATCCGACTCTGTGACTTTCCTCCAAAGTAACTAGGGGTGGGGAAAATGCGATGCGGATCTGGACGTACGGAGCCGGGCACGTCACCTATAGGAGAAAAAAACAAAAAACAATCCGTGCCGACCAATCACAAATCCATGAGTACAGTTTTTACAAACCAGTGCGCACGGATTGTGAATTTGTGGGAACTGATTATTAATCCTTGGGCACGATTTGTTAAACCGAGGGAACAGTTTAAGAATACGTGATCACGGTTTATAAACTGAGGGAACGGATTGCACGGATGTTTTCTTTTTTTCTCCTGTAGGTGACGTGCCGGGCTCCGTATGGACGATTCTGAATCGATTCACAAATGTCAAAAAAATCGATTTTCTAAATGTTGATAACGTAATGTTGACGGAACGCAAAAGGCGCAACTCTGAAGGCGTGCACTCGACCGGCCCCCTCTGCATTAAAAGCACGTATGGAAGCACTTCGGCTTCTATGAAGTTTAAGGGGGAAATGACCTGGACAAGAGCCACACCATATATGCAAGCTGTGTAAAACTAAAATATTTTAGAAACACGACAAACATGAGAAACCATATCACATGTTTCCAACGCTGCCAACCAGAGGACCACAAACTCTACCGCAAATTTGATGGTCAGGGATTTGCGTCCCTATGCAGATGTTCATTTAGTATATGATTGTGGTATACAGAAGGAAAAAAAAAGTGTCTGTGCTCAGGATTTAGTTTTAAGTCATAAGACTCTATTATTTATTTGTGTATGAGAGCAGCTGTATGTTAGTTATTCAGAATATGCTGAAGTCCACAAGCATTACTTTTGTATGAGAGCTGCTGGTACACAATTCTATATTTTGGTATAAAAGCTGTGATTTTTGGGACAGCAAAATGTTTTTTTTTGTTTTTGTGTGTGTCTGAAGAATTATATTGCTCATTGCACATAACAGGATCCCTCCTAATTCACTACAAATTGTGAATAAAGAAAGGAATGCAATTACAACATCATGGCTGCGTAGAAGAAGGATCCGGGGACTGAAATGGCCAGCCTGCAGTCCAGATCTTTCACCATAGAAAACATTTGAGCGTCATAAAGAGGAAGATGCCACAAAGAAGACCTAAGACAGTTGAGCAACTAGAAGCCTGTATTAGACAAGAATGGGACAACATTCCTATTCCTAAACTTGAGCAGCGTGTCTCCTCAGTCCCCAGACGTTTGCAGACTGTTAGAAAAAGAAGAGGGGATGCCACACAGTGGGAAACATGGCCTTGTCCCAACTTTTTTGGAATCGGGTTTGTGCTTTATGTTAGTGATTCAGAATATGCTGAAGTCATATGCATGTATTACAGTTTTGTTCAGTCGCTAACAAGTGTTTGTCCAACCAGTTGTCACATTTTCAAAACTCTAAACACAATTAGCACAGCATCGGTCTTTTGTGGCCATACCATTCACACATTTCATGTCGTTTTCACACAACATGCAGTCAGTGAACACATTTCCACAATGCTTACATTTTCTTAACAGACAAGCTATATCAAATCAAATCAAATCACCTTTATTTATATAGCGCTTTTAACAAGTCCAATTGTTTCAGAGCAGCTTCACATTGTTAACAGGAAAATAATGCAACAGAATTTGTACAGCCGTTCTGGTGAAGCGGTGATGTTATCCAGCTAATTTCAGTATCATATAGTGTCAATGCGGGCAGATCGGGAATATAGATGAGATTTAGGAGTCCCCAACTGAGCAAGCCAAAAGCCAGAGGCAACGGTGGCAAGGAACCAAAACTCCTTCAGGGCCAGAATGGAGAAAAAACCTTGGGAGAAACCAGGCTCAGTCGGGGTGCCAGTTCTCCTCTGGCCGACAAACAAACAGTGTATGGTTATAATTCTGGCAACACTGCAGGTCTTAATTCATATTGTATACCTATACCCCCCAACAAAATTATGGATTGTTTTTGTAGTATTTACGAATGTTAACACACAGCATCCCACAATAGCAAAAACAATATTCCAAACCTTAGATACAGTATAAAAACCTCGGCTTCTGCAATGTGAAATGAAATGTGTGAAGCTTTCCTGTAGCTCAAACAATAAGAGCGTGGTGCTAGCAACGCCAAGGTCATGGGTTCAATTCCCAGGCAAAGCAAAAATTGACAAAAAAATGTGTACCTTGAATGCAATGTAAGTCACTTTGGATAAAAGCGTCTGCCAAAAGCATAAATGTAAATGAACAAACATGAGGACCTTTGTAATTACCTGGGACAATCTGGCTTTCCATCATTCGCAAGCAATAACAACATGGTTTGAAGTCCACCCAAGACTGGTAAGTCTCTTCCCTATTCACCTTTCCTCAAGCCCATAGAGGAGTTCTCTTCTGCATGGAGGTGGGAGGTTTATGACCCTCAGCCACAGGACCAGATGTCCCTCATTGAAGCCATGGATGCTGGCTGCAGGGACATCAGTTCATGATTGCCAAGGGTGGATCCGACATACAAAGCGGTTTTATCCCAGGTGCATGTGATGTTGATGAAAACATGTGGCCTAACCCTGAAGATCGCAGAGATTAATTTTGTACTTTTTTTTAGCCCCTTAAAAGTTGATTTTGTTCACTGTAAGCAATACTGTAAAACTTTTTCTGTTCTATCATACCGTGTTTCTACTGTACCTCCTGTAGTAAACCGTAAAGGGAAAAAAACTGATTTGCTTTTTACTGGAATGCTTTTGAATGTGAACATTATTGTACATGTGGACATACAGTTCCCAACCAAGAAATTGAGTGTAAAAATGGTGGATTGCATGTTTTGCATTTTGAAACCGGGTGTACTTTGATTGACTGCATGTACCTTGTGAAGTGAAAACAAGTGTTACTCTGAATCGTAATCGAATCGAATCGTGAGGTGCCTAGAGATTCCCACCCCTAATAGTAAGTAATGTTGAAGTAAAGCGCAGTCTCACCGTTAAACAGATCTCTCTCATAGACCCGATCACTGGTCTCCTCACTAACATCGTTCCTGAGTGTGCAGGTGTAGAAGTTTCCTGGATCTCCATTTTTTTTGACTGTGATGGACTCTCCTTTGGCGATTGACGAACCCTTCAGTGTTTGTCCAGCAGAATTCTTCCAGATGATTGGTTCACTGTACTCGCATCTCAGATACACAACATCAGGATCATCAGTCTTCTCTATCTTGATCTCAGGTTTGGGGACCCGCTCTGTGGAAGAAACAATGAGAGCATTTACACTGTTAGTATAAGATGGCATATTTACTACAATTTTAATACAAACCAAAATCTTCAAAAAAGCACCATTGTACTACCATGTACTACATATAGTATTCTTAAAAGTACTTCAGCGCCGATTATATATATCAAATACCATGGTTTGATAATCTGATACCATCACTGTACCATCATAAGTAGCATCATATGGCACTGAATGATTGCCATATATGGTATTTACACAGCACTCCAACACTGCGGAACTATGTTCAAAACACAATAAAACCACGGTAACTTCTGTTTGTGTAATAATAGTTATTTTACAATGAACATGTATTAAAAATATAAAAATGATTATAACTTTTCACACAAAAAATAAAGTTGAGAGTTAGCTATACTATATTAAGTAAAAAACAAACAAAAAAATAATAAGATGCTTTAACTGTATTAATATGAATCAATATAATAATCAATATTCACTCACGCTTAACAGTCAAGTTGAATCTCTGCTCCTGCTCTTTACTGTTGATGTCAACGGTATAAACTCCACTGTGTTCTTCTTTTAGATCAGTTATAGTGATTTGTCCAGTCTTCACATCAAGAGTTGTGATGCCTTTGAATCTCTGATTCGGGATGATAACACCGTCTTCATCCCATTCAATCGCCTTGACAACACCAGCACTGTTTCTGTGTTTCCAGGCAATGCTGCTGACAGAAGCAGGAAGAGGTTTGTCTGGACGAAAAGAAACTTCATCACCCACTGCTTTCATCACATCTTCACCTGATGAATGAAACATGAGGGAGTGTGTTAGTCAACATAAACTCTGTCATTCACTAGTCATACAATACTATAATATAATTAAATATTAAACTGCAAAACACAAATAGATGTGCAAACTTCAATAAACTGTTATAAACATCACTTACCTGAAGCAGCTTCTGTGGTGATGAACACGACCAACATCAAGCACCGAAGTGACATTTTTGTTAGACAAAGTACACGTTAATGCACTTTTCTTCTATATTTTGCTCAGAGTGTCTTTTACACGCCTGAGACGCGGTTTAAGAACAGAGAATAGAGGAAGTGAGAAACACACAATTGACAAAACGGTTAATTTCATGCTCAAAATCACACATTGTAAACTAAACTGCAACACTCATTTTCAAAACACAATACACTATGTCTGCCAAAACCCCTAACACATGTTCTCTTCCAACAGGAACATTTGACATTTTAGTGACATTTTAGTCAATCAGAGCACAATGTCATAAAAACACTAACATCAGATAGAATTACAGAGACTGCATTATTTTATGTGTCAGGTCTGCCCTTATACAATAGACAGTAAATTGTATTGATCATAGATTGTGCCTTTTGAAGCCTCTCTACATTTTTGTTTTGTTGGGTTTAGTAAATGCATACATTGTTTCTTTTGCTGCAGAAATTCAATAAAAAAAATCAATAACCCAACTCAGTGTAGCTTTATGGGATGCCCTTCAGTTTTATTTCATTATCAGCAATTCCCTTGTTGACAATAGCAAGTTCCTGTTCTTCATTCAGGAGCTTCCCTGAGGGAGGTACAAAAGATGTTGAATCCTTAGATAGACAGAATGCAGTTACATATTAGAGACCAGAGCCATACAGTCACTGTAATACATGGTACAAGTATTTACACTTCTCAGTAGGAGAAGCCCTTATACACCTGTTGGTTTCTCGAATATTCTGGATAATGGATGCCACTGTGTCCTGGCTGAGATTTGTCTGAACTCATTCACCAGCCTCTCTGTATGATAGCCTGTGGTTTATGACATGGTCTATGATAGCAGCTCTTATTTCATCAGTTACCCTAATTCTGGCCCTGAATTGAGTGCCACCATACATTCTAACTCCTCAATCTCTACCTTGTCCTCGTCCCACTCCTCTCCCTTTCCCTTGTCCCACTCCGCTAGGGAGAGGATTGGGACAAGAGCAAGGGAGAGGATTGGGACAAGAGCAAGGGAGAGGATTGGGACAAGAGCAAGGGAGAGGATTGGGACAAGAGCAAGGGAGATGAGTGGGACAAGAGCAAGGGAGAGGAGTGGGACAAGAGCAAGGGAGAGGAGTGGGACAAGAGCCATTCATTAATGAAGATAGAAAACAGAAAATGAAAACAATGCAGAAGGGGGTGGGGCTACATTTTTGCTCCGCCCCATGCTTATTCTGATGTGTAGGACGGGGTATATGTCATTCAAATCTATATAAGCTGTGCAGATTCACAAAGCCTTCATTATAATGTACAGAAGAAAAACATTAGTATCTTGCAATTTCCCTGAAATGATTGTTTCAGCTGATCTTCATACATCCACTATATCTTTACAGACCTATATAGGTCTTTCTTTTTGTCGCATTAGAAACCGCTCTTTTACTGGAGTGATATTTTATTAGTGTTTCTCTTCTTTAATTTGAGTACAGGGTTAGTGTACACTGTCCACCACGAAAAAAACAAAAACATTTCATTATTAATTTATCTTGTCATTGTGAAATGTAGGCCAATGTATTGTCTGTGCATTATTTCCTATCATGTATGCCTATGAAAGACTGCCGAGCCAATCAGCGTAAGTATGGGGTGGAGCAACACACGTAGCCCCGCCCCATTCTGCAGCCAGGTCTTCCATTGGTTTGGTCTTTTCTGGGTTCAGATTTACAGTACGGCTGCCATCTTCTGTATGTTCATGGCACATGTTTGAGATCAAAGTCTGGCACAGTGTGTGTGTGTGTGTGTGTGTGTGTGTGTGTGTGTGTGTCCAGCAAGACTACCAACCACTACTGCATAATGCATGAAAAATAAACACTGCATAAGCTGCTTTAATAAACTGCTCATATCAAGTTGACTATCTGTGACATATCTGAATGAAATGGCTTCTTGAACAAGAACAAATGTAGGGCGGGGCTTGTTTTTGTCCATGGGGAATTGACTGGATAGTGATCGTTTTTTGCCCGCACATATTAATTTTGCAGTGAATATTTGGGATGTGCTCTCCACAAACAATAGCTGTTTTATAAGAACTGATTGTAGACATGTAGTTAAATTATACATACAACACTGTGATGGACACAATTCGAAATTGATTCAACTTTTTTTTATTTTATAAATATGCATGTTTTGCATGAGGATGACGTTCCAACATCGATTGTGCAGCCCAGCCATAGATACAGTCTTCACCCATCAGTTTCTGAAGAGAGCTTTTGAAGCTGTTGCCATCCCGGATAACAGAAAATTGGCAAAGAGGCGGGACGTGGGCGGGGCTGAGGTGACGTGATGACTAACAGACAGCAGACAAACGGCAATCCACCTGTCACTCAAAGTGGCCACGCCCCTAATTATGCAGAACTTTAAGGCTTTATATAATGTAAACGAATGAGTTATAAAATAAAATAAATAAATAAATAACATGTGAGCATGTTATTTTTCTGCTGTAAAGTTGGGCATTTTAACATGGAGCAGTTTAAGTCACTTCAGTATTGGCTTCAAGAGAAACTGGGGGAGGTTGCCGCTTGGTCCCAGCAGAGAGAAAGGTCAAAGAGCAACAGTCAAAGTTGAAAAACAGTCAAAGTGATGAAGCACAGACGGTTCAGAGCTTCAGATGCTTCAGTAAAGCTGGGATTCAGAGCCGATGATGAGCAGCTTCAATCACACACTCACAGCTGTTATTTCTGAGGGGAAACATACCATTGTTTTATTTACATTATAAAACATATAGTAATGACTTTCCATAAAGAAATGACAACAGCGATACGTTCAGTCATTTACAGTCAACAGGAAATCATAATCATCTTTATTACTACAGATGTATTGTGAATGATTCATGAGTTAATGAATGTTATAATGTTTGTTTTGAGTTCTGAGCAAATGATGAGCACAGATGAAAACACATTAAAAGATTAAACACAATAGTTGTCTTACCGTGAACAGCAATTATAGGAAAAGCATTATAATAATGACCATAGTGATTGAAGGAATGACAGCTGCAGCGACACATCCTTTGTTGGATTCTAATGAGGGGGAAAATATGTTATGGCTATAAAACCAATTCCTGGAACACACTTGTAAATTAATTACATACTGCATTACTGATTTATGGCATAATCTAAAAGGAAAAACATAAGTATATATATCTAGTTACAAACAGATTTATGTGGTTAGTGTCCCTCCAGCATCTCACCATTAAACAGATCTCTCTCATAGACCCGATCACTGGTCTCCTCACTAACATCGTTCCTGAGTGTGCAGGTGTAGAAGTTTTCCGGATTTCCTTTTTTTTCAGCTGTGATGGACTGTCCTGTCGGATGGAGCGGCGAGCTTCCCAGAGTTTGTCCAGCAGAATTCTTCCAGATGATCGTTTCATTGTACTCGCATCTCAAATACACAACATCTTTGATCTTCTGTGTTGTTATCACAGGTTTGGAGACCCGATCTGTGAAAGAAACAGAGTTGACTGATGATTTTGCACATGGTTTGTCTTAAAGTATATCAACAACACCACACAGACATATAAACAACATTACAAACTTGATGTTTAGAATTAAGCCTCGTGCACACCAGGACGGTTATCATGCGCGCTTATCGCCAGCGTTTTTCGAGACATTCTTCAGTGCGTCTTTGTGTTCATAGTAGGGTGATCAGACGTCCCCGGTTTTTGGTGTTCTGTCCCCGACTGGAGCTGTCCCCGGAAATGTCCCCATTTTATAGCTTCTTCAAACAACAAGCTGCATATATATTGCAAAAAAAAAGTGCCCAACCAATGTACAGCAGCTGCTGGTTACAGGAGCAATTGTGTAGTGCTTATTTTCACCAGCAGATGGCGCTGTGAGACACGCTGACTCTACTTGGTCGCGCGCGCGCTGCTACTGCTCCATGAAGAGCGTAACTGAGAGCAGAGCGCTATTATCGTCAAATATCAAAAGAAACATCATTATCGCTTTCAAGATAGTAACATACTAACTATTCATGTTAAATTAAAGTAATACTGTTTGTATGTGCTTTATTACAGAGCCTCAATGGGGTGCGGGACTGTTTTGTCTTCAAAGTTCCGAAGTCACCAAGCAGTGACTATTACACATCCTAACTATATATATATATACACAAACCCGATTCCAAACAAGTTGGGACACTGTACAAATTGTGAATAAAAAAGGAATGCAATAATTTACAAATCTCAAAAACTTATATTTTATTCACAATAGAATATAGATAACATATCAAATGTTGAAAGTGAGACATTTTGAAATGTCATGCCAAATATTGTTATTATTCTGTTTTTGACTTTTTTTATTCAAAATACACAAACTTGTTAACCATGTCAGGAACTATCTGACATTCTGATTTTCAAATATGTGTAAGTGAATGTGTGTTGGTTGATCTATAATGCACGATGGGCGCCGCCATGTTAGTTTGAGCCTCAGAGAATCGGATCTGTCGGATTTACATCACGTCTCACAAAACACAATTAAGCGACCGGTGAACCGGGAGAAGAACAGAGTAAACTATATAGTTAACTATATAATGTGTATTTGATATAAATTAGACACGTAGTCAAATTATAACTGTCTGAAATTAAATTATTATTATTATTATTATTATTTCCATAGACATCAGTGTGTGTTTTTGCTAGTCCGCATGTGCATTTAAATGTCTGAAACCTAAAATAAACATGATGTGGTTGAAAACACTGAATAGTTGTGATATGTGACGAGCGCTGAGCGCGTCTGTCTCTGGCAAAAGCATGTTTGAATTTAAGTGGCACCGAAATCTGCGTTCTGATTCGGTCTGGTACATACCGGTTATATAGGTACCGGTGCCATATTGGAACCGGGTTTCGGTACCCAACCCTAGTCACCTTAGTTCATACCCAAGCGATTTTCACTGGCGATGCGCCGAGTGAACGTGCAGATTCACTCCCTGACAGTAGATGGCGCTGACAGAAAAACAAATACCCGGTACACAAGGTGGCGCTGCGCAACTTTACGCTTCTGACACTCGATTGTCACACAGAAGAAGAAGAGAACCAGTATTTACATGCTTGCCAAAACCATTCACACATTTTTTTGCTAACTGGCAAACAGAATATGGATATTTCAAGCAGCAGCATTAGCAGCTCCAGCGATGAAGAAATTATTGTTCTGTTGAATGAGGAAAGACAATGGAAAAGACACCGATATTGGATACATCCAAGCGGCAACCTCCCCCAGTTTCTCTTGAAGCCAATACTGAAGTGACTTAAACTGCAATTCATCGACTGGCCACTAGAGACCGGCTCCAGAAGGGAGCAGAATCTCATACCCTTTTCCACCAGAATGAACCGGGTGCTAGTTCAGAGCTAGTGCTAGTTCGGAGTTGGTTCGACTGATGAGCCTTCTAAGAACCGGTTTGTCTTTCCACATGCTAGAGAGCCACCACAGAGCCAGGTCTTTCTCAGCAACACTAGCGAGGCAGCGGGAAACACAAACACACCAGGCTTGTTCGAGATGCATCGGCGCTGCGCAGACCGATCCACATGTGATATCAAAATACCACATGAGCAATTCAAAAGCATAAGGAGTCGCATGATCTCGCTGTACTTTGGTGTCATACGGAAGTCTTCCATCAACAATGGTGAATGTTGCGTTACTATTGATACACATGGCTTTACGATCCTACATCAGCATCAAAACACAGCGAATCCAACACATTCATGCAGCTCGCCGTAATTTGTATAGACGGAGAGTACAACCGAGCAGCTATTAGCTCGATTAGCTGCCATTTCAAAGATGGCGGATCTCAAGTTTGTGTTCGTCTTGTTGGTCACGGTAACCCCGCCCCCAGCTGCTGGCGCAAGCAGTTCTTACTTTACAGCAGAATAACACATGTTTACAGCCTGGGACAAATTGGGGTTTTGGTCTATACGGCTAATTTTGCCCTTCATGACGACTGTGAGGGAAACTGTGAACTCATTCGTTTACATTATATAAAGCCTCAAAGTTCTGCATAAATAAGGGCGTGGCCACTTTGAGTGACAGGTGGATTGGCGTTTGTCTGCTGTCTGTTAGTCATCACGTCACCTCAGCTCCGCCCCCACGTCCCGCCTCTTTGCCCATTGTCAGTTATCCGGGAGTGCACTGCCAAGATGGCGCCGGCCAGCTCGACCCTACTTTACGCTTCAAAACTGCTCTTCAGAACCCTATGGGTGACGTCACGGACACTACATCCATATTTTTTTTTACAGTATATGGACACATCCCATAGTCGTCGTCTTCAATGTGTGCTTGGCAAGACCATTTCGTGCTTGAGCACCACCAGGTCATTTTTACTGTAACTTCAGCATCTCCAGGCACATGAACAAAAGCGCCGATCTCATTGGTCGGCCAGTTTTTAATGCAACGTGTCAAACCCAAAAAACAAACCCGAGTTGCCTGGCTTCTTGCACATCGGTGTGCACACTCACATTGGCTCCCTTTGTTTAGTCAGGAGGCGTTAAACGTCGGCGACATGTGCGTGATAAATGTCCTGGTATGCACAAGCCACAGACAAAACTACATGAACTTAAATAACTACACTAGTCTTGCAGAAAGTGTTGTGACCGTACACCATGGTACAAAAATGCTATCAGATTGTAATACCCCTGCAAACCATAATGTGTACCGCGGCTATTTTTGGAGGTTGCCAAACATCTGTCATTTCAGTGTCGGCAGTTAAAAGGTTCTCAGACATAAACACATTTGGATAAATGTCAAAATCAACCAAATTTTAGAAACTTTTTTTTTTTCTGAAAAAAACCCAAATATTAAATGTGATGGATGTATATTTACGGAGTTATTCAATATTTTGTAGAGAGGGTCAGAATGACAATTTTCACCTGAGATTTGGAGGCAGATTACAGGGAGGTTAAAAATGGCAGCATCATTATTTTATTTTTACACAGAGATTGGCAGGTCTATTAGTGAAATCTGTTGACTTTAGCAATCTTTGCTGCATTATATGCCAACGGTGACAGTTTAGAAATGGCAAAGTTTGCCTGCAACTCATATTAAAGGTATCTTAATATCCTCTTAGAAAACGCTTTTCTTTTGGTTTCTTAAGGCCCAATATGGTTAATCACCAGAGATATAGGGATTTAAATAAGTTTTCTATCAGTACAGTTGAACATTCGTATCTGAGTGCAATAAATCTTATTTTTTTCAAAGTTTGTGTGCCTGTATTCAATTGTATCAACCTCTGTTCAAAATTTGAACGCATAACAACTGAACGTCTTTGAAATGTCAGCCAATAAAGCATTTTTAAAGGGTACATATCACACACAGTTTCAGTCAATCTATAGAGTAGTATTGCATCCTTCATATCTCTGAAAAGTCTTTAGTTGCTTATAGCGCAAGTGACCCGCGTACCACCGGAAGCTAGGTAGTCTATAAAGTTTTAAATATGGATATTTTCCTTACACAAACGCACCACTTCGCTTCAGAAGGCCTTTATTAACCTCCCAGAGCCATGTGGAGCAGTTATATGATGGATAGATGCACTTTTATGAACTTCAAAAACGACAATTCACTGCCATTATAAAGCTGGGAAGAGCAAAGCCATTTTTAATATAACTCCAATTTTATCCACCTGAAAGAAGAGTGTCATACACACCTAGGATGGCTTGAGGGTGAGTACATTTTTGGGTGAACTAACCCTTTAAATACGGGACGGTTCTGTATTATACAGAACAGTTGGCAACCCATCCCATGTGTCACGCTATGATCTGATGCCATTATTGAAAAATGACATTGTATTTTGTTCTCTGTGTGAGGCTAACCATAATAATGTGATGCTTTTACAGTATTATAATATGAATCAATATAATAATCAATATTCACTCACGCTTAACAGTCAAGGTGAATCTCTGCTCCTGCTCTTTACTGTTGATGTCAATGGTATAAACTCCACTGTGTTCTTCTTTTAGATCAGTTATAGTGATTTGTCCAGTCTTCACATCAAGAGTTGTGATGCCTTTGAATCTCTGATTCGGGATGATAACACCGTCTTTATCCCATTCAATCACCTTGATAATGATATCACTAATGTTTCTGTGTTTCCAGGTAATGCTCATGACAGGACGAGGAAGAGGTTTGTCTGGACGAAAAGAAACTGGATCACCCACTGCTTTCATCACATCTTCACCTGATGAATGAAACATGAGGGAGTGTGTTAGTCAGCATTCAGCAAGAGAGTCAGGTTTAGCGAGTTATTTTCCAGGAAGTGAACATGTATCCCTTGGCTTTTGGGTAATGATGAAATTAAAACATAAAAATAAGGTCAAGACAGAAACCCTTTAGTCTTTTCAGTCATTTGAAATGGACAAATTAGACTATAATACTACGATAATATACAACTAACTTACAACTGTTTAGGTTTACCAAGACCAGCGTGTCATTTCCAATTAAAGGTTAAAAACTCACCCGAAACAGCGTCTGTGGTGAAGAACACAACGATGCTCACCAACATCAAATGTCGAAGTGACATGTTTGTAATTATAAACTACACTTTTATTCACTTCTAGATTTTGCTCAGACATGTGAACATGCCGGTGTATGAATTGAGTATATAAGCCACAAGGAAGTAGAAGCTGTAAAGTGGTATCAATGTGTCTGTATTTCACTAATCAAAGGGTTACTGTTGCCATCTTGTGTACGTTCATGGCAAATGTTTCTGATATCAATGTCTGGCAGTGTGTGTGTGTGTGTGTGTGTGTGTGTGTGTGTGTGTGTGTGTGTGTGTGTGTGTGTGTGTGTGTGTGTGTGTGTGTGTGTGTGTGTGTGTGTGTGTGTGTGTGTGTGTGTGTGCGTGCGTGCGTGCGTGCGTGTGTGTGTGTCCAGTAAAACTACACAAAAAAAAAGTGCGATTTTTTTTGCGCACTTGTACATTACAATTTCTAGTTACATATTTATCTAATTTTATACGGCTGTGTGCATGGTCCTATTTGCCAAGTTCAAGGGTCTATAAAATGACTGGTACTGTAAAAAACAAGTTAAAAATGTGTCTTTCCTTAGGGTAGTAACTCTAATATTAAAGACTTATGTCCAAATTAATGCATCTTCTTTGGTGACGGAGAAACAATGACACAAAATGGGCTGATGGCACAATACGGCTGTGTGCATTGTCCTATTTGCCAAGTTCAAGGGTGTATAAAAGTGACTGGTACTGTAACAAAAATGTTCAAAATGTGTCTTTCCTTAGGGTAGTAACTCTAATATTAAGGACTAATGTCCAATTGAATGCATCTTCTGTGGCGACCATGAAACCATGGCACGAAATGGGCTGATAGCACTATACAGCTGTGTGCATTGTCCTATTTGCCAAGTTCAAGGGTGTATAAAAAAGACTGGTGATGTTAAAAAAATATATCAAAATGTAGCTTTCGTTATGTCAGTACATTATATTTCGAGGCCGTAAGTCTGATTTAACACATACTATGTGGCGGCCAAGAAACCACACCATGAAATGGGCTGATGGAGCAACAGATGGATCATTTGCTGTTTAATGGTTTCTCATGTGCACACACAAGTCTTTTCTTTTTGCAAAGGTCCTTTTAGAGGCTCTGTAATACAGTGCTAAGAATATTGTGAGGAAAAAAAAAACCAAAACACATATAACCTGCATTTTTGCATAATAAAAAACTGCATAAAAAAAAGTCATGTTTGACAATCACTAAAGCATCACTAAACAGCTGCCATGAAAGCACACATCTCATATGGTGTATTTATTTTGATTAAATTCTAAACTTAATAGTCTGGAAATGCAAATTTTTCCACACTCTGCTTTTTTTCCCCATACTTTTGTGAACTGCGTAGAAACCCTGAATTGATTCTTTTTTTTTATTATTATTATTCTTTTTTTTTTTATATGCATGCTTTGCTGTTCATACTGCAGTAATGGCAAAAATCACATTTTACATTTGACAGAGGATTTTATTTAAAGTCATTTACACTGTATTTAATGTTTGCTATTTTATTGGTTCATGCCCTGCATCAAACTCATCACATTTTGGCTGTTAGTGCAAATGTTAAAAATAAATGTTTAGTTTATTTATACCCTACTCTCTGTTTGGTGCCAGTAAGAGATTCTCATCGATATTGTGCTGCAGTAGATTCATATATTCAGAAGATTAGAATGAAGTTCATCGGTGCGGTCCAGCAGACAGAAAGGTCAAAGATCAACAGTCAAAGTTCTGAAGGCACGGACGGTTCAGAGCTCCAGATGCTTCAGTAAAGCTGGGATTCAGAGCCGATGACCAGGAGAACGTGTCGAGATGATCCACATGTGGCTTTGCATTTGAAGAGTCACGAAGAGCATCAGTCATTCACTCATGGATGTCATTTCTGAGGGGAAAAAACAGTAAAAAAAATACAGTAGTTCCCTGGACGCCGATTGGTCAGACATGAAATCAGCTGTGTATATCACTGCACAGAACCCATAGAGACCAAGATCAATTCATTTTGTCTATAATATTGCATTCAGCAATGATTTCCAAAAGGAATTAAGGAAATAAACTTACTCTACTATGCCTCCCACGAAAGCTACACACCAACCTTAAAGCATAACAGAGACACACTAATCATTTCTTATTCTTCATTTCACTAAATCACATTCTTATTTTTACTGTGAAAGATTCATGAGACATTATGGAAGTAAAACAGGTTGCAAATGGCAAATTTCCTCAAGTTTGGGATCAGCAAATGATAAAGAAATGTTTGAAAGATTAAACAGTCTTACCATATAATCAGGATAAGGACCACAATCAAAGGGATGACGACTGCAACAACAATTACAACTGTGTTTGAATCTATTGAAGAAAAAAATAGGTTATCACAGTTTCTAAATGCATGTCATAGATCTTATTGTGAACAAAAACATGACTTTAATTAGATTATCAAGATTATTCATTAATAAGGAAATTAATTAAATTGCATCACTGAAATATAAATTGCATTACTGAATTATAGCATTACCTAAATGATATAATATGGCCAGAAATATATATAGCCAACTTTACCAGAGTACACGAATGAAGATGCAAGTGCCACAGAATTTATATATATGAAAAAAAGTTATCATCTCAATTCAGACTTTATGACTAACAATTGAGAATTTATATCTTATAATTAGGAGAAAAATATATATAAGAAGTATGAGATATAAACTCGGAATTGAGAAAAGTGTGAGATACACCGATCAGGCATATCATTATGAGCACTGACAGGTGAAGTGAATAACACTGATTATCTCTCATCACGGCTCCTGTTAGTGGGTGGGATATATTAGGCAGCAAGTGAACATTTTGTCCTCAAAGTTGATGTGTTAGAAGCAGGAAAAATGGGCAAGCGTAAGGATTTGAGCGAGTTTGACAAGGGCCAGATTGTGATGGCTAGACGACTGGGTCAGAGCATCTCCAAAACTGCAGCTCTTGTGGGGTGTTCCCGGTCTGCAGTGGTCAGGATCTATCAAAAGTGCTCCAAGGAAGGAACAGTGGTGAACCGGCCACAGGGTCATGGGCGGCCAAGGCTCATTGATGCACGTGGGGAGCGAAGGCTGGCCCGTGTGGTCCGATCAAACAGACGAGCTACTGGAGCTCAAACTGCTCAAGAAGTTAATGCTGGTTCTGATAGAAAGGTGTCAGAATACACAGAGCATCTCAGTTTGTTGCGTATGGGGCGGCATAGCCGCTGACCAGTCAGGGTGCCCATGCTGACCCCTGTCCACCGCCGAAAGCACCAACAGTGGCACGTGAGCATCAGAACTGGACCACGGAGCAATGGAAGAAGGTGGCCTGGTCTGATGAATCACGTGTTCTTTTCCATCACGTGGATGGCCGGGTGCGTGTGCGTGGCTTCCCTGGGGAACACATGGCACCAGGATGCACTATGGGAAGAAGGCAAGCCGGCGGAGGCAGTGTGATGCTTTGGGCAATGTTCTGCTGGGAAACCTTGGGTCCTGCCATCCATGTGAATGTTACTTTGACACGTACCACCTACCTAAGCATTGTTGAGGCCATGTACAGCCTTTAATGGAAACGGTATTCCCTGGTGGCTGTGGCTCTTCCAGCAGGATAATGCTCCTGACACAAAGCACAAATGCTTCAGGAATGGTTTGAGGAGCACAACAGCGAGTTTGAGGTGTTGACTTGGCCTCCAAATTCCCCAGATCTCAATCCAATCGAGCATCTGTGGGACGTGCTGAACAAACAAGTCCAATCAATGGAGGCTCCATTTACAGGAACTTAAAGGATCTGCTGCTAACATCTTGGTGCCAGATCCCACAGCACAACTTCAGGGGTCTAGAGGAGGCCATGCCTCGACGGGCCAGCAAAAGAGGGACCAACACAATATTAGGTCATAATGTTATGCCTGATCGGTGTATAAACTCGGAATTGCGAGAAAAAAGTCTGACGTGCAAGATGTAAAGTACTTGGATTTTTTTAAACGTTTTCATTTTGTGACTAAAAAAGTTTGATGAAAATTTTGCGAGTCATTGTTTTGCAAAAAGTGTTGGCATGCATGCAACTCATAACTGAATGGAAGTTTGCATGCAGGCCAAGCGCTTGTGTCTGCGTTATGTTTATGTTATGTAATATGTTTGTGATTAATGTTATTGATTTTGTCCTACCATAAAGCAGATCTCTCTCATACACTGGATCACTGGTTTTCTCGCTCACTGTGTTCTTCAGTGTGCAGGTGTAGAAGTTTTCTGAGTTACTGCTCTCGGTCGTTAGATATACCGTTATATTACCATCTCGTCCGTACAGCGTCTCTCCAGCTGCGTTTTTCCAGGTGACTGTACTTTTAGTGGAGCCATTATCCCCATCACAACTCAAGGAACATTCATTGTTTGCGCACTTCTTTGTAATATAAGGATTGGGGACAGGCTCTATGAATGAAGACGAAAATGAACAAAAGTATTTTGATCCAAATGTTCTTTCACAAGGTAAATATGCACCTGATATATTGTACATTATGTCACTTATAATGATTCATTTTAATAAAGACATGTCATTATTTTATCATACACTAAAAACTATTAAATATATTTCTGTTAATGGAAATAAAGCTGAAATATAATATAAATAAAATATCAATATTAACTAAAAGAAAATTAGGAATGTTGCCTTGGCAATAAATTGAAATAAGTTTAATTTGAATCACTAAAGGTATTAACTTGAAAACTAAACTAAAAATAAATAAACCTAAATATAATATTAGACAAAAGCACAAAACAACATTACTAAAAATTTAACTAAAATTAAAATGAAAACTAAAACTTTTTAAATAAAAAAATAAAGCTAAAATAAAATAAAATACAATATGCATGTATAAAGTAGTTAAAAACTTAAAATAAATTAAATGTTTATATTTTTAAGTTGAAGCACTAAATTATTAACTGGAAATCTAACTAAAAATAAAAATAAAACTAAATGCAAACAAAATTACTTATAAAAACAAAATTACTAATAAAAGCTAATTCAAAACTAAAATAACACTAAAAAGTGTTATAAAAAAATGAAACAATTATAATATTTAATGCATTTTTTTTTTTTTTTTTTTGCTTTATGAACCAGAACCAATACATTATCAACTAAATGATGTCTAACACAGCTGTAATATATGTAAATAGATAATTATGATGAGAAGTATTGTTTTCATCTACACTGACTCACCCATAACAGTCATTGTGAATTGTTTTCTTTGCTCTTTACTGTTGATGTCGATGGTATAAACCCCAGTGTGTATGAGCTGTACATTTCTTAGCGTGAGTTCTCCAGTGCTTTTGTCCAGGCTCGCGTGGGATTTGAACTTGGGGTTGGGAATGTAAATGGAATCATCATCCAGATCCCATTCAATGACCTTCACAACAACTCCACTATTGTCTCTGTGCTTCCATGTAATACTGCTGGTGCTAGGAGCGACAGATCCAGTCGCCGGAGTGAACACAATTTCATTATTCACCGCTCTCATCACATGATCACCTGAAAATGACAGAAATTATACATTAGAAATTATATTGACAGCAGGAAACTTATAAGTAAGTCAATGTTAAAGAACCTGAAATCTGTGTTTCCATCATTGTTTTAACAGCTGCTTAGTTTTCAAAATATGTTGTCAGTTCTACTCAATGTTAAGATTTAAGATATTCAATCAAACTCAAAGTGCAATGGACTTTGTGCTTGTATTTTTGAACCATCTTGAAACTCCAAGGCACCAAATTAAACAAAATAAAAGGTTTGATTTTCCCAATAAGTGAAGACTTATACAAAAGAAGACAAAAAATAACCTTTTGGACATGTATCAAAGTTATACCATGATGCACTTTTAATAATTTTTATTTATAGATTGCTTTAAATATCTTTGAGTGTTTTGTAAATGCCAAATAATCATTTTCGTATCTTGCTCTGCATATGTATTTGTATCTATTACCTGAAACAGCTGCGCAGATGATCAAGATCCAGAGAATATGAGAACATCTGAAGAACATCTTCACACTGCTTTTCTTCTCTTTCGGCCTCGTTGGTTTTGTGAAATGTATAATCTAGTGATTTTGGTGAAGGCATGTAACAGCGCTCTGTTGTCTGACTCCAGTCTGTAGGCTGGGTTGAGCCATCATGATCTTCATGCCCTCTTGTGGCAGAAATTAAGATTCAATGTGAAATGAAATTCACTGGAAATACAAGATAACGCTTCTTGATTGTGTGACAAATGTTCCTATTTATGCCCCTTTTCACAAGAATGTGTGAAAGAGTGTGTATGTGAAGTTTTAGCTCAAAATGACCCCAGAGATCATGTTTTATAGCATGTTAAAATTGTCACTCTTTGAGGGTGAGCAAAAGTGTGCTGTTTTTGTGTGCATCCCTTTAAATGCAAATGAGCAGCCTTTCCAGAAGAGGGCGGAGCTTCAAGAGCTCATGTTAGCAGCTCCGATTACCTCACGCAGACTCGCACTGAAAATGTCCAAAACTGTTCCGCCTTTTATGTTCAAACCGGAGTCGGACAATGATGGAGAGACGCAAGAAGAAGAGACAACATGTAGAATGAGACAGGACATTTCTGAATGGATAGTTGATGGATTTGTGTAGGTACTGTGGAGTTATAACACTATTTAAACTAAGCTAAACCTGTTCCATCTTCATGCAGCATATATTATCTGGCTCTGAAGGCATCATGACAGAACATGATAATCTATAAATCGCTAGTGTGGGAACTGTTGTGAGATGCCTTTAGAGCCGAGAATATCTGCTGCATGACGAGAGAATGGGTATAGTTTAGTTTAATTATGGTTATAACTTATGTTGTCATCTTGCTTTTATGGCATGCTGTTGCATTTGTTTTACATACAGGGTTGGGTACTGAACTTTAAGGGCACGACCGAATTACGTCGGCACTACCTAATACTGATTCACATTAAATCAATCGTGCCAAATTTCTGTACCTTTAAGGTACTAATTTCCATGTGATTGGTTGATTAGATAATTGCATTAATGAGAAATTAAACAGGTGTTCCTAATAATCCTTTAGGTGAGTGTATTTTGAAACAAAGGTCTTGTTAATGTGTGTCAATTTTGTTCAAGGTAATTAAAGCAACAGTTTTACAACAACGGGAGAATATGTAAAAGTGTGGTATTTGGGGTAAAAGGCCCCCATGCTGCCGGGGCAAAAGACTCCATATTTAACATGATCATAAACAGCGGCTGACTTTAACATGTGTTGACATGACATGATCAGATTCAGATTGTAATCATATATTAAGTTGTGTGTCCACTTTAGATATAATCAGCATATTTATAATGAAACCATCAGATTTAAAAATGTGATATTAATCATATAATGAAATATCATTTATTGTCACTACAATATATGCAATGATGTGGAAGTTTCATATTTCAATATTTTATTCAGAATACAACATAGATGACATATCAAATGTTTAAACTGAGAAAATGTATCATTTTAAGGGAAAAATAAGTTGATTTTAAATTTCATGGCATCAACACATCTCAAAAAAGTTGGGCCAAGGCCATGTTTCCCACTGTGTGGCATCCCCTCTTCTTTTTCTAACAGTCTGCAAACGTCTGGGGACTGAGGAGACAAGCTGCTCAAGTTTAGGAATAGGAATGTTGTCCCATTCTTGTCTAATACAGGCTTCTAGTCGCTCAACTGTCTTAGGTCTTCTTTGTGGCATCTTCCTCTTTATGATGCTCAAATGTTTTCTATGGTGAAAGATCTGGACTGCAGGCTGGCCATTTCAGTCCCCGGATCCTTCTTCTACGCAGCCATGATGTTGTAATTGATGCAGTATGTGGTCTGGCATTGTCATGTTGGAAAATGCAAGGTCTTCCCTGAAAGAGACGATGTCTGGATGGGAGCATATGTTGTTCTAGAACTTGGATATCCCTTTCTAAAGGCCGAAGATCACGGGCATCCAGTATGGTTTTCCGGCCTTGACCCTCTTTTTATACCCAATCATGTTGTCAATTGACCTAATAAGTTGCAGATTGGTCCTCCAGCTGTTCCTTATATGTTCATTTAACTTTTCCGGCCTCTTATTGCTCCCTGTCCCAACTTTTTTGGAATGTGTAGCTCTCATGAAATCCAAAATGAGCCAATATTTGGCATGACATTTCAAAATGTCTCACTTTCAACATTTGATATGTAATCTATATTCTATTGTGAATAAAATATAAGTTTATGAGATTTGTAAATGATTACATTCCTTTTTTTATTCACAATTTGTAAAGCGTCCCAACTTTTTTGGAATCGGGTTTGTATGTTACCAGTAAAAAGTGGCCAAGATTATTTTAAAGATTATCTAATCAGTGACAGAGTGCAAGCAAATTAGTCTAAAACAATATATAAAATAATACCAACGATAATAAAACGATACCAATTTAGCATTTTAATCAACAGTACAGTTTTTGTTAATCTTTACCATATGTCTTGGTGTATTGCAATAATATTAATATCATGATATCGAATCGTGACATGAGTGTATCGTTACACCCCTAACATTCAAGCATTAAAACCTATTCTAGTAGAGCCCAAAAACAAATCAAGACTTTGTAAAACAGGTCCTCTTTAATGACTATATAATTTTAAGGCATTTCAGAAGGGAAGTTGCTCACAAGATGGCAGCATTGTGTGACATTTACATTGTCACGCAATGATGTATTTAAGCCACCAGGTAACTGGTACAGACATGCAAACCGTTTTTGGGTCGTGATCCACCAGTTGAGAACCACTGTCCTAGATCCAATATAAGATAGTACGAAACACATCTAGAGCAAACCTTTCCATCAGCCTATCTATATCTATAAATTATAGACCTATAACACATTGTTATTCTTAAATCAGTGCTTTCTAGTCCACAAGATCAAAGATAAAAATAGCTGAAGAAACATCTAAAAAAAACCCCACCAGATCCATTCATTCTATACCTGTCAGACAGACACACCTGCTTCACAATGCACACATTACAGAAGACATCCTTCCACACCTGTGAAGCGTTGTGTCAAATTCTGCACAACTGACATCTTCAGTTCATGATTCTGTCTGCATAACCGCCAGCTCTCTGATCGCAAACAGGAAATTCTCTCTGCTTCCTTTAGTTGATTGTGAAAAAGGTTCTGGAACATTTGCTGTGTTCAGACGAGCAATGAGCTGCCAATATAATCTCTTACTTCTATTCCTCTGTGGCTTCGCTGCACTCTCTGGTAGGTTGAGACTTCATTTTGTATAGATGTGTTAAGTGGAAAAGCTGTGTTTCTTATATATTTTGTAAAATAATTTGAGTTGAGATCAAAAGTTACAAATGTGATTAAAAGATAATCAGAATAGTAATCCATATAAACATTTGTTATGCATACTGCGTCGTTTTATATCAACTCAACAGTATACGTTTTTTCAACTCAGTATTACATTTTTTTTGTCGGAAACAGTAATAAAGGCAATTTTTTAAGTGTCAGATGAGGTAAAATATGTCCTTAAAGCAACAAATACACTTTAATAGTGGCCACTTCAACAAACAGTCATGTTTGGATATTTTTAAATGTAAATCTAGTGATGTTCACACGCAAACTTGTGTGTTTGCTGGTGTCTACCTTTAATAGAAGACACAAGAAAGTTATAATAATCAAATTATAGTGTCACACTCTTAGAAATAAACGTTCTTTATTGGTTTTGTGAAGAATATTTAACATCCGTGGGATCTTTCCATTGCACAAAATGTTGTTTTGTAGTGGAAAAGGGTCTTTTAGATTATTAAAACATTCTTCAAAATAAGAAAGAAATGGTTGTTTTAAGAACTTTTGGCTGTAATGTTCTTTGGGGACCCAAAATGTTCTCTATCGCTTCTGAAACTCCCTTTTTTATAGTCGTCTCACGGAGAGCTCAACAGAAAGTCTGTATCTCAGGAACTATAAGGTTTTGAGTCTTATTTTATCAAGCACTGATTTGTTGGTTTCAACCCCAAACGGTCTTAGATTATAATATTCTTTTGTGAAGTTCCAGATTCATGTTATTTTTGTATTATCTGTTGGACAAACAGGGGAACACAAGAGAAACACACGAACAGAAGTCAGTATATAACAAGATATATAAATGTCAGGTCAGGGCATATATGTTGTAATATTACGCAACTTTTAAGTTCTGTTGTTGTTTAAATTCTGAATTAAAAGGCAGATTTCACCCCGTACAGTGTGATGACAAATCCTGTTGTTGTTAAACAAACCTTTTTTTTTTTTATGGTGGGAATAAAATATTGAACTGTGTTTAATAGTTTTGTCTTTTAAAAAGAAACCCACCCTGAGAGTTATTCATTCTCTGTTTTTATGCTTTTTCCTCATAGTGAACCACATATGAGCATCTGAGTTTAATTAAATACTAATGTCATGTTATTTATTATAGTCTCAACAGAGACATGTGGAAGAGATCTACTAGCGGGAACGTCCTGCATCATTAAGCTGAAAAAACCAAACAATGACAAATCTAATGATATAAAATGGAGCCATACCTCCAGTGCCGCTGTGATTGAGAGGAAAAGGGAGAAGAATAAGTCAAACACTCCAGGTTTAATAATGCAAGACGATGGATCAGTGAAATTTCAAAGTGTTACAGTGAATGCCACAGGCGTATATAAATACAATGTTTTTACTTCTGATGGTACAGAGATTGATAATGGAGAGGTGGAAATTAGAGTTTATGGTAAGATGACAAATATTTCTACCCTTACAACACAATAATAATAATAATAACAAAATAAGACTGTATATTGCTATAGTCGCTACAGTGTTAGGAAATAACCACCATGTTTCTGTTACAGAAAAGGCCAATAAACCGACTTTGATGAGCAAATGCATGATTGACGGGAACGCTACTCTCACCTGTGACATTGGAAACAGAAAAGATCTGACTTTATCCTGGTTTAAAGACAGCAAACCCATCCAGAATGAAAAAAACCCAAAACTGTTATTGCCGTATTCTCAAGTACAGGAGAATAAACTGTATTCATGCGAGGCAAGCAATCCTGTCAGCAAAGACAAAAGTGAGAGTATTAAAGTATCATGTAAGTTATCTTTATCTTATATTTGTATTCTTGAACGCACTGACTCTGTTTTACAATTAGGCCGAATTATTCAATTTTTATATTTGTTAAAATGCTCTGGGTTCCTTTCTGGGTTTTGAACAGACCAGGCTGATGCAAAACATGCCCTGGTGCCTTTCACGATTTCACTTTAGTTTCACAAACTACATGCACTGGTTTTTGGTCTGTCTGTTTCCTGTTTTTGCTGCTGACATACAATCATGACTCTCTGAGAGTAAAACAACTGCATTTTTGCAGTGCACATTGGCAAAAAGGTGTTAAATAACTGAAAATGAGTCAAAAGTTTGGACACGTTTATTTACCGTTAAAATAATTATTGTAATTAGCTTTCACAACTTGGCATTAGAATAACTTCCTGAACTCAAATATCCAAGTTGATACAGCTTGCATATATAACTTAACATTTTAAGGCAGCACAAACACTTACTTTTTAAAATTGTTACAATTTAAGTCATCAAACTATGAAATTGGAAGTCAGGGAATTATGCGGTGACCAAAAAAAAGTGAGGTTTATTAACTTAATTTATTTAAAAGGAAGATGCTTTATGTTGCTGTCAAAGACTTAATGGTATTTGAGTATGATTTCATCATCTTTGCAAGCAACAAAACTATGCAAAGTAAGAGAAAATACAACGTAGGCTACATTAAAAATGGTTCACGCGGTCGTATTGTAGATCCAAGCCTTCACTGTAGACATTAAAATGAAATGTATACCATTTATACAGCAAAATTCGGCTACAAAATGAATTCCTAGCATGTATGAAATCAAGTGTGTCCAAACATTTGACTCTCTCATGAAGACATAATACAGTTGGACCGTACAGTGTTACGCATGATGCAGTTTGAACAGCTCAGAATAGATGTTTTTAAGGATCCATCTGTTTATTGACTTCATGACATCTGTTCATGTCTTACAGGTTCAGGTCTTGGTAAACTCTTTGGCTTTGACATTGATTGGATCATGTTGAGCATCATAGCCGGTGGAGGAGCCCTACTGCTGCTGCTGCTATGTGTTCTCATCCTCTGTGCGTGTCGAAGCTGTCGTCGACGCAAAAAGCACCAATTAGGTCAGTGGCATCCTCATCGCCTCTTAAATAAATCAAAGAGCATTTGTATTTTCAGCCAAAGACCAAACTGAAGCTGTCATTGTCCTCGTTGAGCTTGAAAAGTACTCATGCCAAATCTTAAAAATAATTAAATGTTCCTATAAATGTCTAAGAACTGGTTATTTGTTATAATTAATCAGTTTAAAACAGGAAAAGGAAGGCTTTCACCACAGTTTCCTGTATTGGATTCAAAATGTAATGCTTAATATTAGTACATTTTGAATATGTTAGGCCACTGTGAGATTGTTGTATTTAAGTGTATTGCCGAATCTGCATCACCGGCTATTACACGGCAAATACCAATGAAACATTTATCAATATCATATCATACAATATAATAAAAAACAAACATTTTATAAAATTCGCCAAAATTGCCAAATTTCTTTTGTTTAGGCAGCACTAGACAGATCTAACCGAGCTCCGCTTGATATCCTGTATGCAAACGTCTTCATGTGGTTTTCTGTGACATTTAAAAGAACAATCGGCACTAAAAACAGGTTTTCTTAGAATCCACACTTTAGAATCCAGCAGACTGAGAAATATATCATATTCAGCGTTTACCGTATGCTGAATTTGGTATTAATTTGAGAAAATTAATTCCCATTGCATTGCACGCAGATTTCCCAGATTACTAAGCGCTCTGTTGATTGCAGTGTTTAATTGGTAGAATTACACGATCTATACACATATAGCTGCTACATAATTTAGTAAATATTGTGTAAATAAATATCAATCCCTGCCATCGGTCACCCTGATCTCGAAAAAATCGGCATCAATCCAACAGATTTAACTTTGCAGTCTAGATCACACACATCTGAAAAATGCAATTTTATCAACATCTTGTCCTTGATATCTTCCAGATGAAGAAGAGTTCAGGCTGTCAGACCTTACCCCAGGTCATAACGGTACAAACAGATCCAAACAGACCGCTAGAGGGCAGCCGGCGCCCCCCATCCCGCAAGAAGACCCCATGCCCTGCAGCCCATCTCCACAAACCACGCCTCGAACCCAGACTCAACCTAAAGGCCAGATCCGTGCTCGACCCCCACCGCCACCTCAGGACGAAGATGAGGAATATCCGCCTCCCTTACCTCGGCCGAGGAACAAACAGCAAAGAAACAAGAGAAATCAAGAGCCGTACCGACCAATGGAATGAGACGCTTGAATGTTCATAGTACACTGGACTTTCCTAGAGTGATTTTCAATTACTAAAAGCCATATTTTGATGGTAAGACAGTCATTGAAGACTGTCATCATATACAAACTAACTATTATTAATAAAAACATTTTTTATTTATTTATTTTTTGCCTTAGGGAGAATGTCCAAACTGTTATTGTCCATACATGGAAAGTAGATGGTTATTTAAAAGCTTACCATAAAAAAAAAGTCTTCACACGCTATACTCCAAGTCTTCAGTAGTCAATATTTCAGAATTTATTTACAATGCAAAATATTGATTTTTTTTGTTCGAGATTAACAAAATTGAATCTTCAAACCCTTACCCTAAATCATTATATTTATATGTTTCTATATATATATATATATATATACATTCCTCTTTGTTTAGATTAAAACAGTTCATAATATAATTATTTATTAATTGGCCTATAGACCCATTTGAAGCACAGTTAAAATAGTGCAAAAATAGCGTAACAAGTGGAGGAAAATGTGCAAAATCCACAGGATAAGAGAAAACACATTCCCATGTCAAAAATGTCAGTTTTATAGAATTCCGTCGCTGAAGACGCCCTTTAAAGCCAAACGCAGACGTTTATGTTGCAAGTCACAGACTAGACTGATGAAACCTTTAATGATTAGTGTACTATTAAAGCATGGATTTGATGTAAACAGTACGTTTACACAATATTCACATATGCAGTCCATAGGGGACATACATACATAGCAGTTACAGCATGAATTAATATTTACCCCTATATCATTTTACATAGATAACTTTTTGACTTAGCCTGTAACTCTTTTATCTCACAATTCTTGACTCTTTTTCTTGCTTTTGCGTGTTTATATCTCTCAGTTCGGACTTTATAACTCTTTATAACCACAATTCTGAGGGAAAAGGAGTCAGAATTGCGAGATAAAGTCTGAGGGGAAAAAGACAGAATAACGAGTATATCTCACAATTCTGTTTATCCCTTTAATAATTATAATTAATATATAAACTCGGATTTGTGAGAGAAAAAAAGTCAGAACTGTGAGATATAAACTCGCTTAATCGAAAGGAATAATTCCTGCAATCCGTGGCTTCCACAGATTGCTACGGCAGAACTGTCATTTTCTGCTACCAGGTAGGCTCCCTAACCCTATACTAATTTGGGAAAAAATGGGATTTCCGTCTGTCTGTCTTGCATTACTGTTACAGTTCTGATGTCGTTAGTGACATTCGCAGTGAAAAGGCGATCATCTGAAAACAAAATGGCCGCCGCGCGCGACTCGCGCCATCAGATTCGAAGCCGAAGCACAACCCACGTAATGACCAAAACAATGTTCCTCCGCGAGCCGTTTTACGCTTCAACCGCAAGAGCCAAAAAGTCACATAGCGTAGCTTTAAAATAACAGATTATCACTTGTCTACGAATATTAAAACGCTTATAGTGACTAAAAATTTGTATTAATTAAAAAAAAAAAAGTTTGTAAACTGACGACGGATTTATTTTTAGACGAATTATTCCTTTCGAGGTAATGTCTCTCACGCTCTTATTCGTCTTCTTAAACATTATTGACACCTTTTGCTGTGGATACATCTTTATTTATTATATAGACAGCTGGTTATGTGATGATCCCAAGGCTGTTTTGAGAGGGAATCTCCTCAGTGTCACTAACCAGAATGTTTCTCTTGTTTTCATGTACTATATCTTTTTTTTTTTTTAGGGGCAAAACTAACTAAAAGTGTCTAATTGGTCTATCTATTAGCTGGTCGGTGCATTATGAGTGATAACTATTTTGTAGAGTACTAATTATTGTATATTTGTGTGTGTGTGTGTGTGTGTGTGTGTGTGTTTTTTTTTTGTTTTTTTTTTTGAGAAGCTATAAAAGTATAAAATAAAGGCATTTATATATTTAAATATGATTTCCTTACTCTCCTTTAAGGTCTTCTGAGAATACAACAGATATAGGGAAGACTGGGGTAAGATGAGACATTTTTGACTTATGTTGTCCTCAGGATAAGATAAGACAGAAGTAGACAATGAATGTTGCACACCAGAACAAAGTGTTCCTGTGGCCCCAGGTTAGGGTAAGCTGCACCATCTAGGTGTAAACGGACCAATTAATTGAATCCGAATCAAACATTTGAAACTGTAAAGACAAAACCAAAATGTCAATATCTTTAATTGTTTGCATTTCTGAAACAATACGTTGAACACCAAAACTGTAACCTTCCCAAAAACAGAGTTTGTTGAGTAGAATTAATAAATGTCATTGAAACTAATGGTATGGTAGTTTTTCTGCAATACTGAACATGTTAGGCCATTGAGGGCTACACGTGGGAAGATGCATATGATTAAGCGTCTCCTGGGTCTTCTCAGAGAAGGGTTTGCTGTACTTGTACGTTGTTCCTATCAAACTCAAACACAAAACAAAACAAAAAGAAAATTATAAACTATACCAGTTGTGTAACATTACATTGAAATTATACCAGTTTATACTTCACTGATTTAACTCAACTACAGTGCCTTATGGTGGGGTAAGTTAAAACCCTGGCTCAATTTACCCCACAGCATTTGGCTCAGCTGCTATTTTGGATTAAACTAGCAATTCAGGACAATATTTAGCTAAGTGATTTGCATGGTTTTACATATTACTAAATCCTCATCAATCATAAATATTTTAGACCTGGACAATTTTACTTTGATGTAACAGCCATTACATCAGTTATGATAAAAAAAAATAATATATGGTCACATGACAATAAAAGTGTACAATTGCCAAGATAAAGGGGGTGGGTCAACTTACCCACTGACTCATCTTAACCCACTCTCCCCTACAATAGAAACTGGTAAATATAGACTTTTAATTTGCTATGACAATTGCACTGAATCATGATGCAAATGCAAAGTATGCTTCTGTAATGCAAAACCATGCCCCGTTTCTTGTGCTGTGATGTTTTCACACTTGAAATCTACACATCTCAACAGCATGTGAAGGCCTCAGGGATGTGGTTAACTGCATCTCATTTCACCCACAGTCACGTCAGCTTTTTCTTCTATTGTTTGCAGTTTTCCTGTGCGTGGGAGATTTGGCCTCTGAACATGAAGTTTGCACAAGACATACTCAATGTAGGAGTTCAAGACAAAACATCCATTTATGATTATTAATCCCAGCCACACGGTGAATATTGCTCTGTAGCTTGTTCTAAAATGGTAAAAAAAACAAACAAAAAAACAACAATGCATGAGAAAAAGCTTTATTTTGGGGGTCTGTCGAGTGGTAAACTGAGATTTGTTCTTTTAATAAAAATACATTATGTGACATGCATGCATAAATATTCCAACGTGATTTGGTCTACATGTAAAGACTCAAATGTCAGTGCAATGCCCGTCCGAGAGAGGTTAGAAAAACGGACACATAAATATGAGAATTTGCCGTTATCAGCTTTTCCATTCATGCAAAGAAAACAAGTTATTAATAATATGTGAAGCTAAAAGGGAAATAAGTCATGCGTTTACACAATGAAGTTTTGAAGACTGACCTTTTAAAAATGTCTGAAAGGACTGAATGCATTATAATCGATGGTATTATAAAAAAATTAAAACATATTTTACAGAATTTAGACTTGTGAAGCCAGAAAGTTTGTTCATGTGTCACTTTTTCCCTTTAATCATCATCATGAGTTCTGTTTTTCACGGCTATGATAAAGTGCGTGCTAATCTTAGGTTTACTCAGAAATTTGACATCATGGAAATAAGAAATGCTTTAATCTCATTTGCATGAGATGAACGCCTCTAATGACGTTACAAAGCACATTATGCATGACCAGTGTTTTCCCCCTCAGGTGAATGTGTGAAACTGACACAAAAAAATTACAGAAAGACGGAAAAAAAAAATGTTTTGTTTTTGCTTTTGGAAATGATCAGATTGTGGTGTAGAGTTTTGATGAAAAGATCATAATTTTTTTTTGACAGAAAGATCGTCTGAAAGGCTTCTGTCATTTCTGTTCTATATATGTGTGTTTCCTGTTTTACATTGTCCACACAGGAAGTGGCTAAAATAACTTGCATACGTCAGAAGCACAAATATATAACTGCTGAGGACAGTTATTGAAGAACCTCTGTGTGCATCAAGGTGAAGTTCTGCATGCATCATTGTGTGCAGCAATTAAACATTACTAGTTATTAAACAAGTGTCTTAAAAAGATAGTGTGTTGCAAAGGGCTTTAACCTTTTAAAGACTACTCTTGCCTTGCAATCAGCATTTTAATCTGCATTCTTGACCACAATGATCATATCAGTTTAGAAGCAGAAGGAAATAACAGAGTCAATTAACAGTTTATTCTCAGTTCTCTCTTTTTTCTCCGAAAATGAAACGTCACTGACCTGTGCCCTGATAGTGGCACATTAACACTTTAAGCTCTTGCTAATAAAGGTGCACCACAAGCTCGAGATCTGCTTAACGCTGAATGATCGAGTCTTTATAGCCGGTATATACAGGTGCGGTGCAGCGGCTCAGAGCTGGCAGCCAGAATGTTGCTGGTTCGAGTCCAACATGAAGTGAATCAGTGAGTGAACTCCAGGTTACTCTAGGACAGTGGTTTTCAAACCTGTCCTGGAGCCCTGCACATTTTGTATGTCTCCCTTATCAGACACACCCAATTTAGTTCTTGCAGTCTCTACTGACGGGCTGATGAGCTGAAACAGGTGTGATAGAAGAGGGAGACACACAAAACGTGCAGGGCTGGGGTGCCTCCAGGACAGGTTTGAAAACCACGGCACTAGGGTTGAACCTGAAAGCACATAAAGGAAGTGTGACTATGACTGCGGTTCTCACCACTAGATGGCATTGGAGGCTCATACGTCTCTAACCTGCTGTGCTGAGAGAATCAGAACTACATTTAAGTCATTCTTCTGCTGAACAGATTACAGTTATGATTGCAGAATGGAGCTGAAACTCATCTTAGATATTGCTAAATTGCAATAATACTGAAAATCATTGTTTATCTATCTATCTATCTATCTATCTATCTATCTATCTATCTATCTATCTATCTATCTATCTATCTATCTATCTATCTCTATCTCTCTATCTATCTATCTATCTCTGTCTGTCTATCTATCTGTCTTTCTATCAATCTGTCTGTCTCTCTATCTATCAGTCTGTCTATCTATCAGTCTGTCTGTCTATCTATCAGTCTCTCTGTCTATCTATCAGTCTGTCTGTCTGTCTCTCTATCTATCTGTCTGTCTGTCAGTCTGGTCTATCTATCTATCTATCTATCTATCTATCTATCTATCTATCTATCTATCTATCTATCTCTGAGAGAGAGACACAGAGAGAGAGAGACAGAGAGAGACAGAGAGAGAGAGAGAGAGAGAGAGAGAGAAAGAGAGAGAGAGAGACAGAGAGAGAGAGAGAGAGAGAGAGAGAGAGAGAGAGAGAGAGAGAGAGAGAAAGACACAGAGAGAGAGAGAGAGAGAGAGAGAGAGAGAGAGAGAGACAGAGAGAGAGAGAGAGAGAGAGAGAGAGAGAGAGAGAGAGAGAGAGAGAGAGAGAGACAGAGAGAGAGAGAGAGAGAGAGAGAGAGAGAGAGAGAGACAGAGAGAGAGAGAGAGAGAGAGAGAGAGAGAGAGAGAGAGAGAGAGAGAGAGAGAGAGAGAGAGAGAGAGAGAGAGAGAGAGAGAGAGAGAGAGAGAGAGAGAGAGAGAGAGAGAGAGAGAGAGAGAGAGAGAGAGAGAGAGAGAGAGAGAGAGAGAGAGAGAGAGAGAGAGAGAGAGAGAGAGAGAGAGAGAGAGAGAGAGAGAGAGAGAGAGAGAGAGAGAGAGAGAGAGAGAGAGAGAGAGAGAGAGAGAGAGAGAGAGAGAGAGAGAGAGAGAGAGAGAGAGAGAGAGAGAGAGAGAGAGAGAGAGAGAGAGAGAGAGAGAGAGAGAGAGAGAGAGAGAGAGAGAGAGAGAGAGAGAGAGAGAGAGAGAGAGAGAGAGAGAGAGAGAGAGAGAGAGAGAGAGAGAGAGAGAGAGAGAGAGAGAGAGAGAGAGAGAGAGAGAGAGAGAGAGAGAGAGAGAGAGAGAGAGAGAGAGAGAGAGAGAGAGAGAGAGAGAGAGAGAGAGAGAGAGAGAGAGAGAGAGAGAGAGAGAGAGAGAGACAGAGAGAGAGAGAGAGAGAGAGAGAGAGAGAGAGAGAGAGAGAGAGAGAGAGAGAGAGAGAGAGAGAGAGAGAGAGAGAGAGAGAGAGAGAGAGAGAGAGAGAGAGAGAGAGAGAGAGAGAGAGAGAGAGAGAGAGAGAGAGAGAGAGAGAGAGAGAGAGAGAGAGAGAGAGAGAGAGAGAGAGAGAGAGAGAGAGAGAGAGAGAGAGAGAGAGAGAGAGAGAGAGAGAGAGAGAGAGAGAGAGAGAGAGAGAGAGAGAGAGAGAGAGAGAGAGAGAGAGAGAGAGAGAGAGAGAGAGAGAGAGAGAGAGAGAGAGAGAGAGAGAGAGAGAGAGAGAGAGAGAGAGAGAGAGAGAGAGAGAGAGAGAGAGAGACAGACAGAGAGAGAGAGAGACAGAGAGACAGAGAGAGAGAGAGAGAGAGAGAGAGAGAGAGAGAGAGAGAGAGAGAGAGAGAGAGAGAGAGAGAGAGAGAGAGAGAGAGAGAGAGAGAGAGAGAGAGAGAGAGAGAGAGAGAGAGAGAGAGAGAGAGAGAGAGAGAGAGAGAGAGAGAGAGAGAGAGAGAGAGAGAGAGAGAGAGAGAGAGAGAGAGAGAGAGAGAGAGAGAGAGAGAGAGAGAGAGAGAGAGAGAGAGAGAGAGAGAGAGAGAGAGAGAGAGAGAGAGAGAGAGAGAGAGAGAGAGAGAGACACAGAGAGAGAGAGAGAGAGAGAGAGAGAGAGAGAGACACAGAGAGAGAGAGAGAGAGAGACACAGAGCGAGAGAGAGAGAGAGAGAGAGAGAGAGAGAGAGAGAGAGAGAGAGAGAGAGAGAGAGAGAGAGAGAGAGAGAGAGAGAGAGAGAGAGAGAGAGAGAGAGAGAGAGAGAGAGAGAGAGAGAGAGAGAGAGAGAGAGAGAGAGAGAGAGAGAGAGAGAGAGAGAGAGAGAGAGAGAGAGAGAGAGAGAGAGAGAGAGAGAGAGAGAGAGAGAGAGAGAGAGAGAGAGAGAGAGAGAGAGAGAGAGAGAGAGAGAGAGAGAGAGAGAGAGAGAGAGAGAGACACAGAGAGAGAGAGAGAGAGAGAGAGAGAGAGAGAGAGACAGAGAGAGAGAGAGAGAGAGAGAGAGAGAGAGAGAGAGAGAGAGAGAGAGAGAGAGAGAGAGAGAGAGAGAGAGAGAGAGAGAGAGAGAGAGAGAGAGAGAGAGAGAGAGAGAGAGAGAGAGAGAGAGAGAGAGAGAGAGAGAGAGACAGAGAGAGAGAGAGAGAGAGAGAGAGAGAGAGAGAGAGAGAGAGAGAGAGAGAGAGAGAGAGAGAGAGAGAGAGAGAGAGAGAGAGAGAGAGAGAGAGAGAGAGAGAGAGAGAGAGAGAGAGAGAGAGAGAGAGAGAGAGAGAGAGACAGAGAGAGAGAGAGAGAGAGAGAGAGAGAGAGAGAGAGAGAGAGAGAGAGAGAGAGAGAGAGAGAGAGAGAGAGAGAGAGAGAGAGAGAGAGAGAGAGAGAGAGAGAGAGAGAGAGAGAGAGAGAGAGAGAGAGAGAGAGAGAGAGAGAGAGAGAGAGAGAGAGAGAGAGAGACAGAGAGAGAGAGAGAGAGAGAGAGAGAGAGAGAGAGAGAGAGAGAGAGAGAGAGAGAGAGAGAGAGAGAGAGAGAGAGAGAGAGAGAGAGAGAGAGAGAGAGAGAGAGAGAGAGAGAGAGACAGAGAGAGAGAGAGAGAGAGAGAGAGAGAGAGAGAGAGAGACAGAGAGAGAGAGAGACAGAGAGAGAGAGAGAGAGAGAGAGAGAGAGAGAGAGAGAGAGAGAGAGAGAGAGAGAGACAGAGAGAGAGAGAGACAGAGAGAGAGAGAGACAGAGAGAGAGACAGAGAGAGAGAGAGACGTTCCTCCAGCCTCTCGTAGGGAATCCCGCTTCACTTCCGTCATTCGGCCGTTAAACCTCCACGAGCGTGAATCAATCACGGGAGCGCGCGCGCGCGGTATACGAGTCCAGTCAGTCCTCTCGCGTTCGCGCTCAAACCGCGAACCTGACGTCATCGCAGCGAGGGTCTCCGGATCATCACAGGTGTATCCCGAACCTGTCCGTCTCTCCCGCAGTCTGACTTCAGCTCATATCAGGGATAAAGCGGAGGACCATGGGAAGCACGCGAGCGCTGATCCTGCTGTGCGCCGCTGTCGGTGAGTTTCCTGCGGGAGCAACTGTAGCAAACCCCCGATAAACCCTCAGTCTGTGGTACCGACAGGTAACAGCCTTCCTGTCCAGGCAAACAGTAAAAGTGTTTATCAGGTGAACAAAAATGTGCTGACGTGTAAATCACCTGCTTTTACTTATGTCAATGCGCGATTTAATATGAACAGTAAAAAACATGCTGTTGTTTAAACCCATATTTGGGTAAAAAAAAACCGTTGGTTTAAAATTTTAAATAAAAAAATCGGTTGGTTTCGTCAATATTTGACCCAATCATGGGTCGAAACAACCCAGCGGGTTTTAAAAATACACAATTATAGTATGTTAGTGATATTAAGGGTATTATTACATAATTGAAAATTAACATGGTTTGAAACAACCCACTGGTTTACAGTAGGTTAGTGATTTTAAGGGTTATAATTGGTATTAATATATATTTTTTTTTGCTTTGCACATAATGAGATCTAATTAAACCTCTCGTAATCATGTTTCGGCTTGATATCTTACTATTATCAGATTTACATGGTGTAAACGTATATCAAACCTTCAAAAGGAGGCATAGCATTGGTGTATTGATATACTTGCATCTAATTAAACCTCTCAAACATTATACTATTGTTCTGCCTTGATTTCTTACTATTATTAGATTTACATGGACAACATTTGTAGTAAATACTTCAAAGGAAGTATAACATGTTGATGTGTAGATTTGCATGTTGAATGAGCCTCATTATTGGGCAGTTCTGCCTTGATTTCTTAGCTATTTTCATATTGAAGTATAGCAAAGATTTGCATATTAAATGAGATCTAACTACATCCTTACATAACTGTTCTGTTTTAGTTTTATTTGTGTGGTCAAAGTTGATAGTGTCTTACATAATACAAAGTGTAGCATTTGCATATAAATGACTAATGCTCTTAAAGCATGGTAAAAAAAAAGCATAGTCTTATGATATTAAAGTCTTATGATATTGCATGATATTAAATAATCAACATTTATAATTAACATGACAAGCCATGTGATGACAAAATGAAAGTAAAAGCTCTAATTTGAATCGTAAAGGGTTTTATGTAATCTGTAAAATCATTGTAAGTTCCTCGAAGAACTTTTTATTCTCTAGTTTTGTAGAAAACCTTCAATATATAGGGGTTTAAAGAAGCCAGAGCCTGAAGATCTGAAACACCAAGAACTTTTTAATCTTCAAAGAGCCATATAGCAAATATAGCACGAATGCTGCACAGCCAGAACGGGCTGGTTCTGGCTACGGGCATTTGCATTTGCACGTATTCTCACGCGCACCTGTGCATGTAAATTTCACCTCTCCTCTCTTTTCTTGTCGTGCATTCATTTATAATATAGACCGCTCTATCGACTTCCAAGCTGAACATTAACTGAGCTCCTGACTAACATTTAAGGTTCAGTAACTCCAGCGCTGGAGGAAGTTATCGTCAAGTTAATGCAAATTACTATTGTTTCACATTGTTTTGTTAATAAGCGCAGTTACTAATTATATTACGTTTGTTTATTGGAAATTTAACAGTGAAGCGCCGCGCTTGAATTGATATACAGATAAAAATTAGCTTTTATTATCAACAGTAATGTGCAAAACCCTAATTTGTTGGCAAGTGTTATTTGCATTAGCTCCGCCTAACAATGCCTGGTTGGGCCGAATAAGATAATAAAAAAAAAGACGCACATATTTCAACGTCGTAGTCAGTAAAGCGTAAGGAACAAACTTGTGACGCGACCGACCCGGGTTCGAATCCGCCTTTTGCCGTGCTCGCTCTTCTCCCTTTTCCCATCACACATCACATCGGAAAGGCATTTACTTTCAATAAAAAATAAGAAAATGTTCTAAAAGTTGAAATAAATTGCGAAATGTTTAATAATAATAAACGTATTTATTGGGTAGGGTTAGTGGTTTTTATTGTCCCATTAAAGGTGCACTATGTAAAAAAAATTCCAGTAAAATACCCAAAAACCTCTAGGCCAGTGTTGTATATTTTGTTCAGTTGTACTTACAATATCCCAAACATTTCCAACTATTTGTAAATCGTGAGAAAGTTGCTGTTTTAACCAATGAACCGGGACGTGTGAGGGCGTGGCCTACAGAGTGCACCTTTAAGGTGGCGCCCATTTAATAATTTGAATAAATATAATCATTTACACCATGTTATTATTGCATCCTGTTAATGTGCAACAATACTGAGGTGCAAATAGTATGTATGTATCACTATTTTCACTTAGTAAATAGCATCTACAGATATTTGCACTTAGTAAGTAGAATCTAGTTGCTATGTACACTTATATATTCTACTCTTATTAAATGTACCATTGTTCTTGTATCACACTGAACTTACCGATTCGGTGATTATAAAAGCAATGCTTTTTACTTGTTTTTGTGTAATTCAGTCATAATTCGAAGAAAAGTTTTTGTTTTTCATGAGACTGTTACTTCCTACTGCTTCCATATATTAAAGAGTGGAAATGGCTAATAAGTGCTCCTCTGCTGCCATCTACTGGTTATAGTGGTAACTTCATGTTTTTAAAATAAAAGTGCTTTTAGTTTTACAAATAATCACATTAAAAATAACATTTAAAGCTTTCAAGTGCTGGAAAAAGTATGAAGTGCTTGAATTTCATTCTCAAAAGGTTGTACGAACCCTGAGATGAATAATGTAAAAAAACAAACAATACCATGCATGTGTTGTCTCTACAGTAAATCATGTGGCGTCGCTACAGTAAATCATGTGGAGACGCTACAGTAAATCATGTGGAGACGCTACAGTAAATCATGTGGTCGCTACAGTAAATCATGTGGAGACGCTACAGTAAATCATGTGGAGACGCTACAGTAAATCACGTGGAGACGCTACAGTAAATCATGCGGCGTCACTACAGTAAATCATGTGGTCGCTACAGTAAATCATGTGGAGACGCTACAGTAAATCACGTGGAGACGCTACAGTAAATCATGTGGCGACGCTACAGTAAATCATGTGGGGCGTCTACAGTAAATCATGGAGACGCTACAGTAAATCATGTGGAGACGCTACAGTAAATCATGTGGCGTCGCTACAGTAAATCATGTGGAGACGCTACAGTAAATCATGCGGAGACGCTACAGTAAATCATGCGTGGAGACGCTACAGTAAATCATGTGGTCGCTACAGTAAATCGCGCGAGGCGCTACAGTAAATCATGCGGAGACGCGCTACAGTAAATCATGTGGTCGCTACTACAGTAAATCGCGTGGAGACGCTACAGTAAATCATGCGGTGGAGACGCATGTACAGTAAATCACGTGGAGGCGCTACAGTAAATCGCGTGGCGTCGCTACAGTAAATCATGCGGGCGCTACGCTACAGTAAATCACGTGGAGACGCTACAGTAAATCACGTGGAGACGCTACAGTAAATCATGCGGCGTCACTACAGTAAATCATGTGGAGACGCTACAGTAAATCATGTGGCGTCGCTACAGTAAATCATGGCGTCGCTACAGTAAATCATGTGGAGACGCTACAGTAAATCACGTGGAGACGCTACAGTAAATCACGTGGAGACGCTACAGTAAATCACGCGGAGACGCTACAGTAAATCACGGAGACGCTACAGTAAATCATGCGGCGTCACTACAGTAAATCATGTGGAGACGCTACAGTAAATCGCGTGGCGCCGCTACAGTAAATCGCGTGGCGCCGCTACAGTAAATCGCGTGGCGTCGCTACAGTAAATCATGCGGAGACGCTACAGTAAATCACGTGGAGACGCTACAGTAAATCATGTGGTCGCTACAGTAAATCATGTGGAGACGCTACAGTAAATCATGTGGAGACGCGCTACAGTAAATCATCGCTGGAGACGCTACAGTAAATCACGTGGAGACGCTACAGTAAATCATGTGGTCGCTACAGTAAATCATGCGTGAGCGCTACAGCTACAGTAAATCATGTGGAGACGCTACAGTAAATATGTGGAGACGCTACAGTAAATCATGTGGAGATCGCGTCGCTACAGTAAATCGCTACAGAATCATCACAGTAAATCACGTGGAGACGCTACAGTAAATCATGTGGAGGCAGCTACAGTAAATCATGTGGAGACGCTACAGTAAATCATGTGGCGTCGCTACAGTAAATCATGTGGAGACGCTACAGTAAATCATGCGCGTGGAGATCGCTACAGTAAATCGCGTGGAGACGCTACAGTAAATCATGTGGAGACGCTACAGTAAATCAGACGCTTACAGTAAATCGCGTGGAGACGCTACAGTAAATCATGTGGAGTCGCTACAGTAAATCACGTGGAGACGCTACAGTAAATCATGTAAATGCTACAGTAAATCGTGGAGCGCTACAGTAAATTATGCGGCGACGCTACAGTAAATCATGCTGCAGTAAATCATGAGGCGCTACAGTAAATCATGTGGAGTCGCTACAGTAAATCATGCGTGGCGTCGCTACAGTAAATCACGTGGAGACGCTACAGTAAATCATGTGGAGACGCTACAGTAAATCATGTGGCGTCGCTACAGTAAATCATGTGGAGACGCTACAGTAAATCATGTGGAGACGCTACAGTAAATCACGTGGCGGAGGCACTACAGTAAATCATGTGGAGACGCAGTACAGTAAATCATGTGGCGTCGCTACAGTAAATCATGTGGAGACGCTACAGTAAATCATGTGCTACAGTAAATCATGCGGAGACGCTACAGTAAATCACGTGGCGTCGCTACAGTAAATCATGTGGAGACGCTACAGTAAATCACGAGACGCTACAGTGGAGGTTGCTACAGTAAATCATGTGGAGACGCTACAGTAAATCATGCTGGCGTTGCTGGCATGTCGCTACAGTAAATCATGTGGAAATCATGTGGAGCGCTACAGTAAATCAGTAAATCATGTGGAGACGCTACAGTAAATCATGTGGCGTCCTACAGTAAATCGTCGCTACAGTAAATCATACGTGGAGCGCTACAGTAAATCATGTGGAGGCGCTACAGTAAATCATGTGCAATCACTACAGTAAATCGCGTGCGCGCTGGCGAGCGCTACAGTAAATCATGGAGACGCTACAGTAAATCATGTGGCGTCACGCTACAGTAAATCGTGGCGTCGCTACAGTAAATCATGTGGAGACGCTACAGTAAATCATGTGGAGACGCTACAGTAAATCATGTGGAGACGCTACAGTAAATCATGTGGTCGCTACAGTAAATCATGTGGTCGCTACAGTAAATCATGTGGCGTCGCTACAGTAAATCACGCGGAGACGCTACAGTAAATCACGTGGAGACGCTACAGTAAATCATGCGAGGAGTAAATCACGCTACAGTAAACACAGTAAATCATGGTCGCTACAGTAAATCATGTGGTCGCTACAGTAAATCATGTGGAGACGCTACAGTAAATCATGTGGCGGAGACGCTACAGTAAATCACGTGGAGACGCTACAGTAAATCATGTGGAGACGCTACAGTAAATCACGTGGAGACGCTACAGTAAATCATGTGGAGGCGCTACAGTAAAATCAGTGTGAGAGTAAATCATGTGGGCGCGCTACAGTAAATCATGTGGAGGCGCTACAGTAAATCATGTGGAGTAAATCGCATGGAGGCGCTACAGTAAATCGCGTGGAGACGCTACAGTAAATCATGTGGAGACGCTACAGTAAATCATACGGCGTTGCTACAGTAAATCATGTGGAGACGCTACAGTAAATCATGCGCTACGGTAAATACGCTACAGTAAATCATGTGGAGGCAGCTACAGTAAATCATGTGGAGGCGCTACAGTAAATCATGTGGAGACGCTACAGTAAATCATGGCGACGCTACAGTAAATCGCGTGGAGACGCTACAGTAAATCGCGTGGAGACGCTACAGTAAATCATGTGGAGTCGCTACAGTAAATCATGTGGAGGCGCTACAGGCGTCGCTACAGTAAATCATGTGGAGCGCTACAGGCGAGGCGCTACAGTAAATCACGTGGGAGACGCTACAGTAAATCATGTGGAGACGCTACAGTAAATCGCGTCGCTACAGTAAATCATGTGGTCGCTACAGTAAATCATGTGGTCGCTACAGTAAATCATGTGGCGTCGCTACAGTAAATCATGTGGAGACGCTACAGTAAATCACGTGGAGACGCTACAGTAAATCATGTGGAGACGCTACAGTAAATCATGTAAATCATGCGGAGGCGTAAATCACAGTAAATCATGTGGAGACGCTACAGTAAATCGCGTGGCGCAGCTACAGTAACATGTGGAGACGCTACAGTAAATCATGTGGAGACGCTACAGTAAATCATGTGGAGGCGCTACAGTAAATCATGCGCCAGTAAATCATGTGGAGAGACGCTACAGTAAATACAGTAAATCATGCGGAGGCGCTACAGTAAATCATGTGGAGACGCTACAGTAAATCATCGTGGAGACGCTACAGTAAATCATGTGGAGACGCTACAGTAAATCATGGAGACGCTACAGTAAATCATGTGGAGACGCTACAGTAAATCATGTGGAGACGCTACAGTAAATCATGTGGAGACGCTACAGTAAATCATGTGGCGTTGCTACAGTAAATCATGTGGAGACGCTACAGTAAATCACGTGGAGACGCTACAGTAAATCATGTGGAGTCGCTACAGTAAATCACGTGGAGACGCTACAGTAAATCACGTGGAGACGCTACAGTAAATCATGTGGAGACGCTACAGTAAACAGTAAATCATGTGGAGACGCTACAGTAAATCATGTGGCGACGCTACAGTAAATCATGTGGAGACGCTACAGTAAATCATGCGGAGACGCTACAGTAAATCATGTGGAGACGCTACAGTAAATCACGTGGAGACGCTACAGTAAACATGCGTGGAGACGAGGCGCTACAGTAAATCATGTGGAGACGCTACAGTAAATCACGTGGAGACGCTACAGTAAATCACGTGGAGACGCTACAGTAAATCATGTGGAGACGCTACAGTAAATCATGTGGAGACGCTACGCTACAGTAAAATGCGAGACGCTACAGTAAATCATGAGACGCTACAGTAAATCATGTGGAGGTCGCTACAGTAAATCATGTGGACAGTAAATCGAGCGCTACAGTAAATCATGTGGAGGCGCTACAGTAAATCATGTGGAGACGCTACAGTAAATCATGTGGAGCTACAGTAAATCATGCGGCTACAGTAAATCGCGTGGAGACGCTACAGTAAATCATGTGGCGTCGCTACAGTAAATCATGTGGAGACGCTACAGTAAATCATGTGGAGACGCTACAGTAAATCATGTGGAGAGCGCTACAGTAAATCATGTGGGCGCTACAGTAAATCGTGGAGCGCTACAGCGCCAGCAGTAAATCATGTGGAGACGCTACAGTAAATCATGTGGAGGAGCTACACGGCGCTACAGTAAATCATGTGGAGACGCTACAGTAAATCATGTGGAGACGCTACAGTAAATCATGTGGAGTCGCTACAGTAAATCATGTGGAGACGCTACAGTAAATCATGTGGAGACGCTACAGTAAATCATGTGGGCGCTACAGTAAATCATGTGGAGGCGCTACAGTAAATCATGTGAGACGCTACAGTAAATCATGTGGAGACGCTACAGTAAATCATGTGGAGACGCTACAGTAAATACGCTACAGTAAATCATGTGGAGACGCTACAGTAAATCATGTGGAGACGCTACAGTAAATCATGTGGAGACGCTACAGTAAATCATGTGGAGACGCTACAGTAAATCATGGAGACGCTACAGTAAATCATGTGGAGACGCTACAGTAAATCATGTGGAGACGCTACAGTAAATCATGTGGAGACGCTACAGTAAATCATGTGGAGACGCTACAGTAAATCATGTGGAGACGCTACAGTAAATCACGTGGAGACGCTACAGTAAATCATGTGGAGACGCTACAGTAAATCATGTGGAGACGCTACAGTAAATCATGTGGTCGCTACAGTAAATCATGTGGAGACGCGCTACAGTAAACAGTAAATAAATGTGGAGACGCTACAGTAAATCATGTGGAGACGCTACAGTAAATCATGTGTGCGCTACAGTAAATCATGTGGCACGCTACAGTAAATCATGGAGCGCTACAGTAAATCATGCGGAGCGCTACAGTAAATCATGTGGAGACGCTACAGTAAATCATGTGGAGACGCTACAGTAAATCATGTGGAGACGCTACAGTAAATCATGTGGAGACGCTACAGTAAATCATGTGGAGACGCTACAGTAAATCATGTGGAGTCGCTACAGTAAATCATGTGGAGGAGACAGTAAATACAGTAAATCATGTGGAGACGCTACAGTAAATCATGTGGAGACGCTACAGTAAATCATGTGGAGTCGCTACAGTAAATCACGTGGAGACGCTACAGTAAATCACGTGGAGACGCTACAGTAAATCATGTGGAGACGCTACAGTAAATCATGTGGAGCGCTACAGTAAATCATGTGGAGACGCTACAGTAAACAGTAAATCATGCTACAGACGCACGTGGCGTCGCTACAGTAAATCATGTGGAGACGCTACAGTAAATCATGTGGAGACGCTACAGTAAATCATGTGGAGACGCTACAGTAAATCATGTGGAGACGCTACAGTAAATCATGTGGAGACGCTACAGTAAATCGTGGAGACGCTACAGTAAATCACGCGGAGACGCTACAGTAAATCATGTGGAGACGCGCTACAGTAAATCATGTGGAGACGCTACAGTAAATCATGTGGAGACGCTACAGTAAATCATGTGGAGACGCTACAGTAAATCATGTGGCTACAGACGCTACAGTAAATCATGTGGAGAGGCGCTACAGTAAATCATGTGGAGACGCTACAGTAAATCGCGGAGACGCTACAGTAAAAATCATGTGGAGACGCTACAGTAAATCATGGTAAATCATGTACGCTACAGTAAATCATGTGGAGACGCTACAGTAAATCATGTGGAGGCGCTACAGTAAATCGCGTGGGAGACGCTACAGTAAATCATGTGGAGTCGCTACAGTAAATCATGTGGAGACGCTACAGTAAATCATGTGGAGACGCTACAGTAAATCATGTGGAGACGCTACAGTAAATCATGTGGAGACGCTACAGTAAATCATGTGGAGCGCTACAGTAAATCATGTGGAGACGCTACAGTAAATCATGTGGAGACGCTACAGTAAATCATGTGGGAGACGCTACAGTAAATCATGTGGAGACGTAAATCATGTGGGCGTTGCTACAGTAAATCATGTGGAGACGCTACAGTAAATCATGTGGAGACGCTACAGTAAATCATGTGGAGACGCTACAGTAAATCATGTGGCGTCGCTACAGTAAATCATGTGGAGACGCTACAGTAAATCATGTGGAGACGCTACAGTAAATCATGTGGAGGCGCTACAGTAAATCATGTGGAGATCGCTACAGTAAATCATGTGCTACAGTAGATCGCTACAGTAAATCATGTGGAGACGCTACAGTAAATCATGTGGAGACGCTACAGTAAATCATGTGGAGACGCTACAGTAAATCATGTGGTCGCTACAGTAAATCATGTGGAACGCTACAGTAAATCATGGAGACGCTACAGTAAATCATGTGGAGCTACGCTCGCTACAGTAAATCATGTCATGTGGAGACGCTACAGTAAATCATGTGGAGACGCTACAGTAAATCATGTGGAGACGCTACAGTAAATCATGTGGAGACGCTACAGTAAATCATGTGGAGACGCTTACAGTAAATCATGTGAGACGCTACAGTAAATCATGTGGAGACGCTACAGTAAATCATGTGGAGACGCTACAGTAAATCATGTGGTCGCTACAGTAAATCATGTGGAGACGCTACAGTAAATCATGTGGATCATGTGACGCTACAGTAAATCATGTGGAGGACGTAAACAGTAAATCATGTGGAGACGCTACAGTAAACGCTACAGTAAATGGAGTAAATCATGTACAGTAAATCATGTGGAGACGTCGCTAAATCAGTAAATCATGTGGAGACGCTACAGTAAAATCGTACAGTAAATCATGTGGAGACGCTACAGTAAATCATGTGGAGACGCTACAGTAAATCATGTGGTCGTGGTAAATCATGTGGAGACGCAGTAACAGTACAAATCATGTGGTCGCTACAGTAAATCATGTGGAGACGCTACAGTAAATCATGTGGAGACGCTACAGTAAATCATGTGGAGACGCAGTAAATACAGTACAGTAAATCATGTGGAGACGCTACAGCTGCTACAGTAAATCATGTGGAGACGCTACAGTAAATCATGTGGAGACGCTACAGTAAATCATAAATCACGCCACAGTAAATCATGTGGAGACGCTACAGTAAATCATGTGGAGACGCTACAGTAAATCATGTGGAGGCGTCGCTACAGTAAATCATGTGGAGACGCTACGTAAATCATGTGGAGACGCAGTAAATCATGTGGAGACGCTACAGTAAATAAATGTGGAGACGCTACAGTAAATCATGTGGAGACGCTACAGTAAATCATGTGGAGACGCTACAGTAAATCATGTGGCGACGCTACAGTAAATCATGTGGAGACGCTACAGTAAATCATGTGGAGACGCTACAGTAAATCATGTGGAGACGCTACAGTAAATCATGCGGAGACGCTACAGTAAATCATGTGGAGACGCTACAGTAAATCATGTGGAGACGCTACAGTAAATCATGTGGAGTCGCTACAGTAAATCATGTGGAGACGCTACAGTAAATCATGTGGAGACGCTACAGTAAATCGTAAATCGCGTACGCTACAGTAAATCACGTGGAGACGCTACAGTAAATCACGTGGAGACGCTACAGTAAATCACGTGGAGACGCTACAGTAAATCATGTGGAGACGCTACAGTAAATCATGTGGAGTCGCTACAGTAAATCATACAGTAAATCATGGAGACGCTACAGTAAATCATGTGCGTCGAGACGCTACAGTAAATCATGTGGAGACGCTACAGTAAATCATGTCGGAGACGCTACAGTAAATCATGCGGAGACGCTACAGTAAATCATGGAGACGCTACAGTAAATCATGTGGCGTCGCTACAGTAAATCATGTGGAGACGCTACAGTAAATCATGTGGCGTCGCTACAGTAAATCATGTGGAGACGCTACAGTAAATCATGTGGAGACGCTACAGTAAATCATGCGGAGACGCTACAGTAAATCATGTGGAGACGCTACAGTAAATCATGTGGAGACGCTACAGTAAATCATGTGGAGACGCTACAGTAAATCGCGTAAAGACGCACGCTACAGTAAATCATGTGGAGACGCGCTACAGTAAATCATGTGGAGACGCTACAGTAAATCATGTGGAGCTACAGCTACAGTAAATCATGTGGAGACGCTACAGTAAATCATGTGGAGGCGCTACAGTAAATCATGTGGTCGCTACAGTAAATCATGTGGCGTCGCTACAGTAAATCATGTGGAGACGCTACAGTAAATCATACGGCGTTGCTACAGTAAATCATGTGGAGACGCTACAGTAAATCATGTGGAGACGCTACAGTAAATCATGCGGAGACGCTACAGTAAATCATGTGGAGACGCTACAGTAAATCATGTGGAGTCGCTACAGTAAATCATGTGGCGTCGCTACAGTAAATCATGTGGAGACGCTACAGTAAATCATGTGGAGACGCTACAGTAAATCATGTGGAGACGCTACAGTAAATCATGTGGAGACGCTACAGTAAATCATGCGGAGATGCTACAGTAAATCATGTGGAGACGCTACAGTAAATCATGTGGAGACGCTACAGTAAATCATGCGGAGACGCTACAGTAAATCATGTGGAGACGCTACAGTAATCATGTGGAGACGCTACAGTAAATCGCGTGGAGACGCTACAGTAAATCATGTGGAGACGCTACAGTAAATCATGCGGAGACGCTACAGTAAAATCGCTACAGTAAATCATGCGGAGACGCTACAGTAAATCAGTAAATCAGGCGCCGCTACAGTAAATCATGTGGAGATGCTACAGTAAATCATGTGGCGTCGCTACAGTAAATCATGTGGCGATGCTACAGTAAATCATGTGGAGACGCTACAGTAAATCATGTGGCGATGCTACAGTAAATCATGTGGAGACGCTACAGTAAATCATGCGGAGACGCTACAGTAAATCATAGGGTTTGGTAACGTTTGGTTTTTTATGATACCGGTGCCAAACAAATACTTTTATTAAAAAAAGAGCCACAAAACGATGGTGGATGACAATAAAGAATGGCTTTTTATTTAAAAAAATATTTTTTAATAAATGACTATATAATGTGTATTTGATATAAATAAGACACGTAGTCAATTTCCCCATGCTGACAGGAATCCCACTGGACTTTTATTAAGCACAAAAGAGAATAAATGAGTATACGGTGAAGATAACAATGTTTTACAAACACACATTTCTCCTGTGTCTTCCTGAGCTGTGAAGTTGCTCAGGAGGTGCCTTCAGCATACCAGCCTGTGTTACAGGAGCTTTCCTGTAAGAAAGGAATATTTTAGGATAGTCTTTTTTTCGTTTGGTGTCATTTGCAAGTCTAGTGGGGTGAGAGTGACAGAGTTATCATTAGCATGGCGATTCATTTGCATTTGGGCTCTTTTATGAAAGTGCCATCATGTGCTTTGAAGCTAATCCTCATAATCCCATTGTAAAGTGCCTTATGCAAAACTATAGTCAGCACTTGTGTGCTTATGAAACTCAGAAATCAGGATAAATATGCAGATGCTGTGGTACAGTTCGATTAGGTAATTAGTGACGCTTCCTCAGTTACACATGCACTAAAGAAAAGGATAACATCTAAATTAACTGTTTTTATTAAAGTCAAAAATATTATTTAATATTGCTAAATCACCTAAATACATTTATTTATACCAAAAAGAAATCTGTTTTCATGGGATCACTCAGGTAGAAATAGCTCTTTAAGGTCGCAGGTTACCAGTTTTTACAGTGTGGATAAAATCATAATAAACCACAATAAACGTCCCACCTTTCTGACTTAATTATGTTCATTTACGGTTCTCTGGTCAAAAGTTTGGAATAATTCGCATTTTTAAAAATGTTTTTAAAAGATGTCTATTATGCTCACAGAGGCTGCATTTATTTATTATTATTATTTAATATTATTTCAAACTATTTCAAGATTTTATGGTGAAATTAAGTATGCTAGTTATTTATAATATATCTATCTATCTGTCATTATGTCCATCCATCTGTTAGTCCATTCATCATTCATTCCATCCAACAATCCATCCATCCATCCGTTCATCCATTAATCCATCTGTCCATCCATCCATCTATCATCTGTCCATCCATCCATTTGTCTATCCATCCGTCCATTTGTCTATCATGCATCCATCATCCATCCATCTATCCAACCATCCGTCTGTCTATCTGTCAGTCCATCCATCCGTCTATTCGTTCATCCATTTGTCTATCCATCCATCTATCCAACCATCCGTCTGTCTATCTGTCCGTCCATTTGTCTATCCATCCATTCGTCCATCTATCATCTGTCCATTCTTCCATTTGTCTCTCCATCCATCCATCTGTCTCTCCATCCATCCATCTGTCTCTCCATCCATCCATCCATCTATCCAACCGTCCGTCCATCAATCGTCTATTCGTCCATCCATTTGTTCTTTCCATCATCCATCCATCCAACCGTCCGTCCATTTGTCTATCCATACATCTGTCCTTCCATCATCCTTCCTTCCTTCCTTCCTTCCTTTCATTTACGTTTCCCAAACATTTCAAAATATTTCAAGATTTTATGCTGAAATAAAATTAATAAAATTAATGCTAAATCCATTCATCTTACCAGCAAAACACATTTCCATGGGTTCAATCAGGTAGAATAGCTCTTTTAATAAACAACTGCAGGTTACCGTGCAGGTAAAATCATAATAAATCACAATAAAAGGGTTTGATTCTTACTGTAAGACTCGCTTATGTTCATTTACGTTTCTGCGTCAACAATTATAAATAATTAGGCTCACCAAGGCTGCTTTTATTTGATCGAAAATACAGTAAAAACAGTAATATTGTGGAATATTATTACAAAATATTTCAAGATTGTATGCTGATCTGCTAAAAGCCTGTCTGAATAAACTGGCTTAATCAAGCCAAACACATTAATATTGCTAAATCACATACATACATTTATTTATATCAATAAAACAAGTCAAATGGGTTCAATCAAGAAATGGCTCTTTTAGCTACACTTTTTACAGCCTGGATAAAACTATAATAAATCACAATAAAAGTCCCACCTGGGGTTCATTGACCCATTTCACCTAAAAATGCTCTACCAACACCATTTCATGTTGACAATTGAAAGTAAATATTATATAAATAGCAACCAATAAAGCTCTGTGTTTGTGTTTTACAGGTTTATGCCACTGCAGGTTGGTGACGGTGTCTAGGGGCCCTTTGCTCCGGGTCGAGGGCCAGCCGCTGTCTATTCGCTGTGATGTATCGGACTACGAGGGCCCCAGGGAGCAGGATTTCGATTGGACGGTAACGCGAGAGACAGAGTCCATCAAAGTGATCTCAACGTTTGACTAAACGTTCTCAGATCAATCTCTACATGACCGCATAAAGAGCGGTGACATTAGTGTGTCACGACTAGCGGACAATGCAGTGGAGCTGAGAATTCAAGAGGCTCGAGTTAGTGACAGCGCCACCTACCGCTGCAGTACTCCGAGCACAGACTCGGTTATAAGTGGAAACTATGAAGCAGATGTCCAGCTGAATGGTGAGTATGCTGTAAACATTGCGGTGCAAATGCACAGTGCATGTGCAGGAAAGGTTTCATACAAAAGTAACGTTTAAAAGATCATTTGTGCATGCAGTGCAATGCGTTAATTGCTGACGGCTTTTGTTTGATGTGTTCAAAATCACTTTTGCAGTGGCAACTGTTAGCAAGCCGCTCTGAATGCCAGCAGGGTTCATTATGCAAAATTCACTGGGTTAATGATATTATCATTATCTTTAGTTCATGAGCACTGACTGAGCATGTTGAAAATTAGTCTAATCGCTGCAGATTTGTGTAGGAACCCACAGGACATGTAAAACATCTTAATTGTTTCTCCTGACAGCAATGGGATTAAAAGCAAGTGGAGATTTTAGCTGCTTCTCAGTAGTGTCTCAAACTGTGCTCAGATTGCAGTCAAAAGTCAGAGATCGCAATATGAACTCGAACAAACATTGGCTTTGAAAATATTGTATGCTGATCCACTAAAAGCCTGTCTAATGATGTTATCTTCATGCAGCCACTCTTGTTCTTACAGCATTCCTGAGGTCTGTTGGGCTTGTCTTCATATTTAATTTCTCAGCAGGACATACTGTACTGTAGATAAGCAGCATTCCTGGGTTGCACACAAGCTGATGAGCACTAGTACTCACACTAACTACCTACTGTCAGGTGCTGCGTTCCCTCCTGTCCGCTTGCTTGAGGCGTAACACACTGACTGTAGCAGGTGGAGAGTTCTGGCAGACTCCATCAGCACCAGCGGAGCATTCACAAGAACCGGCTGATTAGTCAAGCTCAGATCAGTGGGATCCTTCCTCACTGATAACCTCATCGGTTAACTGTTGTTCTGAATGCTGGTGCTTAGCACAGAAAATAATTACGACTCGCAATCATATTAATTACCAGCCAAGACCAGAAAAGCATCTTAGACAGATAGATTATAAATAACTAGCCCATCTATCCGTCTGTCCTTCCATTCATCTGTCCATCCATGCATCCATCCGTCTGTCATCCATCCATTCTATCCATCTGTTTATCTATCCGTCTGACTATCCATACATGGATAGACGGATGGACAGATGGACAGAAGATGGATGAATTGAAAGATGAATAGAATGGATGGATGATAGATGGATCGATGGAGGTTTTGATGGACAGATGGATGGACGAATAGACAGATGAAAAGATAATGACAGATAGAAGGATGGGTGATAGATGGGAGAATGGATGGATGGATGACGCTAGATGGACATATCGAAGGATAGATGGACATAGGTGGACAGATGGATGGATAGACGGATGGAAAGTCTGATAGAATGGATGGACGGATAGATGGACAGACAGATAGATGCATGATGGATGGAAGGACGGATGGATGGATGGATGGATAGATGTACAGATAGGTGGATGATGGATGGATGGATAGACGGACAGATGGATGGATGATGGATGGATGAATAGATGGATGGATGGATAGACAGACGTCCATCTATCCATCCATCTGTATATCTGTCTGTCCATCTATCTATGCACTTACTATGAGACTATGAGAGAAAAGATACACACTGTAGGGTTAAAATGAGACCATTTAATAAACAAGTAAACTAGATATACAAACAGAAGTAGAGATTCCACGTTTTTTTTGTTTGTTGTGTTGATCATTTTGCATGCCCGTCGTTTCCTACCCAAGCGTGTGTTTTTGGGCTTTTATTCATTCAGCAGACGCTGTTATCCAAAGCACTTGAGGAAGCACTGATAAAGCGTTAGAGAGAGTTAACTCGTTTTCATGCAGAACATTTATCTGTTGCCACACGATTGGTTAAACTTGTAGATCTGGTTCTGTCACTGGTGAATGATGTTCATCTGGTGACCCGGCAGACACACAGTCGGCTTTTATTGTGTCAGACTAGCATTGTATCTTTCCAGAAATGTTCTGTGTTTTGTTTCATTTCTTTACGTGTCTATAAGCTTAGTTCAATGGTTGGATGATGTCATTTCCTGCCGTATGATTACTGTAATGCATTGATAGTAAGGTGTGTTAAAGCAAACGCAGTGTTGTTTAAACCAGTTATAATTAGTGGTTGCATTTCGGCAGCATTTTAAAAAGAGTAAAGCCACACTAATATACCCTTTCTTTCTATTTCAGTTGTTCCTAACAGTCTTATTGTGGCGCCTGACACGCCAAACCCTGTCGTTCCCGAGGGCAGATCCATTAGACTCCTGTGCAACGTCACCCGCAACTTCATCGAAGGAATTTACCTGTCTTTAACCTGGTCGGTCAAGAAGGGCTCGTCTCTGCTAGAGGACCTGCTGACCTTTGGTCCAGATTTGGGTGTGACGGTTGGCTACGACTCCACGCGGCGCTACACAGATGGCAGGATGCGTCTAGAAATGGGAAACGGCGTCTCGCACAGTCTCGTGCTCTCCGGAGCGATGCCGGAAGATCAAGGGATGTACGTGTGCACGGCCAGACTGTGGACGAGGGAGCAGGGAGTCTGGAAGCGGATTCAGGAAAAGACAGTGGAGATGGGGGAAGTGACTGTCACCCCCACAGGTTAGTTAATTCATGCAACGTGAGAATAAAGCCATGAAACCCAATGGAATTAATTCAGTTCAAATGATGCAGCGCACAATTATGTTTATTTACATGTCTCATATTTTAAGTGAAACATATGAGACCACGTCCATCTAGATTTTCATATTTTACCATTATTTATATACTATTATAGTATCAATTGATATTTTGAATTAGCTTAATTTTTATATTTTCTGTTTTAATTTTTGTCATTTGTATTTTTTAAAATTATGTGAATTAAATTATGCGTTCAATGAAGTGCAATTATAAATTATTATTTTTTTTAAATTATGTATTCAATTATGCATTACAATAAAATATAAATTAGTTAAATTATGCAATCAATGAAATTAAATTCTAAATAAATCATTAGTTTTTTAATTATGTACATTCAATTATTAATTCAATTTAAAGTAGTTTTTGTTTGTTAAAAACAAAGTTATCCAGTTATGCATTACATTAAATTCTAAATTATATTTGTTTGTTTTTAAAATTGTGTAAATTACAATGAAATTAAATGATAAATTATTAGTTTGTTTAATTATGTAAATTAAACTATGCATTACATTAAATTATACATTTGTATACATTTTTGTATCAGTTACATTCAATTATAAATTATATTAGGTTTGTGTTTTTTTGTCTAAATTACAGTGCATCCGGAAAGTATTCACAGCGCTTCACTTTTTACACATTTTGTTATTTTACGGCCTTATTCCAAAATGGATTCAATTTATGATTTTTTCCTCAGTTCTACAAAGAATACCCCATAATGACAACGTGAAAGAAGATAGTTTGAAATCTTTGCAAATTCATTAAAAATAAAAACAGCCTTTGACATGACATCATCCTTGAGATGTTTCTACAGCTTGATTGGAGTCCACCTGTGGTAAATTCAGTTGATTGGACATGATTTGGAAAGGCACACACCTGTCTATATAAGGTCCCACAGTTACCAGTGCACAAACCAAGCCATGAAGTCCAAGGATGTGTCTGTAGACCTCCGAGACAGGATTGTATCGAGGCACAGATCTGGGGAAGGGTACAGAAATATGTCTGCAGCATTGAAGGTGAGCACAGTGGCCTCCATCATCCATACTTGGAAGAAGTTTGGAACCACCAGGACTCTTTCTAGAGCTGGTCGCCCGGCCAAACTTCAGGGAGGTGACCAGCGTTTCTCCAGCGTTTCTCTGTGAAGAGCGAGGAGAACCTTCCAGAAGAACAGCCATCTCTTCAGCACTTCACCAATCAGGCCTGTGTGGGAGAGTGGCCAGACGGAAGCCACTCCTCAGGAAAAGGCACATGACAGCCCGTCTGGAGTTTGCCAAAAGGCACCTGAAGGACTCTCAGACCATGAGAAACAAAATTCTCTGGTCTGATGAAACAAAGATTGAACTCTTTGCCCTGAATGGCTAACGTCATCTCTGGAGGAAACCAGGCAGCGCTCATCCCATCCCTACAGTGAAGCATGGTGGCGGCAGCATCATGCTGTGGGGGTGTTTTTCAGCAGCAGGACCTGGGAGACTAGTCAGGATCGAGGGAAAGCTGAATGCAGCAATGTACAGAGACATCCTTAATGAAAACCTGCTCCAGAGCGTTCTGGACCTCAGACTGGGGCGAAGGTTCATCTTCCAACAGGACAACGGCCCTAAGCACACAGCCAAGATAACAAAGGCTACGGGACGACTCTGTGAATGTCCTTGAGTGGCCCAGCCGGAGCCCATGAACCCGGACGGATCACCCAGTGCACCGACGCTCCCCGTCCAACCTGATGGAGCTTGGGAAGAATGGGAGAAAGTGCCCAAAAACAGGTGTGCCAAGCTTGTAGCATCATACTCAAAAAGACTTGAGGCTGTGATTGGCATGTGAATACTTATGGATAAAAATTGTCATTATGGGGTGTTGTTTGTAGAATTGAGGAAAACGATCATAAATTGAATCCATTTTGGAATAAGGCCGTAACGTAACAAAATGTGGAAAAAGTGAAGCGCTGGGAATACTTTCCGGATGCACTGTAATCAGATCTGATTAGATAAAAGAACTTATGATGAATCACTGTTATGTAATTTGCTCCGATGATCTTTAAGTGTGATAAAACGAATAAATAAGTTGCATTTGGAGGAAAAAGAGAATGAAAGAGTTTGGATCGTGGTCCCTTGAGAAGAGTAGATATGCTCTTTTGTCCGGTTTTATCTTGTTTAATGTCTTCGGACCTTTCTCACAAACCAGACTGTTTGAATCCTCACTGCCGGTGGAATTCCTGCCTGGTTACCATATATACTGTCAATGTTGCGGCAGCGTTTTTAATTAAAGTCAGGACGACTGCGGGAGCTCTAGAGAACCATCCAGCAGACGCTACACAAACTCTCAGACTTTGTGTTGTTTGAGATTGTAACCGAGAGCTATTAAGAGAACACGAAGCGGCCTGTGCAATCTGAGTGAGATGTACTGAATATCACATTGTTCCCCAGAGAACTGATTGAGCGTTTGCTTGGAGAAATTAAAGGAATAGTTCACCCGTTTACTCACTGGCGTTATTGCAAACCCAAATGACAGTCTTTCGCTATCGTAGGCCGTCTGAAATTTGAAATAAATCATAATGAATATTAGTTTTATGGTGGTTTTTGTAAGTGATCAAGCTGTTTTTTGTGTCTTTGAACTGAAGAGGTTTCATGGCATGAACGATACATCTACAGCATTTGTTAATCTCAACAGTTAAATAACATGAACAAACAATGAACGACTTTTTATTAGCTAACATTAACAAATATTAATAAATACTATAACAAACATATTGCTCATGGTTAGTTCATGTTAGTTAATACATTAACTAATGTTAACAAATGAGACCTTATTGTAAAGTGTTACCAAAAATGGTATTATTTTAATATAATTTTTATACTAATATTATATTCATATTTTTTAAATAATTTTAATATTTAATATTATTTTATACCATTAGAATTTATATTTTAAATTAGCTTTTAATCTTATGGGTTTAAGTTTTAGTATATTTAGGTGCTTTTCTCATGTTTAGTAGTTAAACAAAACAAAACAAAAAACAACCCAATTGCTGTGTTTGTCCATTTTCAACCCAACTTGGGTTGTTTTTAACCCAGCATTTTTAGAGTGTACAGTAACGCTTTATTTTAAGGTGACGTAGTTACGCTACATGTACGTGCTTGTTAATTAGTTAAAACAGTTAATTATGCATAATTAGTAAGTAACTAACTCTAAACCAAACCAAACCCTAACCTTAACTAGTAGTACTAATAATACACTCTAAAATATGCTGGGTTAAAAACAACCCAAGTTGGGTTGAAAATGGACAAACCCAGCGGTTGGGTTAAATGTTTGCTTAAAACAACTCAATTGCTAAGTTTGTCCATTTTTAACCCAACTTGGGTCGTTTTTTACCCAGCATATCTTAGAGTGTAATAATAGTAACTAATATGTAGTTAATTAATATTAAGTAAGCCTTTTTTTAAGATTTACACACTTCAATTAATGGTAAAATTCCATCAAATTGAACTGAATAATCCTTGCATATTTTAATTTAATAATTGATTAAGGTTCAATGGTTCAATTAAAATATGTAAGGATTATTCAATTCAATTTGATGGAATTTTACCATCGGTTACAAAAACCGTCACCTTAAAATAAAGTGTAACCCAAAAAACAACACACTAGTGTGGAGCAGCGTGAGGTGTATGGCTGGCTAAAGGGTCATGAAACCGTCACCTCTCACCACAGTTTTGAAAAATGCTTTAAAAGCGGGCGAGGAGGGGGCCGAGGGGAGACTGACAGCACATCAGCGGCTTCTGATTCACTCTCAGTAAAGCATCAAAGCTTCCCACAAATGCAAATGCTGCAAATTAGCATTACATGCAACACAATATACACATGGATTTGTAAGCTCACCGTTACACAAATACATCCTGTGACGGCTATAATTCAATACACAATAAAATGCACAGCCATTCACAATTTGTTCTCTGCATTGAAAATATATTGCATCTTTTTGAGACTTGGAGTTTTTATAAGCCGTTTGGTCGGTTAAATGTCCGTAAAGAGAGGCTACACTCACAGTGTGGATCAATCGCGTTTGCGTCGAAGACTCAGGATCTACTGAAGAGAACTTATGCGACGCAGAAACATTTACAAAGCAAAAACAACCACTCGTTTTTTGATCCATGCATCTCTCACTTACTGAATGCGTCTGATGAGTCATCGCCGTACTATAGTACGAGAAAGCGTCACCGAATTTACACCAGGAAGTTGAAAATAGAGCAAAAAGGTTTTCTTCCACATTCAGAACTAACAGATGGTAACATTGTCTGCCATGATGTTCAACACGCATACCTCTGTTGAACATTTGGTTTAGGGTTTCATGACCCTTTATGGTCAGGGTATTTTGTATCATTAAGATCTGAATTATTTTCTCTCTCTCTCTTTTGAAATCCTCAGCGAACTCCCTGACGGTTCTCGTCCAGGACAGCAGCACATTATCCGCAGGAGAGTCGCTGCTCCTCACCTGTTCGGTCTCTGCCGACGCCGCGGCCTCCGTTGACCTGGAGGTGACGTGGCTGTTGAACAGCAGCCGTACTCTGGCCCATCTCAGCCGCGCCGGCGTGCTGACCAACACGTCTGATGTTGTGGACGTGAGGCGCTTGGGGAAGTGGGATTTCCAAATCAAAGTTCACAGCGTGGAGATGTCTGACGCCGGGCTCTATTCGTGTAAAGTGAGCGCGTGGGTTCAGCACGAGAGTGGGCGGTGGTACAAGGCCGCGGAGAAGATTTCTGACCCTGTGCGAGTTCACGTTATTAAGCAAAGTAAGTGCACCTCATTTCATTGACAGCCTTTCTGAAGCATCATTCATGACTCTTAGCAATCATAAACACCTCGTTTTGCCACAAAACGTGACATAAAAAAAAAAAAGCCATCTGAAGCGCTTTACCATTGCGTATCAATGCGTTCTGCTTCACCCAGAGCTGCTACTCTCATCTCATTGATCTTGATTAATTGGCATTTAAATGACATTAAAAGCATGATACGTCGTTTATATTGCCGCTCTGGAAATTATCTTTCCATATGTCAGCTCCGTTTCAGTCGATGGCCTTGGGTTGTCTATTAAAGTTTAAAAAATCAAGCTTTTAATGTTGTTTATATGTCTACGTGGTGTTTTTGTGTGCAGAATCACGTCAGCACCATTGCTGAGTATTTTCTCCTTAAATCTCCAGTGAACCAAAGACTCAACGTGATCTCCGGTGTTTCTTACGTCACAAACTACCTCGTAACCAATCACGTCACGAGGGGGGCCGGGCTTTAGCATATCATTAACTATGCTCTGAAGCAGTGGCGTCTCAAGAGAAGCAAGTTATTTCTAATGATGCTGATTGTTAGAAGGCAGATGAGATGGCGAACGGGAACATGGTTTGTGTAACATCAGCAACACATTATTATCTGTTTGATAACAGAGTCAAGCCAAAGGCTAATCATATTAATTACCGTTATGTGTCCGACGTTGTAGAGAGCAATACATGAAACGGAGGCCGTGTATAATTCACTCTTCCTCCTTCTGAATCAGTTTCCGCTTCAAACACATATGGCTGAATTAAACCAGTATTTCCACTTGCCACCGTGCATCGTTTCCTACATTAAACTGACTGAGTGGATCAGGTAATCCGAGCTGCTGCGAGGGAGTGGAGGCGGGGCTAATTTGCATATTCATGGCTCCGCGTATACTAAGCGAGGCAAGGCGAGGTACATTCAAGCTATTTTAAGGTGTGAAGAAAACATTTGATTTTTAAATGTCAAAGATGAGTAAAATTATTGACTACAGGGGGACTTTAAAAGAGGATTTGCAGATCATGCATGATGCAGTATCACTGGATGATATAGTTAAAATATAATTTTCATCTCATTATTTATGTATTCTGAGTGAAATGATTTACTTAATTTTTTTGTAAATTCAATTAACCATTCAGTTGTTGTTGTTGTCATCTTTTGACTGACCTTAAATTATTCACATATCTTAATTTTTTCAATTATGCATAGTTTATTTACTTAATTTACCTAATTTGATCTTTCTGTTCATCAAAGAATCTTGAAAAAATAAAGCTTCCACAAAAATCATCACTGATAATAATCATAAATGTGTGTTGATCATCAGATCCTCATCTGAGAATGATCTGAAGGATCATGTGACACTGAAGACTGGAGTAATGATGATAAACTCAGCTTTGATCACAGGAATAAATCACACTTTACTATATATTCACACAGAGAACAGCTGATCTACACTGGAGGAGTATTACACTGATCTACTGGAGTTATGAGCAGATTAATGCAGCCTCGGTGAGCATATAACAAAAAGCTTGCCAACCCCAAACATGTGAACAGTAGTGTATATGAAGACATTATACAGAAATACTTGACTATATGTATTTTGCTAAATACGTTTATGCATTCATAAGTCATTATGAAATATTTGTGACCACAAAACCAATCATAAGGGTCAATTTCTTGAAATTGAGGCTTACATATGAAAGCTAAATAAATAAGCAGAATATTATAAAATAATGACAATCTGGATTCTGAGGGTGCAAACAAATCTAAATATTGAGAAAATCTCCTTTTAAAGTTGTCCGAATGAAGTCCTTAGCAATGCATATTACTACTAATAATACATTTTTGATATGTTTACGGCAGGAAATGTACAAAATATCTTCATGGAGCATGATCTTAATATCCTAATGATTTTTGGCATAAAAGAAAAATGGATAATTTTGACCCATGCAATGCATTGATGGCTATCGCCACAGATATACCCGTGGGTCACATTTAGTGAAATAATACAAAAAGGCTCTACATTTTTATGTTGCAAAATGATCGCAAATGTGTGTGACTATTCACAATATCGCCCAGCCCTAATTAGCATGACATTTTACCGCCACATCTCGACTGGTTAGTTCTTAACCTGTCTGTCAATGTCAGTTGTCTGGAAGTGAAAGTAGACACGTGTGTGGCAGTTTGTTTGCGGGAGTTTAGTGCTGTCGTGTTAATAAGTAAGCTTCAGTCGTGTGTGTGTGTGTGTGTGTGTGTGTGTGTTGTTCGACTCTGCAGGATGTGGTTGTGAAGATCTGCGTTGTCTCGGAGTAATGCCTCAAAGGACTGTGGGTGGTCGTTCTGATGGAGAACCGCTGTCTGGATTTACAGGCTAAACGCCAGTTGCTCATGTTAGAAGTCAGTGTTAATTGTTTGGGATCTAGTTGTCGGCATGATTTAACAGGGAAAAGCTTCAACCTGTTTATTCTGTTAGGAGAAAGAGAAGGAATAGTTCACCTTATAAGGAGAGCTCTGGTGTTGTTTACTCATCTCACTGATTTCCAAACACGCAGGATTTGACAGAAAAAGTGACGTCATTAAAGTTGTTTAAACTTGGCGTAATGCGTCGTATGTTGTGTGAGGGAATACCGAGCTTTAAGTTATTATTCACTGAAACTCTTGCCGCCAAAAGCAGCTTTGATATCAGTAGGTTTCTATATATGTAAAAACAGGTAGACGCGACTCTAATTTCTGCTGTTCGACACTGTTGCACCTAAAACTAAAAACATTTAGTTTGAAACAAAATGAGTCTTAAGTTACTAACTGGAAATGCATAACTAAGCACATAACAAAATGACTAAATATTAAACTAAAATCAAAATATTAGTGAAATCCATAATAGTATATAGGCAAAATAATACTATAGCACTGATGAATGGCACGCATGCCGATTCATAAACCGCTGCAGATTTCTGTGCGTTTCCTCGTTTATTCATGATCACACACTGTGGGAATGCGTTAATGCTGTTTATTTCTTTACTGTCCAAGAGTTCTCTTATAGTCTCAGCCAAAAAGCCACGCTTCCTTCATCAGATTTCCTTTTCATTTCATGATGAAGTTTATCACTACTACAAAAAAATGAACAATATTCTTTAGTATGAGGGAAGTCAAATGCTCTTGATGCCAGTGCTGTTATTGGTCATTAAGAACATTGATTTTGCTCATTGAAATAAAGTTGAAATAACGTTAAAGAAAAATGTTTTTAAATGTTGCCTATAATTACTAAAACAACAACTAGAAAATGATAAAAAAATAAAGCTTAAATATGAAAAAAAAAACTAGTTAAAATGACAAAAGCACATAACAAATTTACTTAAACTAAAATAAATATTTTTATTATTATTTATTTATTTTTATTTATTTATTTAATTTAGCAAGGATGCAAAAGTGACCAAAATTTGATCAAAAGTGACAGTAAAGACATTTAAAATGTTACAAAATAATTATATTTCAAATAAATGCTGCTCTTTTGAATGTTCTGTTCATCAAAGACTCCGTTTCCATCACTGATAATAATCATAACTGTGTGTTGATCATCAGATCCTCATATGAGAATGATCTGAAGGATCATGTGACACTGAAGACTGGAGTAATGATGATAAATTCAGCTTTGATCACAGGAATAAATCACACTTTACTATATATTCACACAGAGAACAGCTGATCTACACTGGAGGAATATTACACTGATCTACTGGAGTTATGATCAGATTAATGCAGCCTCAGTGAACAGAAGAGACTTTAAAAACATTACCGCACGGATCCCAAACTGCTGTTTCCTTACTGTCCAAGTATTTTCCTTTAGTATTGGCCAAGTTTTTTTCTTTCTCACATTTCCTAGAGAAAAAAAAAGCAAGATTTTGGTGTGGCTTAGTGGGTTTCAAAGGGTTTTAATGCAGGAAATACACACACACACACACACACACACACACACACACTCACTCTGAACCATAAAAAGACATCACGTATTGTCTTCACTTCCTGAAGTGGCCTTGCTCAGTGTCGCCAAGGCCAGATGTGACGATAAACATGTTTGTTGGTACACATCTGGAGCACAACAACAGGCTTTCACAAGTTCGATCTATAAAGACATTTCCTCCACTTTGACTGACTGCTTTAAAAAAACTTACTTACACTTTCTTTAACACTTTCTTTAACACTTTCTTTAACCATGAATTAAATGTTTTTATTAGTTTTCTTCAAAAAAATCTAATAAAATCAATATTCTTTATTATGAGTAAAGCTTTTCAGCTTGTCAGTGTTGTTACTGGTACCTAAAATTAAAAGTATTTAAAATCGTTTTTGTTAATTGAAATAATATAAAAATAAATTATAAATATTACATAAAAATGAGAAATGTTGCCAGGTACTAACTGAAATAAATTAAGGACTATAATTAATAAAAAGCTATATCGAAATATTAAAATAACTAGTAAAAATGACAAAAGTTTACTACAAATTAAACTAAAATTCAAATAAAAATAAAAACATAAATAATAAATATGTGTATGTGTATGTGTGTGTGTGTGTGTGTGTGTGTGTGTGTGTGTATATATATAAAGCTAATTTAATAAATTAGTGCATACTATAGTAGTATATGAATAATACTAAAATACACTATGAAAAATGTGTTGGCTCAACAAAATAAATTAACAGACTATTTGCATGAATTTTTTTTTTTTACTTATGACAACTTCAAGTGAAATTGCGTTCAACCAAAAAGCTTCACTGAGTTAGAGGAACTTAATAATTTGTAGCATAAACACATTTTTTTTAATTATTTTTTTTAAGTTGATTAAAGGCCTGCACACACCGGGACGAATATCGCACGCGCTTATCACCACCAGTTTTTGTTCACACCCAAGCGATTTTTACTGGCGATGCGCCGAGCGAATGTCCAAATTCAGTAGATGCCGCTCCCGGTACACAAGGTGGCACTGCGGCACTTTACGCTCCTGACACTCGCTTTCACACACTTTTTGCAACTGGCAAGCAGCATTAGCAGCTCATCTTCTTCTTTGTCTACTTCCTCTTTGACGTATCAATGTGTGCTCGGCCAAACCGTTTTGTGCTTGAGCGCCACCAAGTGGTGATTTACTGTAACTTCAGCAGCACGTGAACGAAAGCGCCGATCTCATTGGTCGGCCAGTTTTTAACGCACCGCGTTAAAATAAAAAAATAACCCAAGGCGTTTTTTAAAGTGTTGGTGTGCACACTCACATTGGCGCCCTTTGTTTAGTCACGAGGCGTTAAACGTCGGCGATAAACGCGCAAAAATACTCCTTGCCCTTTTTTAAAGTCTTGATTTTGTCTCTTCTAGAACAGGTTTTCATGCTTGAATGTTCAAAACACATTATTTTCCCCATATTCCATTGCAGCTCGTCTCTTCCCAGTCTGTCAGTAACGCTCTGTTTAGTTCCCGTCTCTATGAAGCCCCTCCTTCTGAAAAGCATAATGTGCTCTGATTGGTCGGCTGGATCAGTGTGTTGTGATTGGTCACGTGTTTCGAGCGTGTTAGGGAAATGTCCCGCCCTTACCATAACAGCCATAACACACTACTAGCTAACTCAACCAGGCCCCGCCCCTTTATTCTGCATTTTAATTATTTAAATGAGGAATATTGTGACATGCTCGTTCCTGGAAGAAAACTCAAGACTACAACGGAGGCGTTTCAGGGAGTTCAGAAACACTGACACTGATATAGAGAAGAACTCCTGCTGGAGGGATGTTTTTATGCTCATTACACACTAAAGACGGATGCTCATGGACAATGGCATGATAGGTCTTAATAGGTAGAACAGCTCGTTCCTCACACAGTCTCATGCCTGACCTGTAGAACTGCTAATGTTTGAACTTGAGAACATGTTTTTGTGTGGGACGCTGAAAAGGATTACTGTTCTCTCCTTTGTGTTCTCACTTCCTTCGCTTTGGACGCTTTGGTTAAAGGGTAGGCAGCATCACACATGCTATACACTATACATTTCCAGTACAGTAGACATATTCCTTTAGTATTGGCCAAGTTTTTTTTTTCATATTTCCTAGAGAGAGAAAAAGCAAGATTTTGGTGTGGCTTAGTGGGCTTTAATGTAGGAAATACCCAGCAGCATCACACACACACACACACACACACACACACACACACACACACACACACACACACACACACACACACACACACACACACACACACACACACACACACACACACACACACACACACACACACACACACACACACACACACACACACATGTTTCATGTTTTATGGGGACATTCCATAGCCGTAATGGTTTTTATTCTGTACAAACCGTATATTCTATCCCCTTACACTGCCCCTACCCCTAAACCTACCCATCACACACACACACACACACACACACACACACACACACACACACACACACACACACACACAGGCTCTCACACACACACACACACACACACACACACACACACACACACACACACACACACACACACACACACACACACACACACTCACACACACTCTCACACACACACACACACACACACGTTGTGTTTTCATGTTTTATGGGGACATTCCATAGCCGTAATGGTTTTTATTCTGTACAAACCGTATATTCTATCCTCACACTGCCTCTACCCCTAAACCTACCCATCACACACACACACACACACACACACACACACACACACACACACACAGGCTCTCACACACACACACTCTCACACACACACACACACACACACACACACACACACACATACACACACACACACACACACACTCACACACACACTCACACACACACACACACACGTTGTGTTTTCATGTTTTATGGGGACATTCCATAGGCGTAATGGTTTTTATTCTGTACATGTTTTGCTGTCCGCACTATCTTTAAAGGTCAGTAAAACATTGCTCTCGTAAGGCGGAGAGCCCTTGTTGCATGTGATCGCACCTGAGGTGATGTCATTCGCCTCCGTCCCTTTTTCAATGATGTGCGACTCGCATTTATCTGATTTAACCGCTTGCATGGCAGACACAAATGCACGTATCCGAATCATATATCGGATTCATTACCACATATGAGTGAGGCCTGAATCCGATCTGAGGATATCGGAATTCATGCGTTTTTTTCCTGCTGACACATTCACGTCGTATCCGATCTGTGCCACATGAGAGGGAAAAAACGGAAATTGGGTCACTTGAACCATGCAGTGTAAATGGGGCGCAAGTGTTTGTGCCACACGAGCCATGAAAAGTGAAGCCGGCGCGTCTCGATCGCCCCCCGGTGGCTGGATGCAGTATAGCTCATAAACCCCGCCCCCTCCATGAAAAATTGAAGCCTTTGCGATCTCATAATCTCACTAATTTCACTCAATCGTGCAGCCCTAGATAACCTCGCACAAACACAAACAAATTCTCACCTCACACAAACAAGTCTCACATGATAAACTGTGTCGCACGCGTGCTGCCGTGCTAAATGTATGTCGCACTGTACAGCCCTGTCTGCTGTGAGACATCCATCCCACAGCTTTTGACGTTTGTATCACTCCTGCCAGCATGTGCCAAATGACTTGAGTTGTCGCTCTTGTATATTTGTCTTTTGCTTATCATTGGGCTCTTTAACACACTGTGTTCCAGATGTCTTTATTTCGTCTCCTTGGAGAAACATGCCACTGTGTGTGTGTGTGTGTGCATGATTGTTTGTGGCCTATTTTTGCATTGTGAGATCAAAGCCTGCACTTGTGGTGTCTTGATAGTGAAGTCGTGTCGGAGGTGGTGCCGTCTGATAAGTGCAATAAGCAGTAGCACACTTTGTAGTGTGCGGCATTGCCATCCAGTGTTGAAGTGTTGAAGCGTCGCCCCGTTTGTGGACGACGCTCGATCAAAGCAGTCGAGTGCACTAACATCACGCTGGCGTACTGTACTGCCTGAACCCATGCCATATGCTCCGAGATCTTACCGAAGGCTCGGGGTGATTGTTGTGGATTGTCAAGATTTCACCAGACATTTTTTCATGTTGTCGTGCTCTGATGGATGATTGTGCTGCTCAAACTCATTAGCGTTAATGGTTTTAAGACCTGGTGAGCCCAGCTAGAACTATGTTAACTCTCTATAGTCTCGTGTGTGTGTGTGTGTGTGTGTGTGTGTGTGTGTGTGTGTGTGTGTGTGTGTGTGTGTGTGTGTGTGTGTGTGTGTGTGTGGCCTGTTTGTACCCTTCGTGTATGCATGTATAATGGGTTGCTTGCTTTTCAATTATTTTAACTTATATATATATGTATATATATATATATAATTATTATAATTATATTTTTTATATTTTTGGTTTTATTAATCTTCTGATTTAATTCCATTTAAGGAGTTTCTCTATTTTGATCATTACATTTTATTCTCATTTATTATGTGTTTCTTTAGTTAATCAGTTTCTGATTAATACAATTATTATTATTATTATTATTATTATTATTATTATTATTATTATTATTGTTATTATTTTTATTTAATCTGTATTTTGTTCTGATTTCTAAAATTATATTTTCATTTATTTAATTTAGATTAATTATCCTTTTAGTACAATTAAGTTAATAATTTAACAAATCAGTTATATTTTATTCTGATTAATTATTAAATTATTAGATTTTTCTTTTCTTTAATTAGTTCAGTTTTTTTCTGTTTCATAAAATTGTTATTATTACTTTATATAATATTTTGATTAAATTATTCTGTATTTTATTCTGATTTCTAAATTTATATTTTCATTATAAAATGTTAAAAAGTCATCAAATTAAATTAATAAATTGATAATTCTAATATTAGTGTTTCTTTGATCAGTTGTGTTTTTTCTGATTCATAAAATTATTATTATTATTATTTTTAGAATATTTTGGTTTATTAAATTATTCTGTATTTTATTCTGATGTTTATATTTTAATTCAATTATATTTTAATTATCTCATTTGAATAATTATTATTATGTTTTTTATAAAATAAAAATAAATTAATTAATACAATTGTAATGTTAGAGTTTCTTTAATCAGTTCTGTTATTCTGGTTAATACAATTATTATTACTTTTTTAAAATATGATTTTATGATTTATTATGATTCTCTTTTATTTCATAGTCAATTGTGTTCTATTTGTATTTTAAGTTATATTCTGATCCTACTAAGCGATGATTTTATTTTATAATTCTATTCCCAATGAATGATAGATTATCCGGTGTCATTCAGCATCTTCGTGTTGTTTTCCACTGGTCACTAATCTCCAGTTCAGTGCTGATGTCAGAAGCCGCGTATCCGGTGACCTGTAATCTAAACTCGCGTCTCTCTGTATTTAACTAGCACACTAACCAGCTGCTCCAGCGAGCACCGCAGCTCATTCTCTGGACAGGTGTGCAGCAAACCGGGAGAACGTGCGAGAGAAGGAAACGGAGAGAGGAAGACGGAGACAAAAGCAAGAGAGAGAGTGTGAGATAAAGTCTGATAATGCAGATTGAATGTCTGGAGTGGCGAGGCTCTTAATGAAGGTGATTGACAGTCACTTTGAGAGCCTCGCTCCGTTCCCAGGACACTCGGCTCCCGTCCATAGCGACCGCTATAGAGCTGCTCTCAGACATTCATCTTGTCTGCTCTGTTTGTCCGGGTAAAGAAACACATTGTGGACCTGCTCTCGTCCTGTCTTTATTTATCTTTCTTTAACTAGAGCCTTCTCTCTCGCTCCGTCTCTTTCGCTCTCCTTCTCCTCACTTGATCCCAAAAGTTCATAACCAAACTGTGCTCAGAATAATAAAGGTCTTCTGCTAAACTAACAAACTTTAAAAAGTAATTAGTTAACTGGCCAATGGTCGCCAATGCTGGAAAAAAAATATATATATATTGAATTTAATTTGTTTTTAATCTTAGAGTCATTTTAGTAATTTTGTTGTTATGCTTTTGTCATTTTTACAGAAATATCTTTCTATTTATCTTTTATTATTTCAGTTTTATTCGTTTTTTTAAGCATTTAATTTGTTCTAAGCATTCTTCTAATGTTTATTTTATTTTATTTCAGCTGTATTTTATATATTTTTAATTTTCTCAATATGAACTGGAATATTTCTCATCAAATTCTGTCTAGAATTTGTATTTTTTTTTTATTTTGAGCAATATTTTTTTGCATTAACCCTCTGGTGCTCTTTGTGTGACGGTAAAAAAATTACAGAATTTATTTATTTCAATGAAATGATTGTACTATATTTTGATTTGATAATGTTTTTAGGGGATTTTATGGTATTAGATTATATTTTTGCAGTAGTTGTATAGCCTGGTTCTACCAGACTCTCGTACATTTCATTTGTAGTCTGTACTATTGGCTCTGCCCAGAGCCACTCTGGATCTGCCATAACCAATCGCTGACGTTTGGTCGTGACGGATGTCATGCGTTCGCCTTAGCCGCTAACAGAGCGAGCTGGAAAATCCCCGTGGGGAGGAGGGCCACAACATCATGGCCACCAACAAAGATTGTTCTTGCTCCGGCTTTAACTTCTGGATATTCGGCAGCATTGCCACAACGGACCAAATGGCTTTCTCCGCCGCCATTATTGAACTTACAACTCAAACTAGCGCACGACATCAACGTCATCGTTCTCAGCCGCTCCCTCTTTATTCACTTTTTGACCTGAAAATGAAATTTCCATCTTAAACGGTCATAAATCTTGAATGCTTTGAAGACTTCAGTTTGATATCTCAGAAAATGAGCTTTCAGTCAGCGTTTGTTTGTGCGCAGTACCAAACACTTCCACTAGATTGGCTCCCATTTGTAGTGGTGTCCGAAGCATATATTAATAATATTCGTCAAATAATGTTCTTAGTCGTTCCTTCCTGTGGCGGGGCGTCCTAGACAGAAGCTGCAATAGTTTACTTTAAATTAAATGGCAATTAAATTATATTACATACAGTTTGTGTAACCAAATAATAACCGGGGTGGGAATTGGACACACTGCGTGACTTTTATATAATCATTCAGTGAAATACACTCTTATTTTGAAATGTCTATGCTTTATTATTGCAGGATGCTCAGTCAAATTCAGACGAGGGAGATAAAATATGCGTTCTTACACCATATACAAATTACAATATAAACACCATAAAGTAAGCATTGTCATGATTGATCAGCATTAGTTGTGTGCTCTTCATTGATTCCACAGCGCCACCTTCAGGCTTTGAAACGTGAAGCGCTCACATTTATTTAATGAAATCATAGCCTTTTGAAGTTTAATAATCACATCAGGCAGTATCGCCACTTCTGTTTTTCCATCCCCAAAATATAAGACGCCTTAAAATGATCATGAAGACGTTCATTATACCATTTAAGACTTTTATGATCTTACATTTAAGTTTTTTTTTTTTTGCTCCAAAATACATTTTACAGTTCGCACACATCTATTTTTAGTTGCAAATGTGAGTGAAATGGTCGCTCTGTCGAGCCCTGGTTTAGGGGACGAGTTTAAGCACCAGCTGGTCAAGGTTATCTGGTCTAGACTGCAGGGATAAAACCCAGTTTTTACTGCATTTGTGCAATAGTCTTTATCAGAGCCAATAAGATGTCCCCATGCTATATGTGGGAGGGGCTTAACGAACAGGAAGTGATGCAGATGAGAGCCACACCGCACAGATGGTCCCAGTGACTCAGTCGGCGTGACGTCCAAAAGCTTAACGCAAAACCCACCACCACATGTGAGGCTCAATCGGTTGTGTATGAGAGTCTGGATGGTTTTCACTTGTCTGTGTTCCCGCTCCTCTCTCGTGTGTTTTTCCGAGCTATTTACGTTGTGTGATTGTCAAGGTTGTGGGAGAATGGCGCTGGCTTTGGCCCGCTGTAAGTCTTTGTGTGTCTCTAGTACTGCTCACCCGAGCATGAAGGTCCCAGCTGTATAGGAAGCGGCACAGGGAGTCCTTCACTGACCGGGCTCGCTGCCCGCAAACACTTGACACTGGTGTGCCGAGAGCCTAGAAACAGGGTCAGCGTGCCGCTTTAATGAGTGTGGGACTGTGCACGTGAGTGGGAGTTTGGAGCTGTGTGAGGGACATTTAAATTCACCATTTAATCAATAATCCAGCTTACTTTTCTTCACCGAACATGGACTTAGTCGCTTTGGGATAGTTCACCTAAAAATGAAAATCTGTCATCATTTACTCACCTTCAAGTTGTTCCAAACCTGCATGAGATTTTCTTCTGCTGAACGCAAGAGAAGATATTCTGAAGAATGACCGTTTTTGGCCCCCATTGACTTCCATTGTATTCCCCCCCCCCATACTATGGAAACAGAAACTGTTTGGTTATCAACTTTCTTCAAAATAACTTCTTTAACTCAGCATTTTTCACAAAACCTTCATGGCCCACAGAATATTTTGTTGTATGGATATCTAAACATAGAATATGTAAGGGATAATCCACAAGTAGCTGTGCATTAAGTAAGGAATAATTGACAACAGGCTGTTGAATTATTAGAAAAATAATGCACACTCGAGGTGTAAGTGGCTGTTACACCTCGAGTGTGCATTATTATTCCGCTTATACTACGGTTCCCACCTCAAAACAGCTTGTTCAGATGATGTATTTCAAGACATTTGTCAGGTTTTGTCCTTAAAACGCTCTTGTGTGCAGGACTAATTTATTACGCATCTCACCCCACGCCTCTGTTGCTAATTCCAAAGCGCCATTTTAGAGCTCGTAACGGAGGCACAGATAGCAGACTAATGCAGTTATTAATGCATTAATTCAGTCTGTGTGTCTCGCTCAACACTGTTTGGCAGCAGCGTGAGCGTCTAATAATACGAAACCGTAAGATCAGTGCCGTTATTACCGCGCTAGTGAGAAATGTTGTGTAGCTTTTAAGTTGCTAAACTATTTTACTGATAAAATCGTCAGAGCAGCGCTGACAACTAGGGGTGTGTGATATATATCGTCTGCGATTAATATCGTAATTGTTGTTTTAACGATGTGCGATCTGACATTATCGAGTATGTCCCTCACACCCAGAGAGAGCACGCATACACTACGTACAGTAGATTAGACTAGTGCGTGATTTAGTCTGTTAAAATGTGCCCAAAATTCAAGATAAGGCCTGTATGTATATCATTTAATATAGGTAATCAATATCACACAAAGAGTGCTGTTTTTCTCCAGATATCAGCATGAAAACACATGATTTTATAAAAGTTCGATAAACAAGAAGTTAATAATAAGTTACTTATATTTTAGACACAATATTCAGTTTTTGCTGTTACGCCAATGAAAATAGTTCCAAACAAAGCCACAGCACTGTTGTGCGTCTCTAAGCAACACACGGCGGGTGTTTCGCTACTGAATGAGCGAATCGTTTGAATGAATGATTCAATGACTCAAAGCTTTGTTCCTGAATGAATCGGTTGAATCTCAATGACTCACTCATTAACAGTGACTCGCTGTCACCTACTGACCGTTTTAATTTCACATTTAAAGAATCTTTTGAGGTTTTTATCAATATTCAACGTTTAAAACATTAAATCATTATGCATTTGTAACAGCAGGTTATTCATTTGTCACCCCTGAGCTCATTGAACACACTTTAAATGATCTAAATGCCACTTCTGTTGTAGTGCGTGAGATTACATTTATTTGAATGGATGAATTATAGCATTTACCAGAGTGCCTGACTCTTTTAGCGCCTCTCTCCATTAACAACAAAGCTGTGTGTTGAATTACTTCAAAAACAGCAACGTTACCACCTCTTTGTTGAGTAATATAATTCAGTAGCAGTATTGTATTCAGTATTATTTATTAATAAAAGTCATCTTCACCCGTCTGTGTTTTGAGCCTGAGATTCAGTACTCATTCAGAAGGTGTGTAATAGTGATAACAGTGAAAATGTTTTTGGTCACACTTTAGATTCGGGTCTAATTCTCACTATTAACTATGACTTTTGCCTCAATAAACTCCTAATTTCTGCTTATTAATAGTTGTTAAGTTTAGGTATTGGGTGATTTAAGGGATGGTCATGAATAAGGCATTAATATGTGCTTTATAAGTGCTAATAAACAGCCAGTATCCTAGTGATATGCATGCTAATAAGCAACTAGTTAACAGTGAGAATTGAAGTGTTTGTGTTTTTCTTATGTGTGTGTTTTTGTTGCTTTGCTTTGCTGTGATTGTTGTGTTGTTTTATGACTAATTACAAGTGTTTTGTCCATGTTGTCCTATGTTTTATCTGATGTTTGTTAAGGCAAAAATCACTTTCGGCTTGAACTATTGAGCAACCACCCATAACACCATATAGGAACATTGCAACACTCAAAACACCATAGCAATGCAATGCAACACCCTGACAAGCAGCGCGCTAAAACAACATCCTGTCGTGCCTGGGATGCTTTAGAAATGTGAAAATCTTCTATACATTAGGGGTGTGATGAGACACTTAGCTCACGAGGTGAGAAACAAGATTGGGTTCACATGAACGATATTAAGAAATCCTAAATGACAATTCATGACTGGAAAAATAGTCGGTAGGTGCATTTTGAAATGTTTTAACTAATCATCTTAATGAAAGTCAGTTCAGTTCTACTTTCTGAGTATGAATTATCAAATGCATTGAAAGACAACAATACTCAAACACTTTAAAAGGTTTTGCCACAATCTCAACTGACTGTCTTCTCTACTTCTCTGGCTTCTGTATTTCACAAATTAATCAAAATCAAAAGGTCGGAAGACCCATGTTGCACGTGGCGCATTCGGACAATTTTGACTCTTCCCTGACCAACTGACTTAAACCATACTTTCAATAAACGGAAACCAAATTCTATCCAGTTATGAAGTGTTTTCTGTGTTGGCAAATCTTTCACGATGTTCTAACAGACGGGATTCGCACACAATGCGACCTAGTGACTCCTTTGAGCTGAATCATTTTAATGACTGGTTGATCTGTCCAACACTGAGCTCACGAATCAGTTTAATCATTTACTCAGAACACAATGAGAACACAAGTATGCTCACCCCATTTAGCAAGAGTGGTTAGTAAGAATTAGTCTTAATAATCCACAGTATTTTCAGGTTATTTATTTTGACAATATGTAGTAACATATATAAAATCATTTAGTTTAGACTGGAGTGAGGTGAAACCAGAACAAAGTTTTATTAAATTGTATAAAATTAGAAAATTAGGCTATTTGTTAATTTTCTAATGCCACTTTAATATTTATATGATTATATACCAAAACAATTATCAGTAAATAGTGTAAAAAATGAGGAGCAAAAGAAACAAACATCAAGGTAAGAGATCATACATAATATGAGATATCAAAATAAGACAAGCAAAGATTACTAACTTCTTTGCATTTATTGTCAGTATTGCGCTGCAGATCACGTGGGTAGGGTACTTTTTACTGTGTGTGGGTGACCAATGCCTGTCACCACCGAAGACCATTTTTGACCCAGGAAAAACCCTGAAATAACAAAAAGTTTTATGTAATATAAAAGTTTTTGGTAACACTTAAGTATGGGGAACACTATTAACTATGATTCACTATTAACTATGACTTTTACCTTAATGAACTCATAGTTAGTAAGGTAGTGTTTAAGTTTAGGTATTGGGTAGGATTAAGGGATGTAGAATAAGGTTATGCAGAATAAGGTATTAAAATGTGCTTTATAAGTGCTAATAAACAGCCAATATCCTAGTAATATGCATGCTAATAAGAAACTAGTTATAATAGTAGGAATTGGAAATTTTTTCTTAAGTCTTATTAAATGCAAACAATAAGTGCAACCATAATCAAAGTATAAAGTAATGCAAATGGAGACCAAAACAGAGAGCAAAGCTAAGAGGTGGTTATAACTACACAGCCCAGCCTAAGATAGCTTTGATATTGGGAGACAGGTTATTGTATGTCGCCTAATTTGCGCGAATTGGGAAGCTTGCGCTTACTTTCGCTGTGCGATCGCACATACTCTGTGTATAGGGAGTGGTGGTGCTGAGCGCCCATTTTACACGATAAGGGGCTGTTCACATGTCGTGCCTAAAAACTCGTGGTAAATGCGGCCACGCCACTTTCTCCTTTTCCCCTGAAAGCGTTTCAGCAAAGGATAAACAAATTTCCAGCCCTTGCATTAGCTCTACTTCTAGATATATTTATAGAGATCATCAATGAAAAACACATCCTTATTGTTTGCCAATTTCACCCTCACGCGCCGTCATGACGATTTTGCGAGACAGAATCTCGTCACACCCCTACTACTACCTACTATCATTATTTAATGTATGTGCTTTTATTTACTGTCTCTTTGTCTCTCAGATCCAGGCTACACCGTTGTTCTGAACTCCTCTGCGAACGCAAAGTTCTTCGGCGACCCGACAGAGTTGGAATGCAAAGTCACGAACGTGTCCAACCTTCGTAGCGGACGACTGGGAGTGTCATGGCTGTACAGAGACGCTCTGCCCGGAGACGTTCCTACTCGCACTATCGCGTCATTGGATGAGAACGGAACCCTCGTGCCAGGCAAGACGTACAAGAGCCGCATAGAGGCGGGGCTTATTACAGCGACCAGGGAGGAGCCTTCCACATTCAAGCTCCGCCTCCTTCACACGATGAGCGCAGACGCTGGAGAATATTCGTGTGACGTAACGGCGTGGATCCCGACTCGTCATGGGAGCTGGAAAAAGGTTGCGGAGTATTTGACCCCGGCACTTAAAGTCAGCTTTGCTAACAAGCGTAAGTGTGCATGTATTTAAGTTATGCACGTTTTTTGGGGATGTTTTAGTAAGACCAACAAACAAACCTTTCTTGTTTAGTTAGCTCTGCCTCATATAAGGTGTCCAGTTTGCCTCAGACTATACCTGTGAATATTGCAGCTCGAATGTTCACGCTTCTATTCTGGTCTGACATATGACATCTCAGCTCATTGATTTCCTGCATCATTTCTATAATTACCTGAACGGAATACATATATGCACGGAAACATTTGCATCCAGCAACGTCCCTGTGTCTTCTGTAATGGAGAAGTCTGTTTCACGAGGAGGTACAAATGACGCCGTTTGTATTATGTTCTGATGTGTTTTGTGAGCTGCTGATGCAATTCTCCACGGGGTGCAGTTTATTCTGACATGCTGTACGGTTATGTTCAAAACTGTTGCTGCTCAAAGTTATACAGCTGCAATTGCAGCTATAATGACCCCTAAGAACATTTGGCATAATTTTGCCATTATCTAATATTGTCGCTCCTATATTGGGACACTTTTTCATATCCCAAGAGACTTTTCAATAAATTGTCTTATGTAACACAAGACCAATAACTTTCTTCCACAGAGAAGACATGGTAGCTGCATAAAAAGCAAATGCAGTGTGTTGCGTCATGACTAAATCTCTGCGTCTTGTTCAGCTGTCGCTCATTCGGAGCTCAGAGATCTCAGCTCAGCTTTCAGCTTTGTCTCAGATGTTTCTCCTTAAACGCATTAGGAGAAATAAGCACAGAGCCAAATAAGTGTTGTAGCACTTGAAGCCTGTAGGTTTGAGAAAAGTGCTTTTATTACTACTACTACTACTACTAATAATAATAATACATTTTATATTATTATATATATATATAATTACATAATTAATAAAAACAATAATATGAATATATTTATATTGTTATAATATAAACAATCACATTGTTATTGTTTTTATTATTATTATTGAAATATTTATTATTATATGTATTATTTATTAATAATAATGATTTATTATCATTTATATTATTATAATTATAAATGATAATCACATTATCATTGTTATTTAAATATGTATTATTATTTATATTACATAAATAGTAATATTAATCACAACATTAATAATAATAATATGATTATGTGTATTATTATTTATATTATAATATAAATAACAACATAATTAATCATTATAATTATTATGTTAATGGTATTATTTAATTAAGTATATTATTAATAATATGATGTTAATGGTATTGTTGTTGTTATTATCATTTAAATATTTATTATTAATTATGTATTGTTTATTAAATATTTATTAATAATAATGCTTATGACTATTTATTTTTATCATTTATATTATTATTATTTATATGTATTATTTATTAAATGTTTATTCATAATAATATGATTATGAATATTTATTTGTTATCATTTATATTATTATAATTATGATATAAATAATAATTATATAATTGTAATAATCACAATTAATTATTATTATTACAAAAAGACTAAAGTTTTACTTTGGTTTAATTTTTATTGTGTGTTAATTAAGATAATGTGTTAATATATTGCTTGGAGCAATATGGATAACCTCATGTATAGACATTCAAATCTCCATTTGATCTCATTCCTGCCTCATTCGTCTCTCGCAGGTCCTGTTCTTGGTGTCGTAGCTCGTCGTCTCCGTGAAGCTACGGCTACTGGCTCCACATTTGAGATGAGCTGCCAGGCCAATGTCCAGAACCTCCCGCCGGGGACCGCCTTCTCCATCCTCATCTTGTCCGAGGAGGCCATAGGGTCTCCCAGCCGCAAAATCGCCTCTCTGGGCCCTGAAGCGGTTCTCCAGCTGGAGGACTGGGGTGAGCCGGGCCGACAGGACGGCCTGATGCTGGTGAAGACCGGGAAGAGGGACTTTCAGTTTCGGATCCAAGCGGTGCAGGTGACCGATCGCGGCTTCTACTCGTGTGAAATGAGAGCCTGGACGAAGCAGGCCGGGGAAGACTGGGTGGAGATGGCCAAAGGAGTGTCCAATAAGGTTCAGATCGCTTTCGCACACAAAGGTAGACTTCATAAAGAGATCATTAAAACAAATCCATATGAACTGAGCGGAAGAGACTCGATCGCTTTATGTGATGCTTGTGGGGGCGGGGCCTCGTCTCATAGTTTCCAGTCGTCAGTAGCACGTATGAATCAACCAGCTGAAAGTGTGATTCTGATCTATAGGAAACACAAAGTGATAATGAAGAAGGAACGGGTGAATGAATGCTCGATCACAGGGGCATGTGTGAAATAATTCATTCCACTGAATCACATTTAAGCTTCATGCTCTGTGATTCATTATGGCAGATCTAATGTTTGGTATATAATGATGATTTTCTTCTTCATCGAATCGAATGAACCATGTTTGAAGCCGATATAAGCGCGCATGTGATCATACATCACCAGTGATCACAACTGTAATCGGCCTACAGTTAGGCTAATAAACTATAATAATGATAGTAATAACAATATATAGTGTCTTTTTATCATATCAATCAGCCATTTTTGGGCCTTTCTATTATACACTACCATTCAAAAGTTTGCTAGGTAACACTTTACAGCATGTTTTCTTTAGTTAGCATAACACTACTTTAGTTAAAATCAACTAGGTAAGAGCAATACTTCTACAGCATTTATTCATTTTAGTGGTCACACTTTAGTTTAGGGTCCAATTCTCACTATTAACTACGACTTTTGCCTCAATAAACTCCTAATTTCTGCTTATTAATAGTTAGTAATCTAGTTAAGTTTAGGTATTGGGTGATTTAAGGGATGCTCATGAATAAGGCATTAATATGTGCTTTATAAGTGCTAATAAACAGCCCTAGTGATATGCATGCTAATTAAGTGTTACCACTTTAGTTAATGTTCATTTCAACTCATGCATTATTAAAATCAAAAGTTGTATTTGTTAACATTAGTTAACGCACTGTGAACTAACATGAACAGTGAACAACTGTATTTTTATTAACTAACATTAACAAAGATGAATAAATACTGTAACAATTGAATGGCTTATTGTTAGTTCATGTTAGTTAATAGACTAGCTAATGTTAACAAAGGAGATCTTATTGTAAGACTTACATTGATCAAAAGTGACAGTAAAGACATTTATAATGTACAAGAGATTCTATTTCAGATAAATGCTGTTCTATTCATCAGATGATCCTGAAAAATGCAATGTATCACGTTTGTTTCCTCAAAAATATTGATCTGTCTCAACACTGATAATAATCATATAAAACACATATAAAACAGTTATTTTAAATTGTAATATTTCACAGTATTAGTGTTTTACTGTATTTGTAATGAAATAAATGCAGAAATATTACAATAATACAGCGTAGTGAGTATAATTATTTCCGACCTCAGTGTATAGATAAATATAATGCTCAATATGCAGTAAGCTATCTTATAAGACTGGAATGATGCTATTGTTGTCCTTTTTTATAATTTCCTACCAGGTCCCACGTTTGATGTGTCCATCCGTTCAGACACCGCGAGCGTTTACCCCTGGGAAACTGCTAAGATGGAGTGTGACGTCAGTGTGAGCGGCACGTCTCCCACTACAGGCGAGTACACACACAAATGAACATAAAACAATGTAGATTAATGCTAATTATGAATTACTTTACACTGCAATTGTAAAATAACTCTGTTTAATCACTTTAAAGTGAAGAGTTTTTAAGCATAAACTAAATATTGTTAGATTCATGTTTAAAACATAAGAAAATAAACCATTCAAGAGACATTAGATATTTTTATATTGTTACGGTGGGTACGGAAAGTATTCAGACTTAAATTTTTCACTCTTTGTTATATTGCAGCCATTTGCTAAAATCATTTTAAGTTCTTTTTTTTTCTCATTAATGTACAGACAGCACCCCATATTGACAGAAAAACACAGAATTGTTGAAATGTTTGCAGATTTATTAAAAAAGAAAAACTGAAATATCACATGGTCCTAAGTATTCAGACCCTTTGCTGTGACACTCATATATTTAACTCAGGTGCTGTTAATTTCTACTGATCATCCTTGAGATGGTTCTACACCTTCATTTGAGTCCAGCTGTGTTTGATTATACTGATTGGACTTGATTAGGAAAGCCACACACCTGTCTATATAAGACCTTACAGCTCACAGTGCATGTCAGAGCAAATGAGAATCATGAGGTCAAAGGAACTGCCTGAAGAGCTCAGAGACAGAATTGTGGCAAAGCACAGATATGGCCAAGGTTACAAAAAATACTCTGCTGCACTTAAGGTTCCTAAGAGCACAGTGGCCTCCATAATCCTTAAATGGAAGATGTTTGGGACGAACAGAACCCTTCCTAGAGCTGGCCGTCCGGCCAAACTGAGCTATCGGGGAGAAGAACCTTGGTGAGAGAGGTAAAGAAGAACCCAAAGATCACTGTGGCTGAGCTCCAGAGATGCAGTCGGGAGAAAGTTGTAGAAAGTCAACCATCACTGCAGCCCTCCACCAGTCGGGGCTTTATGGCAGAGTGGGTCGACGGAAGCCTCTCCTCAGTGCAAGACACATGAAAGCCCGCATGGAGTTTGCTAAAAAACACCTGAAGGACTCCAAGATGGTGAGAAATAAGATTCTCTGGTCTGATGAGACTGGTCTGATGATTTTGGCCTTAATTCTAAGCGGTATGTGTGGAGAAAACCAGGCACTGCTCATCACCTGTCCAATACAGTCCCAACAGTGAAGCATGGTGGTGGCAGCATCATGCTGTGGGGGTGTTTTTCAGCTACAGGGACAGGACAACTGGTTGCAATCGAGGGAAAGATGAATGCAGCCAAGTGTAGGGATATCCTAGACAAAAACCTTTTCCAGAGTCAAGACCTCAGACTGGGCCGAAGGTTCACCTTCCAACACGACAATGACCCAAAGCACACAGCTAAAATAACGAAGGATTGGCTTCACAACAACTCCGTGACTGTTCTTGAATGGCCCAGCCAGAGCCCTGACTGAAACCCAATTGAGCATCTCTGGAGAGACCGGAAAATGGCTGTCCACCAACGTTTACCATCCAACCTGACAGAACTGGAGAGGATCTGCAAGGAGGAATGGCAGAGGATCCCCAAATCCAGGTGTGGAAAACTTGTTGCATCTTTCCCAAAAAGACTCATGGCTGTATTAGATCAAAAGGGTGCTTCTACTAAATACTGAGCAAAGGGTCTGAATACTTAAGACCATGTGATATTTCAGTTTTTCTTTTTTAATAAATCTGCAAAAATGTCAACAGTTCTGTGTTTTTCTGTCAATATGGGGTGCTGTGTGTACATTAATGAGAGAAAAATGAAATGAACTTAAATGATTTCAGCAAATGGCTGCAATATAACAAAGAGTGAAAAATTTAAGGGGGTCTGAATACTTTCCGAACCCACTGTATATTCATGTTTCAAAAAATATGGAAACTAAGATAACTCTGAATTCTGAGAAAGAAAAGTGAGGCAATATCTCTCAGCTCTGACTTTATTTCTCGCAATTGTGAGTAAAGTCTGAGTTTTGAGATAAAAAGACACAATTAAGTTTTTTATTCTTAATTCTGTGGCTTCCATATAAAACCAATAAAAAGGAAGCGTCACTGTGAAAACATTGGTTACACTTTATTTTATGGTGACGTAGTTACATTGTACTTACTCAAATAAGTTCTACATGTACTTACTATAGAGTTAGGGTTTGGTTTAGGGTTATTTACTTACTTATATAGTTATTTTAGTAACTATGCCACGTTAAAATGAAGTGTTACCAAAACATTAAACCGACGAGACATCACAGTAGTTTCCAAGTTACAGTCTATTCATCTCATACCATATTACAGTTATTGTACCCAGCTTGGCTCATGCTGACTGCTGTAATCAGCCTTGCGCTGGTCATTAAACACTATCAGGTGCTTTGGCACAGCTGAGAAACATCATGCAGACCTTGTTCCTGAGCCGTTCCACACACCAGCCAAAATCAGCAGCCTCGCAGTGAGACGCCAATGAAGTTTGTGCAGATGTGCTTGTGTTGCGTTTGGATCCTGTATCCAAAAACAAGCACGAGAAACCAAAGCTCTGTTTGAGCGAGCATGTGTTCAAACCGGTTTTGTTTAACACAATAGGCACTTTATTCTGAACGGTGTTTTATTATTCACGAACACTAAAGATCAAGCTGTTTTTGAGTCATGCGACACGCGTGCTGGCAGGAATACTTTACTGTTGATTTATCAGCCATCAGCCTTATTTTACTTCCTTTAGGTGTGTTTACTATCACATGGTTTGATGCAACCTTACACACTGAAAGAATGTAAGAATGTTCACACTGTAAGTGTAAATTTGCTCAAGCAAGGTTAGCACAAACAATGACGTTTTGGTGCATCTAACATCTGTCCCGATTGAGTCATGTGCTGTTAAAGGAAGAGAGAATCTCTGAGAGGTAAATAGAGATCGTTTACTTTCTCTATTACAACAAACTTTTTGGTTTTTATTCTGTTTTGTGTAGTCTGGACCCTCTTATAAATATGTTTAACGTGTTTTTATAAAGGAAAAAAGTGAGCAATTGAACTAGATGGACAATATCATGTTCTTGTGGTGCACAATTCATTAAGCAGGACTTTTTTAATGTATAAATAGTCTGTGAGATACTACTATAGTTTTATTAATATTTTGATTTCCTGTTCTCATAGCTAAAGATTGTGTAAATTGGTTGTCTGTGTTTGTCATTGTTAGGTTTTTTTAGGGTTAGTGCGTAGCGCTGAAACCCTATTATAATTGTTAGAATTTCCAAGGATCAGCATTTTCCCCTGAAACAGATCGGGCAGACCAAACCGTAAGTCGTAGAGACTTGAAACTTTATGGGATGGTAGTACTTACACCATCTACAATGTCACCAAAGCTCGTCCCAGTCGGCCTGATGGTGGCGCTACAGCGATCAAAAGTATGTAATGGCTCATAACTCCTAAACCGTTTGTTGCAGGCACAAGTGTCTGATATCATTGGAATCCTTGGCTCAAGATGAACAAACGAGAGAGAGAGGTGTGGGATTTTCGTCACCCGAAATTTTCGGCTATTTTGGATTTTTCAGAAAAACCCTACTTTTGTGAATTAGTCCTAGGATTTTTGCCCGAATGGAACCAAACCAGTGCTGAAAGATTCTCTGGAGTCTTGATTGTCAATAATTATAAAAAAAAATAAAAAAATTTTGATTGACATTCACAATGGGACGCCAAGACATTAGAAGTGACCTCGTATGTACGGGCTCGGTCTGTGGTCGCGTGAAAAAGGATACGGCAGCTGGCCACTTGGTGGCACTGTAAAATAAAATAAAAACATGAAAAAGGCTATAACTGCGCACAGTCAATCCGGTTTACTTGAAAACTTTACTTGAAGGTGCCGCGATTGTCTACAAGGACATTTGCATAACTCGCCCGCATCGGCTGTCAGAGAAGGTTAAAGGTGGCCAATCGCTGGGCCTGTTTGAGAAATTCGAAAGAAATCGGCTACGGCCGCTTTCACGGTTTTCACGTGCGTAAAGGATAGTACATCACACTATTTTTTCATACATGCCCATGACATTGATACCGTATGGTAAAACTCCTCATTCTGAGCAACTTTGCCACTAGGACCATCGCTGTCAATCAAACTGTTCGTTAAATATCGGAGATTATTCCAAAAACCTACTTTCTTGTGAACTAGTTCTAGGTTTTGTCTCAACCTCGATAGCTGTTAAAAAGCTTTAAAACATATACTTCCTTAGTAAAATGCCTGTTTGAGCTGTACATGGTCTTTTACATCTATGATCTAAGTGGTTACATACCTGCTAAATAAAACCTAATACCTTTTTATGAATGTGCTTAAAGGCCGTAAAGCGCTTGAACCCTGTTTATTGTGCTCGCAGCAATATTTATTATCATGTCTATATAGCTTTCATTCATTTTTATTTTAGTTTTTGTTATTGTTTAGTTATTTAGTTATAGTTTATCAAGTTAAACAAAATTAAAATGAACACTCATTCCGCATTTATTATGCAATAATGATCGATGTAATTTTATAGAGCTGTTCAGTTTGTAGTCCATTTTGTGTGTAGTTGTTTTAGATTAAGATTTGTTTTTATATGGTCACGTTGTATTGTGGAAGTACACATACTTGAGACTTTAATGTTTACTTTAGTTAACTTGCTTTCTGAAATGTACAGAAGTATTTTCAATATGAAAGAAAATATGATATAATTAAAGTGAAAGTCTAATAGTTTCTTAAAGGTGAAATGGGTGCGTCTAACACAAAACAATACAAAAACATGTCGGATGACTCAAACAGACAGAGCTTCTTTCATTAAACTGGAATATGAGAAAGTATTTTAACATCCAAAAAAATCCCATTTCACCTTCATGATGACGTTTTGTTCTGGAAATATTCGAAACCTGTTAAATGTTGGTCAGAATGAGGCAATAAATTACTTTTAATCAGGATGTTACTGGAATCGAGTCCGGACGTGTCTGCGCTTGTCCTCATTGCCAGTACAAATGTGGAAATGAATGTTTAATGTTGGGAAAAAGACTTCATTAACTGACATCATGCGGAACTGGGTCACCCAGTGTGTGTTTTTCAGCGTGCACTAACATGTCACACTGCGTGAAGATCAAGACATCATCATCATATACAGGTGCTGGTCATATCATTTGAATATCATCAAAAATTTGATTTATTTCACTAATTCCATGTGTGTATTGTGTAGCCTACAGAACTAGACTGAGAGAGCATTTAAAGGCCTTTGCGGGTGTTTTGAGTTCATCAGCTGATTAGAGTGTGGCACCAGGTGTCTTCAATATTCAACCTTTCACAATATTCAAATTTTAAGATAATTTCAGATAATGAATTTGGGATTTTCCTTAGTTGTCAATTATAATGATCAAAATTAAAAGAAATAAACATTTGAAATATATCAGTCTTTGTGTAATGAATGAATGAATATAATATAAAAGTTTCACTTTTTGAATCGAATTAGTGAAATAAATAAACTTTTTGATGATATTCTAATTATATGATCAGCACCTGTATTATGGATTTATAGCGTGAAAAGCTCTGTCACTCTTAAAGGGGACCTATTATGCGCCTTTTCACAAGATGTAATATAAGTCTCAGGTGTCCCCAGAATGTGTGTGTTTCAGCTTAAAATACCCCACAGATCATGCTGTAAGCGGCCCTTTTTGAGTGGAAGCAAAAACATGCAGTTTTTGTGCATGTATCTTTAAATGCAAATGAGCTGCTGCTCCCCGCCCCCTTTTCAGAAGAGGGCAGTGCCTCAGGCACTCGGCTCATCTGACATTGCAGTTCTTCATCATCATGAGAGTTTTTCTCTCATAATCTGCGTTTTAAAGCCATATCAGTCTAAACTTCTGATATATGGTTTTCTGAGCGCACACACCCGAAGCACGCACACAGAAAGTCGTATGAGAACTAAACAAAGTTCTCTTTTATGTCTTATTGCCCTTAAACTGTCAAATACACACAACATTCAAATAAACAGCAGGGAAAGAAATGTATTAGATCTGTGTATTAAAGTAACAGCAGCGTAATATACAGTACCTATACAGTACCTGTCGGTCCAAAGACACGACAGCACAGAGCGGATCATGTGATCGAGTCGGTCCAAAGACACGACAGCACAGAGCGGATCATGTGATCGAGTCGGTCCAGAGACAGCACAGAGTGGATCATGTGATCGAGTCGGTCCAGAGACACGACAGCACAGAGTGGATCATGTGATCGAGTCGGTCCAGAGACACGACAGCACAGAGTGGATCATGTGATCGAGTCGGCCCAGAGACATGACAGCACAGAGCGGATCATGTGATCGAGTCGGTCCAGAGACACGACAGCACAGAGCGGATCATGTGATCGAGTCGGTCCAGAGACAGCACAGAGTGGATCATGTGATCGAGTCGGTCCAGAGACACGACAGCACAGAGTGGATCATGTGATCGAGTCGGTCCAGAGACACGACAGCACAGAGTGGATCATGTGATCGAAGTCGGCCCAGAGACACGACAGCACAGAGCGGATCATGTGATCGAAGTCGGTCCAGAGACAGGACAGCACAGAGCGGATCATGTGATCGAGTCGGTCCAGAGACACGACAGCACAGAGCGGATCATGTGATCGAGTCGGTCCAGAGACACGACAGCACAGAGCGGATCATGTGATCGAGTCGGTCCAGAGACACGACAGCACAGGGCGGATCATGTGATCGAGTCGGTCCAGAGACACGACAGCACAGGGCGGAACATGTGATCGAGTCGGTCCAGAGACAGGACAGCACAGAGCGGATCATGTGATCGAGTCGGCCCAGAGACACGACAGCACAGAGCGGATCATGTGATCGAGTCGGCCCAGAGACACGACAGCACAGAGCGGATCATGTGATCGAGTCGGTCCAGAGACAGGACAGCACAGACCGGATCATGTGATCGAGTCTCCACAGACCAGAAAACGTATTGGACGCGTTTGAATTCTGCACAGAATGCTGTATTTTAAAGCGATATGGAAGAGATTAGGAGGAAACTGTGGCTTTACAGAGCTCAACGGCTTTGGCGAGCTGTGATATAAACTAAACGCTATTGGCGGTTTTAAAAAAAGAGCAGGAGCTGATTGATATGACCAGCCCTGTCTTCCTGTTTCTGTGGAAATTACATCAACACATTGAATAATGCTGTGCAATTCAAGGCACTTCAGAGGGACTTTAATTTGGGTACTTCCCAATCTGTGTACTTGCGCTGAGAATTTCAAAAAGGAAAAAAGTACACTTTAAATGCCCAGATGATGCCCTTAATTAATTGGGAAAAAGTATGTAATGTTGGAAACTTCATACACTCAACTGTCACAGCTTTGGTTGCGTAAAAGAGGGTGAGGGGCATCAGACTCCAGTGCTGAATGACAAAATATCCGGTTGCACTTTATTTTACTGTATGTGCAATTATGTGTACTTTCAGTGTACTTGCCTCAGAAAGTATTGGGTAATATAAGGTAATTACATGGATTAAGGTTAGGTTCAGGGGTAGGCTGCAAAAGCAACATTTCTAATTTTCTATTACGTTTAAGCTTAAGTACTTATAATTGATTTTTTTATCCTCTTTATTTCAGTTAAAACAATTTTTAATGGTTTTAGTTTTAGCTGGTAATAACAACACTCATAAAGACCAAATGAGATCTCTTGTCTTTTGTGAGTTTTCTTTCCTATGTGTGTGTGTGTGTGTGTGTGTGTGTGTGTGTGTGTGTGTGTGTGTGTGTGTGTGTGTGTGTGTGTGTTTATGAGCCTGTGTGCATTTTGTTATGAATTTGTGTGTGTCTAGATAACAGTATTATCATGTCATGTTGAGATCAGAGTGTGGCAGCTGAAATCCTCGAGACACATCCTGCCGTGTTGTTTTATCTGTAAGGATGCTCTAACTCGCCGTAATCTATCATTCCTCTAATAGCTCTCATTCTCTGCTGCTTTATTTTCTCCTAAGGCCAGAATCTTGCCGCATCAGTAACACTGTAATCTCAGAGGATGAACAGTACTTCCCCTCGGCTGTGGGGCTTCATAACCATCTTTTCTGCTGTCCCAGAAAAGAGCAGGTCCTAGTCACACTTCTGTGTCTCTGTCACCGTGACGTGCCTTTGCTCCTTCCTCCAGATATGCTCATGATATACAGTGGGATTCAAATGTCTGAGACCACATTGAAAATCAGGGATGCAAAATCTTCTTTCAGTTTGTACAGTCAGTCAGACTAAATCTACAGTCGGTCAGATTTTCCTGCTTAAATTGAAGCTCAAGATGCTCTTTGGATGCTCGTGAACATGATCATCAGGTTTTTAATATTAGGAAAAGGTAATTATGAGTATGATTTTTTAAAAGAATGATAAAAGTCTGTATTTATTTTTCAGTTACATTTTTACATTTACATTGTCAAAATTATATTTTTATTTAATATAAATATATTATAATATAAATTTCATTTTTGTTTTTAATATTTTAATATATTTCAATTGTTCATCAGGTTTTAAGTATTAAGTTATCTATAGAATATACTGATCTATAGAAAAATGATGTACTCGTCAAAAAGGTTTTTAATTTCATAAAGATTACAAGACAAACTGAAAACATTTTCATTTCATGTTAACTTCAGAATTTTGTCACAGCGAAAATGTGTTTGAATAGGCCGTAACATTCAGGAGTTCTGTCATGTGTGTTTAGAGGATTCACAAAAATCTGTGACCCCTGTGCAAATCATTTGGGTTGAGCACATTAAATTGAATGGCTTTTCGCTATTCATAAGTCCCTCAGGCCAGATGTGTGTGCGTGTTCGTCAGCTCATATCCCACAATGCCTGGCTGTGACCTCGTCAGCTGCACTCCAGCCGCTGACCCTTTCCTCATTATTGTAAGTCAAGTTCCAAACACATTAGTTCAGGATGGACACGGGATGGAGATCGTAGGAGGGATAATGGAGCCTTAGCATTTCTGCTTGAGAGCGTCTCGCTTTCTCAAATGCAAGGAAATGACTCGATATGTCATGAAGATAAAACCTTGCCATTACAGGAGTTGAAGATCCTCCACCGATTAGATGCACATCAGTCCTTAAAAATGTGTCTGCTTAGGCAAGCATCACTGTTACTAGTGCTCATACTCAAACAAAACCCTGTTGGATTTGTGATTTTCACATGTTGGACGTTAAAACGGGTGATAAAATCCCACAGATGTACATTGAAGCAAGGAAATCACATAGCAACACTTTTTTTTTTATTTAAGCATTCACATCACCCTCAAACGGTCATCGCTATAAATGAGACAGTTTGGTGTCCAAGGATTTTGTGTAGCACAATAGCAGCCTGGTCAAACATGAGCGCAGGGATTATAATTAACCACATTACCCACAATCCTCTGACGAATCCACAGAATAACTATAATTAGCAGGATATCGAATATGACTCAAATCCATTGCACTCCACTTTTTTTTATTATATCTTCCCCACAAGAATAGAAAAATTACCAATGAGATCTTTAAAAACTCAGTTGTTTCTCATAGATGGTATTGAGATTAAATGGAGCGTCTCCTGCTTCTTAGATGTTTCTCCTGAACAAAAGACTTCAGTAATCTCACATATTCGCATCCTCAATGTGCTCACGTTAATTTTATTGCTCTGTTTTCTTATTTTGACAGTTAATAACTAATTTATGTCTTTTTATTTTTCTGAAAGAATATTTTAGGAGAAACGTGAGATTAAGTATTCTTAAAATTAGCAAAACAGGGATTTCCAACTCACTCAGTCACTCACTCACACTCACTCACTCACACTCACTCACTCATTCACTCACTCACTCAGTCATTCACTCACTCACTCAGTCATTCACTCACTCACATTCACTCACTCACTCAGTCATTTACTCACTCACACTCAGTCATTCACTCACTCACTCAGTCATTCACTTACTCACACTCACTCAGTCATTCACTCACTCACTCAGTCATTCACTCACCCACTCACTCAGTCATTCACTCACTCACACTCAGTCATTCACTCACTCACTCACTCAGTCATTCACTCACTCACTCACTCAGTCATTCACTCACTCAGTCATTCACTCACTCACACTCACATTCACTCACTCAGTCATTCACTCACTCACTCACTCAGTCATTCACTCACTCACACTCAGTCATTCACTCACTCACTCAGTCATTCACTCACTCACATTCACTCACTCAGTCATTCACTCACGCTCACTCAGTCATTCACTCACTCACTCAGTCATTCACTCACTCACTCAGTCATTCACTCACATTCACTCACTCACTCAGCCATTCACTCATTCACTCACTCTCTCAGTCATTCACTCACTCAGTCATTCACTCACTCACACTCAGTCATTCACTCACTCACTCAGTCATTCACTCACATTCACTCACTCACTCAGTCATTCACTCACTCACTCAGTCATTCACTCACTCACTCACTCAGTCATTCACTCACTCACACTCAGTCATTCACTCACTCAGTCATTCACTCACACTCACTCAGTCATTCACTCACTCACTCAGTCATTCACTCACTCACACTCACATTCACTCACTCAGTCATTCACTCACACTCACTCACTCACTCAGTCATTCACTCACTCACTCAGTCATTCACTCACTCACATTCACTCACTCAGTCATTCACTCACTCACTCACTCACTCAGTCATTCACTCACTCACTCACTCAGTCATTCACTCACTCAGTCATTCACTCACTCACACTCACACTCACATTCACTCACTCAGTCATTCACTCACTCACTCAGTCATTCACTCACTCACACTCAGTCATTCACTCACTCAGTCATTCACTCACTCACTCAGTCATTCACTCACTCAGTCATTCACTCACTCACTCAGTCATTCACTCACTCACACTCACTCAGTCATTCACTCACTCAGTCATTTACTCACTCACACTCAGTCATTCACTCACTCACTCACTCACTCACTCAGTCATTCACTCACTCACTCAGTCATTCACTCACTCACACTCACTCAGTCATTCACTCACTCACTCAGTCATTCACTCACCCACTCACTCAGTCATTCACTCACTCACACTCAGTCATTCACTCACTCACTCAGTCATTCACTCACTCACTCAGTCATTCACTCACTCAGTCATTCACTCACTCACACTCACACTCACATTCACTCACTCAGTCATTCACTCACTCACTCACTCAGTCATTCACTCACTCACACTCAGTCATTCACTCACTCACTCAGTCATTCACTCACTCACATTCACTCACTCACTCAGTCATTCACTCACGCTCACTCAGTCATTCACTCACTCACTCAGTCATTCACTCACATTCACTCACTCACTCAGCCATTCACTCATTCACTCACTCTCTCAGTCATTCACTCACTCAGTCATTCACTCACTCACACTCAGTCATTCACTCACTCACTCACTCACTCAGTCATTCACTCACATTCACTCACTCACTCAGTCATTCACTCACTCACTCAGTCATTCACTCACTCACTCACTCAGTCATTCACTCACTCACACTCAGTCATTCACTCACTCAGTCATTCACTCACACTCACTCAGTCATTCACTCACTCACTCAGTCATTCACTCACTCACACTCACATTCACTCACTCAGTCATTCACTCACACTCACTCACTCACTCACTCAGTCATTCACTCACTCACATTCACTCACTCAGTCATTCACTCACTCACTCACTCACTCAGTCATTCACTCACTCACTCACTCACTCAGTCATTCACTCACTCAGTCATTCACTCACTCACACTCACACTCACATTCACTCACTCAGTCATTCACTCACTCACTCACTCACTCAGTCATTCACTCACTCACACTCAGTCATTCACTCACTCACTCAGTCATTCATTCACTCACTCAGTCATTCACTCACTCACATTCACTCACTCACTCAGTCATTCCTCCACGCTCACTCAGTCATTCACTCCACTCACTCAGTCATTCACTCACTCACTCAGTCATTCACTCACATTCACTCACTCACTCAGCCATTCACTCATTCACTCACTCTCTCAGTCATTCACTCACTCAGTCATTCACTCACTTACACTCAGTCATTCACTCACTCACTCACTCACTCAGTCATTCACTCACTCACACTCAGTCATTCACTCACTCAGTCATTCACTCACACTCACTCAGTCATTCACTCACTCACTCAGTCATTCACTCACTCACTCACTCACTCACTCAGTCATTCACTCACATTCACTCACTCACTCAGTCATTCACTCACTCAGTCATTCACTCACTCACTCACTCAGTCATTCACTCACTCACACTCAGTCATTCACTCACTCAGTCATTCACTCACACTCACTCAGTCATTCACTCACTCACTCAGTCATTCACTCACTCACACTCACATTCACTCACTCAGTCATTCACTCACTCAGTCATTCACTCACACTCACTCACTCAGTCATTCACTCACTCACTCAGTCATTCACTCACTCACATTCACTCACTCAGTCATTCACTCACTCACTCACTCACTCAGTCATTCACTCACTCACTCACTCAGTCATTCACTCACTCAGTCATTCACTCACTCACACTCACATTCACTCAGTCATTCACTCACTCACTCAGTCATTCACTCACTCACACTCAGTCATTCACTCACTCACTCAGTCATTCACTCACTCAGTCATTCACTCACTCACATTCACTCACTCACTCAGTCATTCACTCACGCTCACTCAGTCATTCACTCACTCACTCAGTCATTCACTCACTCACTCAGTCATTCACTCACATTCACTCACTCACTCAGCCATTCACTCATTCACTCACTCTCTCAGTCATTCACTCACTCACACTCAGTCATTCACTCACTCACTCACTCAGTCATTCACTCACATTCACTCACTCACTCAGTCATTCACTCACTCACTCACTCAGTCATTCACTCACTCACTCACTCAGTCATTCACTCACTCACACTCAGTCATTCACTCACTCAGTCATTCACTCACACTCACTCAGTCATTCACTCACTCACTCAGTCATTCACTCACTCACACTCACATTCACTCACTCAGTCATTCACTCACTCAGTCATTCACTCACACTCACTCACTCAGTCATTCACTCACTCACTCAGTCATTCACTCACTCACATTCACTCACTCAGTCATTCACTCACTCACTCACTCACTCAGTCATTCACTCACTCAGTCATTCACTCACTCACTCACTCACTCAGTCATTCACTCACTCAGTCATTCACTCACTCACTCACTCACTCAATCACTCACTCAGTCATTCACTCACACTCACTCACTCAGTCATTCACTCACTCAGTCATTCACTCACTCACATTCACTCACTCAGTCAGTTATTCACTCACTCATTCACTCACTCACTCACTCAGTCATTCACTCACTCACTCACTCACTCACTCACTCACTCATTCACTCAGTCATTCACTCACTCAGTCATTCACTCAGTCATTCACTCACTCACTCACCCACTCACTCACTCAGTCATTCCAGTCATTTCAGTTACATTTTTACATTTACATTGTCAAAATTAAATTTTTATTTAATATAAATATATTATAATATAAATTTCATTTTTCATTTTTAATATTTTAATATATTTTAATTGTTCATCAGGTTTTAAGTATTAAGTTATCTATAGAATATACTGATCTATAGAAAAATGACGTACTCGTCAAAAAGTGAATGACTCACTCAGTCATTCACTCACTCATTCACACACTCAGTCATTCACTCACTCACACTCATTCAGTCACTCACACACTCAGTCATACACTCACTCACTCATTCACTCACTCATTCACTCACTCACACACTCACTCAGTCATTTACTCACACACTCAGTCATTCACTCACTCAGTCATTCACTCAGTCATTCATTCACTCACTCAGTCATTCACTCACTCACACTCATTCAGTCACTCACACACTCAGTCATTCACTCACACTCATTCAGTCATTCACTCACTCACTCAGTCATTCAGTCACTCACTCAGTTATTCACTCACTCGCACACACAGACATTCACTCACTCAGTCATTCACTCACTCACACACTCAGTCATTCATTCACTCACTCACTCACTCATTCACTCACACACTCACTCATTCACTCACGCACACTCACTCGCACATTTACTCAGTCACTCACTCTCTCACTCAATCATTCAATCAATCATTTACTCACTCACACTCAGTCACTCACTCACTCATTCACTCTCACACACTCACTCAGTCATTCACTCTCACACTCTCACTCACTCACTCAGTCAGATATGTTCTAATATTTCAGATATTGTTATAAATTTATCTAATAGATTTTGATTTTCTCCAAGTCTTCTAGTTTTTCCTTGATTTTAATCTGAGGCTGGTTAAGGTCAGCCTGTTCAATTGTTTGATAAAGGTTTTCAAAGTAAGATTTCCAGATTATGCCATTCTGGAGTGATGTCTCTAATGTGGGTTTATCAAGTTTTTTTATAGAGGTTCCAGAAAGTGTTTTGATCTACTGCTTTATCAATTTCATCAATTTTGGTGTTCAAATATTTTTCTTTTTTATTCCACAGTAGTCTTTTGTAATTCTTCAGACAGTCTGAATAAGAAAGGCGTAATGTCTGGCTGGATGGGTCGCTGTGCTTTTGGTTAGAAAGTTAGAAAGAGACCTGCACATTCATCATCAAACCAAACATCCTTTCTCATTCTCTGCTGATTTGTTTTATGTTTGCTTTGCTGTTTAATGTTAGATAGAGTCGCCAATGTTTTGAATATATAATTTAAGTTTTTTGTTGCTAGATTTATCCCATTACCATCTAAAGTGAACTCAGTGGACATAAAGCCATCCAGCATTTTTAATATAGTAGGACTGTTCATGCTTTCTTTTAATTGGTCAGAGCTGGATTGAGTCCACTTGAGTTTAGGTTTCAAAGGGAACAGGTTTTTCAGATTGGAGGGGAGACGTTTTGATCCTTTCACATGGTGGTTTCAGATAAAGCAGAGTTTGGCAGTGATCGGAAATCGGGAGCTGAGTTCTGACTGTGAATGCATTAATAAAGATTGGATCAATATCTGTTATTGAATAATCAAACACACTGGTTCCTAATCTGGAGCAGTAAGTGAATCTGCCTAATGTATCTCCTCTAGTTCTGCCATTAATGATGTACAGCCCTAACCCAGAGCTTTAGCATTTGTTTTCATTCATGTTGACTGAACTATCTTAGCTGTTTCTTGGTGTGATATTTGATGATGAATGAAACGTGGTGTCATTGAGGATGTGGTCATTATCTACAATATTTTCCTAATCAATTTCTCTCCGTCCTGGCGTTTTAAATCGCAGCATATGAGGATATTTCCTCTGGACTGAAAGTGTAAGATGTCTGTCTGTAGCTTTGGAAAGCTTTGCTCTTCGTAATAGGGAGAGTCATGAGGTGGAATATAGACCGCACAGAGGTAAAGGTTACACTGTGATATGAGTCACGGCCACATTTCATTTTAGAATTTTTTTAAAGAAGGAACAACAATTTCCTTGTATCCTATTGGACAATGTAATGTGTCATTACTGCGACACCACGTCTCATGAAAGATACAGATGTCCATATCTGTGACACTGTTGAGCAAGTCTTGGTCTGCCGTCTTGTTACCAAAAGTAGAAGATTGTAGATCCTGTATATTCCAACAACTGATTTTAAAAGATTTCATGGATAGTTTTTTCTGTAGTGTGTGTGTGTGTGTGTGTGTGTGTGTGTGTGTGTGTGTGTGTGTGTGTGTGTGTGCAGATTATGTCCTCAGCAGATGTCTTATCTGGTTGAGTTCAGCAGTCGCAGGGTTTTGTGATTGTTGAACTGCCGCTGCGTAGCTCTGGTGTTGTGATGGAGGTCCTGTGGCCAGTCTGGGCTCTGCTGGAGGATGGAAGATCCTTGCCGTTGTGTAGCTCTGGTGTTGGACGGGGGGTTCTTGGTGGCTGAGAGCTTCTCTTGTCATTGGTGTTTCTGCTGTTTCCAAGGGCTGTGCTTTTCAGCACTCTGGCAAAGACTTTCACTCCTTGTTTGTTGAGATGTACATGGTCATACATATGATGAGGCTGTATGTCTTTGTGATGGGCTAGATGAACATTAGGAATAAGTGCGCAGATTCTGGAGAGCTCCACATTATTTCCATGGATAATGTGGAATTTCACATCAGAGCGTGGCACTCACTCACTCACTCTCACTCACTCAGTTGTTCATTCACTCACTCATTCACTCAGTCATTCACTCACTCTCACTCACTCAGTTGATCATTCACTCACTCAGTCATTCACACACTCACACACTCACTCACACTCACTCACTGTCACTCACATACTCTCACTCACTCTCACTCACTCACTGTCACTCACATACTCACTCATTCACTCACTCACTGTCACTCACACACTCACTCACTCACTGTCACTTACTCACACACACATACACACACACTCACTCACTCACTCACTCACTCACTCACTCACTCACTGTCACTCATTCACTCACTCAGTTGTTCATTCACTCACTCACTCACTGTCACTCACATACTCTCACTCACTTAGTCACTCACATACTCACTCATTCACTCACTCACTGTCACTTACACACACACACACACACACACACACACACACACACACTCACTCACACAGTCACTCACACTCACTCACTCACACACTCACTCACACTCAATCACTGTCACTCACTGTCACTTACTCACTCATTGTTACTCACTCACTCACTGTCACTCACTCACTCAATGTCACACACTCACTCACTCACACTCAATCACTGTCACTCACTCACACACTCACTCACTCACTCACACTCACTCACTGTCACTCACTCACACACTCACTCACACTCACTCACACACTCACTGACTCACTGTCACTCACACACTCTCATTCACTGTCACACACTCACTCACTCACTCACACTCACTCACTGTCACTCACTCACACACTCACTCACACACTCACTCACACTCACTCACACACTCACTGACTCACTGTCACTCACACACTCACTCATTCACTGTCACACACTCACTCACTCACTCACACTCAATCACTGTCACTCACTCACACACTTACTCATTGTCACTCACTCACTCACTCAATCACTGTCACTCACTCACACACTCACTCACTCACACTCAATCACTGTCACTCACTCACACACTTACTCATTGTCACTCACTCACTCACTGTCACTCACTCATTGTCACTCACTCACACACTCACACACTCACTCACTCACTCACTGTCACTCACACACTCACTCACAGTCACTCACTCACTCACACACTGTTACTCACTCACACACTCACTCACTCACTGTCACTCACTCACACACTCACTCACTGTCACTCACTCACTCACTCACACACTGTCACTCACTCACACACTCACTCACTCACACACTCACTCACTCACTCACTGTCACTCACACACTCACTCACTCACACTCAATCACTGTCACTCACTCACACACTTACTTATTGTCACTCACTCACTCAATCACTGTCACTCACTCACACACTCACTCACTCACACTCAATCACTGTCACTCACTCACACACTCACTCATTGTCACTCACTCACTCACTGTCACTCACTCACTCACTGTCACTCACTCATTGTCACTCACTGTCACTCACTCACTCACTTACTGTCACTCACACACTCACTCACACACTGTCACTCACACACTCACTCACTGTCACTCACTCACACACTCACTCACACACTCACTCACTGTCACTCACTCACTCACTCACACACTGTCACTCACACACTCACTCACTCACTCACACACTCACTGACTCACTGTCACTCACACACTCACTCACTCATTCACTGTCACACACACTCACTCACTCACTCACACTCAATCACTGTCACTCACTCACACACTTACTCATTGTCACTCACTCACTCACTCACACTCAATCACTGTCACTCACTCACACACTTACTCACTCATTGTCACTCACTCACTCACTCACTCACTCACTCACTCACTCACTCACTCACTGTCACTCACACACTCACTCACACACTCACTGTCACTCACACACTCACTCACTCACTCACTGTCACTCACACACTCACTCACTCACTCACTATTTATGCATGGTTTTAGTTTTTGCTGGCAATAACAACACATAAAGACCAACTGAAATCTCTTTTTTTTTGTGAGTTTTCTTTCCTATTTGTGTGTGTGTGTGTGTTTATGAGCCTGTGTGTGTTTTATATGTGTTTGTGTGTGTCTATATAACAGTATTATCATGTCATGTTGAGATCAGAGTGTGGCAGCTGAAATCCTCGAGACACATCCTGTCATGTTGTTTTATCTGTAAGGATGCTTTAACTCACTGTAAGTGAATGCCTCACTCGCTTGCTCAGTCATTCACTCTGCACTTTATTTATTTATGCATTTTATTTATTTATATTTATGCATTTATAAATTAATTTGTGCATTTATTTATTCATTTGATTATTTGTGCATTTATCTAGTAATGCATTTACATTAATTCTTCTATTAAAACTTGTGTATTATATTAGCTGTAAAGCTGTTTATATTATAATTTTACAAATACAAATTGTTCAGGGATAAGTTATTTACAAATATGTTGTAAAATTAGATACAAGTTTCCTGAGCTATAAAAGAGTGATAGCATTTTCTTATAGGCTAATGTCCTGGTCCTTTTTCTCATTTTCTGTCTTCCTCTTCCCTACTTCCTTTGCCTCGCCTGTGTAATACGGGAGCGGGGGCCATTCTAAAGGACGCCGCTGTTCAGGTCTTTGAGTCAGTGCGTGGGTTTGACAGCAGTGGGCCGTCGTACAGTCAGTCTAATTGCTAGTTTGGGACCATCGTGGCTTTATAGTCATCTCTTTCACTCTTTCTCTCAACAATGCCAGCCACATCTGCACATAGATGTGCATTTCACTGCCATTCCAGCAATGGGAGATGGAAAGTGTTATTTTTATAGGACATGCCACATCTTCTAATTGATCTTGTGTTCTTTGAACCAGTATGTGTTAGTGAGGGGAAAAGACTTTTGCAAGAAATGGAGCCGAAAGATTTTCAATTTGATGAGATCTTGGCTCGACCTCCATAATAAACTACACTAGAAAAAACTTGGTGGAGGATCCTTAAATAAATGCATCTCAAACGAAAGGGTTTTTGGAGATTTGCAGTCCTAAAAATGTCCATGTTGGTAGTATTTTTGAATCTAGAGGCTTTTTTTTTGTCTCTGCTTTTTATGCTCCACATGGAGGAACTTAATATCTTCTTATGACACATGGTTATTGTATTTATATTGAGAGGAAAAAACATGCGACAATATTTTAATTTGATGAAGCTTTTTAACTAAATTCTTAAGGTCCCTAAACAGTGTTCACTGATTTATGCACACTGAGTAGAGGACGAACACCTCCAATAAGTACACTATATCGCCACCCTTTGCAGCTATAACCCATTCCATGAAGCTCTCTACGCACTGTTCTTGAGCTCATCTGAAGGCCACAGAAGTCTGGAGGTCTGGAGCTATTGACTCTACAGAAAGTTGGTGACTTCTGCGCACTGTGACCCTCAGCATGCGCTGACCCCACTCTGTGATTTTACGTGGCCTAACACTTCGTGGCTGAGTTGCTGTTGTTCCCAATTGCTTCCACTTTGCTATAATACCAATATTGGCAATATAGTGTATTTTCCAGGTTAAGCTGCTTTATATATGCATGTATGCATTTTTGTAAATGCATTCATTCACGTGAATCTTTAAAAATGCATTTACGCAAAAATGTTTTATGCATTTTAATTCTATTGAAGTGTGTGTATTATATTATTATAGCTTTTTAATTTAATTTAGGGTTTAAAGCATTCTGTTTTCATGGCAACCATGTTGTAAAATTGGATATAACTTAGTAAGCAATGTTTTCACACTTAAATCATGTTAAGTCTCATATTATTTACGTCTCCATCTTGTTTACATCTTGTGGCTTAACATTTGCAGATTGGAACCATTCAATTCCATTGTAAATCCTTCACTGTCATCCAGATTTTAGCTAATTTGAAACAAAAGGAGGGAATGGGGGAAATACATTTTTTCACCAATCACCAAATGCTGTTGATCAAGCTGGTAAAATGTTTTTGCATGACTTGCTGCTTTAATTTGCAGTGCATATTAATCATAATTCTGTGATTTTTTTTCCCCCATCAGACGATGTAGCATACGAGATGAAGTGGTTTCTGAGTCGTTTGAGGGGTTCCAGCAGCATGTCCCTGCTAGCCAGTATGGACCGCTGGGGTGTCGTGCGCAAAACCCCTCGCAACGACAGCAGCGACTGTAGCCTGGAGCGCCTGGGACCCAGAAGATTCGCCCTGAACATCCACAGCACACAGGACAGTGACACCGGCGACTATCACTGCACCGTCACACCCTGGATTCGCTCAACCGCCACAGGGCTCTGGAGCAAAGCACCGGAGGTCTCCTCACAGAGAGTGTTCCTCAATGTGAAGTTTGCATGTAAGTGGACTGAAGAAACTCTAAGATGAGTAACAGAGGAGTGCACACAATTGCTAAATGTAACACAAACTAAGTCATGCAAGTTTAACAGGTTTTTATACACTAATGGGTGGCTGCCAGTGTTTGACACTCATTCCCATGACAATATTACATTCATCCAAAACTTATCAATGCATGTTGGAGCATGCATGTGTAATATTAAGACAGCTTGTGCATTTGCTTGGTAGAGGAGTAGTCATTTTATTCTTCAGGAAGTCTTTTAAAAACCCAAAAGATAAATGTGACCATGGACCACAAAACCAGTCATAAGGCTCACGGGTATATGTGTGGCAATAGCCAACAATACATTGTATGGGTCAAAATTATAAATGTTCCTTTTATGCCAGAAATCATGTTCCATGAAGATATTTTGTAAATTTCCTATCGTAAATATATCGAAAATGTATTATTAGTAGTAATATGTGTTGCTAATGACTTCATTTGGACAACTTTAAAGGCGATTTTTTTTCTTTCTCAATATTTAGATTTGTTTGCATCCTCAGATGCCAGATTTTCAAATAGTTGTATCTCAGCCAAATATTGTCAATGAGAAGCTTATTTATCCAGCTTTCATATGATGCATGAATCCCAATTCAAAAAAAAAAAATACCCTGGTTTTGTGGTCTAGTCACAAATAGGAGAAAATCTTTAAATTGATCGTGCAGCTCTTTTCCGTACAACAATTCATAGTGAATCTCTCAAGCTCCAAAAAAGGCCAGAACATAATCTATCAAAGATCTGATATCTTGCTTTTATGACTTGTTCTTTATGTGCATCCAAAAGCAGTTTAAATCATAATTTACTTTTAATCACTGTTCTTTATGAATGCGCACTAACTTCTTTGTGTACGTGTGTATATATTCAGTGTGGGACTCGATGAAGCTGCCTTTGCTGTATGGGATCTGTGCTTCGGTAACTGTGGGCGTCTTTTCTCTCGTCCTGGGCCTGGTCTGTGCTCACTGCTGCTGTAAAACCGCCACACCTACTACTCCACGCTCTCGCAACAAACTCATGGAGCTGGAGATGGATTGACAAAGACAGTACAGTTGTCCCCTTCCGTCCTGGACGGCGTGGTGACAACTGATAAACGCTGGGACGTGTCCCGTCACGTTATGCACTGCCGTGAAGGAGCAACTACATTCTCAGAGGAAATAACTACTGAATCGGAGTCAACGACCAGGGCGAATTACTCAAATATTGCACTAAACACATTCTTATATCAGCCGTGAACACATTTTCTTGGATTTATGAACAGTCCACATTGCAACAAGAAGTGTTAAAGAAGACTTTGTTCTACACTCTGATGATCAAGATCCAAGCAGGTTTTGACAAATTGAAGGATTATATTACACTACATCAAGCTCCAAAGAGACCGTTTGCTTCCAGATCAGGGTTTAAAGATACTCGTTTATACCATGATTCTTCTGAATATGGTGCTACGCTCCTTTTTCAAGACATGGGAGGAGCTGAACCCATGTCACAATGTGAAAGATGATGTTTTATCTGTGATTTTGTGAGATTGTTCATTGTCGTACTGTGTGCATCGTTCAGTTTTGTTTTCCAACCCATCCAGAGTTGATCAGCTCTGACCAACCGATCCATCTAACTAGCCTATCATTATCAGCTCGTTAACTGTAACGCGACAGGGGCGGTCACACTACATTTTAAGAATATGAAACTCACTTGGACAGTCTGGAAGCCACTTGGAACACCATAGCAACAGCATAGAAATACCTTCTAGGAAAATCCTACTAGGAAAATCCTAGTAACTCCAAAACAGTCTGAGCAACCACCTACAACACCATAACAACTGCATAGAAATGCCCTAGCAACTCTACAACACTCTGAGCATCATGGCAACCACCTAGAACACCATAACAACTGCATAGAAACGCCCTTGCAACTACCAAAACAATCTACTGTAGCAAAGACCCAGAACATCTTGGAAACCATTTAGAAACCACGTTGAACACCATAACAACTGCATAGAAACGCCCTAGCAACTCTACACCACTCTGAGCATCATAGCAACCACCTAGAACACCATAGCAACTGCATAGAAACGCCCTAGCAACTCTACACCACTCTGAGCATCATAGCAACCACCTAGAACACCATAGCAACTGCATAGAAACGCCCTAGCAACTCTACAACACTCTGAGCATCATAGCAACCACCTAGAACACCATAGCAACTGCATAGAAACGCCCTAGCAACTCTACAACACTCTGAGCATCATAGCAACCACCTAGAACACCATAGCAACTGCATAGAAACGCCCTAGCAACTCTACAACACTCTGAGCATCATAGCAACCACCTAGAACACCATAGCAACTGCATAGAAACAATTTTGTTCTAGGTGGTTTTATTGAACACTTTTTAAATACAGTAATTTCTGAAATTTCACTCCATTGCATACAAAACAAAACACACTTTTAAATCAATAAATAGAGTCTGAAAGAGTGCAAAAAATAAAATATATAGTGCACGGTCACTAAAGTGTTTTTAAAATAAAATCCTAATCAGGTAAAGCAAACAGGTAAAGAATACAGCATTTAACAATCTTTTAAACAGATTTTAAAAAAGCATAAACCAAAAGTTTTCTCAAAATTGGCGAATCCGATATTACAAACCTATTACCCGATTAAACGCCAAAATATCGGGAAAATCGATTAAACTTACTGTTTATTGAACTGTTGTATAAAATCAACATCACATTTGCAAACGTGCTGCTGATATTTGGGAAAACAGCACTTTTGCTCGGGTGATATTGTTTATAAATATTCAAAACAAGAACTTATACACAAGCGCTGTCACTGGTACAAAAGTGAAAAGGGTGCATCTTTGTACCTTACTTACCCCATTAATGGTATATTAGTACCTTAGGGTACTTCCACCAGTGACAGTGCTGTACCTTTTTTTCTGACAGTGTACAGATAATATTTTTGCTCCATATCTTAGTTTTTGGACACATTTTTGCCTCAAGCCACTGGTGTGTGTGCGGGGCCGGGTAAAACAGCAAATGCCGCTACTGTACACAAGTATGAATGAAAGCGATCGGACAGAGGGCTAGTGTGGCCGCCCCTCGAGCTGCTGAAATGTCGACTCATTGACTGCTACAAACAGGTTAGTTAGGGTCACAGAGGTCATGATTAGGTTGAATCTGTGCCTTGGGCCTGGACTTGAAGCTCCGCTAACAGCTTGACGTCACCTCCGCCGCTGCATCGCGGAGCAAGTAGAGCTGAAACTCAATGCCATTAAGGCCAAAAGACCCCCAGAACAAGAACATTTCTGTTCAGTGACGCCTCGAGGGCATCGGCCAACCTTTTTCAGCTTTGTCTGCCTTTGAGGGCCTTTGTCTCGTCTCCTGAACAGTGCGGGGACAAAAAAAGCCCCCCGTGAATCCCCCACATGAAAGATAGTGGATGTTCACAGTGTTTGTACTCGGCAAACATTCTGGTTTGGGTTTGTTCTGAATCTCTTTTCCTCAGTATTAAGCTTCTGCCACTAATTCAGCCCGGACTCCACTCAAACTTTATTTTATAGACCGTTTCAGTCATAAGTGTGCTTACTGGGTTTTGTAAACTTTATACTTTTTAAGAAAACGAGGAAACCGTCCCTTTGACACTGTTAGAATGTTCACCACTGAAAATCAAGCGACTCTGCTGATGTCATCATGCAAACTGAATAGCGATTGGTCTTCGTTCTTGAACTTATTTGCATACTGAATTGTGATTGGTGAAAGACTGTTGAATGGGTTATTGAGTGAACGATTGCAATGGCTAACCAACTGATTAAAGGGTGGACACTAGATAATAAGCATGTAAAATTAATACAGATTTATTTTAGAAGGAACAGGATATGATGTCATGGTCCAGTGCTTTTGTTTTCAAAAAGTAATAAATTATTAATAATAATAAATTCAAAATATTATAATATCTTCGGCTTCATCTTGCATATGTGCATGACGGATTATGATTGGTTTTGTGTTTCATGCATTTCCGTGTATCTGTAGTCGTGCTGATTCTCATACACACCATCATTCAAACGTTTTTGAAAGAAGTCTCTTCCAAGGAAGTGAGTAACACTGATGATCTCTTCATCACGGCTCCTGTTAGTGGGTGGGATATATTAGGCAGCAAGTGAACATTTTGTCCTCAAAGTTGATGTGTTAGAAGCAGGAAAAATGGGCAAGCGTAAGGATTTGAGCGAGTTTGACAAGGGCCAGATTGTGATGGCTAGACGACTGGGTCAGAGCATCTCCAAAACTGCAGCTCTTGTGGGGTGTTCCCGGTCTGCAGTGGTCAGGATCTATCAAAAGTGCTCCAAGGAAGGAACAATGGAGAACCGGCCACAGGGTCATGGGCGGTGGGGAGCGAAGGCTGGCCAATCAGTGTTATTCACTTCACCGTGTATGTTTAAATGTAATTCCTGTGATCAAAGCCGAATTGATCATCATTCCTCCAGTCTTCAGTGTCACATGATCCTTCACTAATCATTCTCATACGAGGATCTGCTGCTTAATGAACATTTCTGATGATTATCAGTGTTGGAAACAGTTCATATTTCTGTGGAATCTGATACATTCTATCTTTCAGGATTCCAAATGGAATGTTCAAAAGAACAGCGATTATCTGAAACGGAATCTTTTGTAACATTCTAAATGTCTTTACTGCCACCTTTAACCAATTTATTCTGAGAGAACTGAAACTTGAACACTGTTTCCTTGTGGAGTTGTCCTGCCATAGGCATTCGCTTGCACATTTACTCAATTTACTTAAATCTGAAACGGCACATTACTTATGATAATTGTGCTGGCCCTGTATATTAACGTTATCTTAATGACCACAGTCCATTTGTGCTGAATTCTATATGATAGTGCCGTATATGTTTTGCTTTAGGCGCTCTGATGACAGTAAACGTTTCTGTCTCTTCCTTCACCTCATTGTTCGTTCTGCACTCGCTGGGAAACTCTTCTGCTGTAATTGCTGCCGAGCGGCTGCGTGGGACTGGGATGACGCTCGTCACCTGTGTGATGTGGCAATTTGTGTTGCAGCATGCTCCACTTTCCTCTTCTTTTCTTTTTTTAGCTGCAGTCTGTCGCTCTTCTCCAATTCACTCTAATTTGACACTCTCACTTATATTTGCAGTTCTGCTCTTGAGGCAACCCTGAACCTCATATAGAAACCATCGCCAAAACCGTGCACTGGCACAGTAATTGTGGTACTTTTATATGATTTTCATAATCATACACCATGTATTACAAAACGTATCATAGTGCATTATCTTGGTGCATGTTTAAAAAAGCTTAAACATGCACCAAGTCCAAAATAGTATGGTAATACCAATGTAAACTTAGGAAAGGGTCATCTCAAATATTAGGTCTCTATACAGTCGCAAACTCATTGTTCGGTTTTCCAGTTTGGCCTCCGGTGGCCTGTAAAGCCTCAGTGAAACACGGTCATGAGTGTAATGAGAACATCAGTCTCTGCTCCTCAGTGTAAATGTTAAAGCGCTCCGCTCAGACAGATACACGAATCCTTTGGTGTCTCGTCAACGTCATGGCAACAGTGTAAACTGGAGGGGAACGGAGCCAGTGCGCACATTTACACTGCGTTTTTACTCGCTGTGCATTCATTTTTATGAATATATTTGCATGATATGCACATTTATAAAAATGACATATCGGTCATATTTCACTGCCAATTCAAAAGAAAACAAGTGCAAAAATTGTAATGGTCATAAAATAGGTTTTGTTCCATTAAATGCATATATATATATATATATATATATATAAATTAATACTTTTATTTAGCAAGGATGCATTATATAGGATTTCCGTGGGTCTTAAAAAATTTGACCTTCCACAATTTAAGGCCTTAAAAATTGTCTTAAATTCAATATCGTGGCATTAAAGGTGCACTATGTAACTTTATATTGTAAGGTGCACTATGTAACTCCCATTTCCGCTCATGAGTATGAGGGAACGCAGCTCTGGTGATCATATTAGGGTATTTTACTGGAAAAATGTTACATAGTGCACCTTTAAATTGGGGTGCTATGATTTCTGCAGCGCATAAAACGTGGGTCGGAATTGCAGAATCTATTCATAAAAATGGAATTTACTGTATAATGCGGAATGTCACGGAATGTGTCAAATTTTGGATGAGTAAATCAAAAGTAGGTCAGAACACTTAAAGGGACAGTTCAGCCAAAAATCTAAATTCTGCCATCATTTACTCGCCCTCATGTCGTTCCAAACCCGCAAGACTTTCCTTCATATAAAGCCTTGGAATGAACCGCTTGATTCATATGGACTAGTGTTACGATCTCTTTATGAACTTTTTGAAGTGGAAGTTGCTTAGACTGTCAATGGAGGGACAGAAATCTTTACCATTTCATTAAAAATAGTTCAGTCAGTAAAAGTTAACCATTAAAGCAGAAAGATGTAAACAAAATAAAACGGATTTCATAGGGCCCCAAATTAAATTGCATGCACTGCAAAACAATGTTTTTTTGTTTTCCAGTACTAATATCTAAACAACCTTAAATCAAGAGACGTTTAATGACATGCAAAATTAAGAAATCAAGTCTTGTTTTCTGAGAAATTGCTTGTTTATGCTTAAAACAAGAACAAATATCTGTCAATTAACTTTTTGAGATGATGGATTTTTTTTTTTTTTTTTTTTTTTTACTTAGAAGTGTCACTAATATAATACATAATATAAAGACATATTGACATGTGATTCCTTAAATGTTCTTTAATTGGTGAAAACCTGAAACCCTGTGTTTTGAACATTCTATTCATCAAAGAATCCTGAAAGATAGAATGTGGCAGCTTCCACAGAAATATGAACTGTTTCCAACACTGATAATAATCATAACTGTGTGTTGATCATCAGATCCTCATCTGAGAATGATCTGAAGGATCATGTGACACTGAAGACTGGAGTAATGATGATAAATTCAGCTTTGATTACAGGAATAAATCACACTTTACTATATATTCACATAGAGAACAGCTGATCTACACTGGAGGAATATTACACTGCTTTACTGGAGTTATGAGCAGATTAAAGCAGCCCTGGTAGAAGAGACTTATTTCCAAAGCATTAAAAATCTTACCAACCCCAAACTATTAAACAGTATATACATTAGCTATACGGGTGAAATATGAGCTGGAAATGTTCTTGACATGGTGACAGGTTAATATTAGTTGAGAAATACCTTCAAGTTCATTGACATAACCCTACACTGACAAGGCTGGATCAATGTGCCTGTGCTCAAACAGGTCCAGTTCTCCTTGTAAGGCCGTCTGCTGCACAGGGCACAAATCCATCCATCACTGAGCGCGTGCTGTCATCATCTCATGTGCTCACCCGTCTCTGCAGTCGCTGTCCTCCATATGACGCCTTCCATGCCAGACTGGAAATGCTTTGTTTAACCCTTAAAGTCCCCATGAAATGTTAGTCTTACTGTCATCTGTAAGCTTGTGTGCTCCAAAACGACTACATAATTCACATTTAGAAGATTCAAATGCATGTTTAATACATTAAGTGACATTCAGTTGTCTCTCACGTCCGCCAATATGGATCAATGATTTTGATGACATCACTCTGCACTTCAGCTTCTCATCAGATTTTCTGTCCAATCAAATGCTCTCTAGAATCTAAAGCCCCGCCCCCTACATTATAAACAGATGCTGAAGCTGTGGATGAAATCGGTCACTCATTCACACATTTACTGTTTTCTACATGGCACATAGTGCACTATACAGGGGATAGGGAACGATCAGACAGTGCACTATATAGGGGATAGGGAATGATCAGACAGTGCACTATACAGGGGATAGGGAACGATCAGACAGTGCACTATATAGGGGATAAGGCAGCTCATCCAAGCAATGCAAAGCGTGGGATGCAGTGGTGTAAAGCACGCCGCCACTGGACTCTAGAGCAGTGGAGACGTGTTCTCTGGAGTGACCGGTCACGCTTCTCTGTCTGCCAATCCCATGGATGAGTCTGGGTTTGGCAGTTGCCAGGAGAACGGTACTTGCCTGACTGCATTGTGCCAAGTGTAAAGTTTGGTGGAGGGGGGATTATGGTGTGGGGTTGTTTTTCAGGGGTTGGGCTTGGCCCCTTAGTTCCAGTGAAAGGAACTCTTAATGCTTCAGCATACCAAGACATTTTGGACAATTTCATGCTCCCAACTTTGTGGGAAGAGTTTGGGGATGGCTCCTTCCTGTCCCAGCATGACTGCGCACCAGTGCACAAAGCGTCGGTCCATAAAGACATGGATGAGCGAGTTTGGTGTGGAGGAACTTGACTGGCCTGCACAGAGTCCTGACCTCATCCCGATAGAACACCTTTGGGATGAATTAGAGTGGAGACTGCGAGCCAGGCCTTATCGTCCAACATCAGTGCCTGACCTCACAAATGCGCTTCTAGAAGAATGGTCAAAAATTCCCATAAACACACTCCTAAACCTTATGGAAAGCCTTCCCAGAAGAGCTGAAGCTATTATAGCTGCAAAGGGTGACCAACTCCATATTAAAAGTTCATGTGCATGTAAAGGCAGGTGTCCCAAAACTTTTGGCAATATAAAGCTAGTGACACACTCATAACAGATGAGCAAAATATTGTGCAGATTGTGAGTAGAATGAGTTTTGGGATCCATTCAAGGCAGCAGAAGGATCCTCCGCGGCGCACCTCATGTGCACAAAACCACTCTAAACATCCTTCCTGACCATATACAACACTCAGCGCACAGTAAACGAAATGGACAGGATGGCCCGCACATTAAACCAAACTATAAACTATTTTCTGTTTGGACGGAGAATGCTAAAGGCCAGCTGAGACGTCATCGTTTCTACAGCATATTCAGGTTTCTTGTAAAGCTATCGGTCTCCTTCTGTTTAATACAAATCAGTTTCATGGCCCGTCTAAGAATAGTGAAGTGCATGGGTTCTGAGAAACACGAGCTTTGATTTTCTGCTATCTAATGCAGTGACATATTTAAGTCTGGCATTTCGGGGGAGCTGTAACTGTCTTTTAGTCTGTGAATGTTTGCTTGAAATAATGTCAGCAGTAATTCTCTAAGCTGTTCATTTAAAGATTAAAGTGACTGATGGTTAAAAAGTCCAACTTTAAACATCTAAGGCATCAACTGTATTTCATAGGAAAAAAAAAAACAAGATGTCTTTAATATAACAGTTTTTTCTCCTAGACTGCCATCAAAATAAATAGAGAGTGAATGGAGACTGTTTTGCCTTGCATGCCTCTCAACAATATCGCAAACTGTGCTCAATATACAAAAGTCTGCAATATAAAGATTTCAGATATGAACTCAAACATTTCTCACAACTCTATACTCTTAGATGGCAACTTTAGTGACACATTTAGGTCTGTTTTTATGAATTTTAGGAGAAAACTCAATAAGCAGTGCTGTAATTGTTAACTAAAATCTATTAAAAATGAAGTTTTTAGTCACTGTGCCAACACATATTGTGCCATTTTTATGCACAATATATGCATAAAATTATGTTTAAATAGTATTTTATATAATATTTTATTTCAGATATTGTATTCATATATTTGCACGACATGCACAATATAAAAATTACTTATTGGTCATATATTTTTACTGCAAATTCATAAGAAAATAAAGTGAAAAAATTGTAATAGTCATAAAATAGGTTTTGTTTTCTTAATACATACAGTACATTACATACACTCACCTAAAGGATTATTAGGAACACCATACTAATACTGTGTTTGACCCCCTTTCGCCTTCAGAACTGCCTTAATTCTACGTGGCATTGATTCAACAAGGTGCTGAAAGCATTCTTTAGAAATGTTGGCCCATATTGATAGGATAGCATCTTGCAGTTGATGGAGATTTGTGGGATGCACATCCAGGGCATGAAGCTCCCGTTCCACCACATCCCAAAGATGCTCTATTGAGTTGAGATCTGGTGACTGTGGGGGCCATTTTAGTACAGTGAACTCATTGTCATGTTCAAGAAACCAATTTGAAATGATTCGAGCTTTGTGACATGGTGCATTATCCTGCTGGAAGTAGCCATCAGAGAATGGGTACATGGTGGTCATAAAGGGATGGACATGGTCAGAAACAATGCTCAGGTAGGCCGTGGCATTTAAACGATGCCCAATTGGCACTAAGGGGCCTAAAGTGTGCCAAGAAAACATCCCCCACACCATTACACCACCACCACCAGCCTGCACAGTGGTAACAAGGCATGATGGATCCATGTTCTCATTCTGTTTACGCCAAATTCTGACTCTACCATCTGAATGTCTCAACAGAAATCGAGACTCATCAGACCAGGCAACATTTTTCCAGTCTTCAACTGTCCAATTTTGGTGAGCTTGTGCAAATTGTAGCCTCTTTTTCCTATTTGTAGTGGAGATGAGTGGTGCCCGGTGGGGTCTTCTGCTGTTGTAGCCCATCCACCTCAAGGTTGTGCGTGTTGTGGCTTCACAAATGCTTTGCTGCATACCTCGGTTGTAACGAGTGGTTATTTCAGTCAAAGTTGCTCTTCTATCAGCTTGAATCAGTCGGCCCATTCTCCTCTGACCTCTAGCATCAACCAGGCATTTTCGCCCACAGGACTGCCGCATACTGGATGTTTTTCCCTTTTCACACCATTCTTTGTAAACCCTAGAAATGGTTGTGCGTGAAAATCCCAGTAACTGAGCCCATAACTGAGCAGATTGTGAAATACTCAGACCGGCCCGTCTGGCACCAACAACCATGCCACGCTCAAAATTGCTTAAATCACCTTTCTTTCCCATTCTGACATTCAGTTTGGAGTTCAGGAGATTGTCTTGACCAGGACCACACCCCTAAATGCATTGAAGCAACTGCCATGTGATTGGTTGATTAGATAATTGCATTAATGAGAAATTGTAATAATCCTAATAATCCTTTAGGTGAGTGTATATACAATAAACTACAACTAGATCTATTTTTGGTAAGTGAAATAAAGCTGAAAAATAAAATATAGGCTAGGCTAAATATTAGATGAAATATAAAGCTAAATGGAATAAAAATATTTAAGTTTGAAGTACAAAAAAATCTGAAAATATAAAAAATAATACTTTAATAGCATATTAAAAAATACTAAAATAACGCAGCTGAGGTTTGAAAGAGCAACGTCTAAACAATGAACTCTTCTGGGACGTTCACATTAGCACCATGGATGTACAGTAATGCATTTATGAGAAACATTTCTTCTTCTGTCCCTCTCCCCGTCTAAATCATTTCTCATGAATACAGGTCTTTTGGTTTCCTAAAATAGTCTGATGAGCTCCATCTGTGTCCATGTTTATCAGAAGCATGTCCTCCTCTTGTCACAGAAACATGACCATCATTAGCGCTCATGATAAGCGTCTTCTGGCGCCGCGTCTAATCAGAGCGCAAACTCTTGCGTCATCATTGTAAAGCAGCGCCTCAGGCACTTTGCTTTCACTGTTGGTTGTGTGACAAAAATAGCACGTCCTCATTATTTTAACATGTGTGAAGTTTTGTTGCCCGCACCACATAAAGCAAAAGCTCTCGCTGTCTAACGGCTCACCAGTGCTCTTTTATGCGACGGTGTTCGTCTCTGTCGAGCTCCAGTGGTTGTCATTGACCTACAAAGAGTGAAAGTCGGTGTGTGTCCAGCACTTGCATCTGAATGAACCCATTTCATTAAACAACTACGCTGTACTGAGTACGTGCTACATTTGAATTTACTTTGCGACAGTACGCTCTGTAGCCCCGCCCCCTTTTCAGCGCTGCGCTCCGGTTGTATTTCCACAGCTCTTTTAAAATCTTCCCGCTCTATTGACATTTTTTATGACATTCGCTTAAAACATTGCAATGCTTAAGATAACTTTCGTTAGCACTACAATAAGTAAATCCACTTCACCAGCTAATTACTCTTGGACAGTGATGACATAAAAGTAGAGCTACCGCAAAAACAGAAGTTAAAAATTCTAAAGATGGCTGCACAATGTGTATATAGTATGATGGTTTAGCCTATATATGGTCTATATAGTATGAATATAGGTAGATTGAATGAAATTGCATACATACTCCATCTGCCATGTTGTTACTGTCATGTGACCTACCATGTGACCTTTTGCCTACATTTTTATAAGTACTGTGAATTCGGACATACTACTTTTGTCACATACTGTTTTTCACCTACTATATAGCAGGGATGTATGCGATTTTTGGATGCACCATACTGTTTTTTGAATACTATATGGTAAGTATTTGATTTTGGACGCGGTGCTAGTCTGAAGAAAATATAAGAGCTGCAGGCATGTGTGGTTACCAATCTGTTGCTGGGTTGGTGCTAGAATGTTGTGGATCGTTTCCATGGTGTTTCTAGGGTGTTCTGTGTGGTTGATAATGCATTGCTGGGTAGTTGTTAAAGTTTTGTGGATGGTTGCCAGGGGGTTGCTATGCAGTTGCTATGGCATGTGTGATTGCCAGTGTGTTGCTGAGTTGGTGCTAGAATGTTCTTGGATCGTTTCCATGGTGTTGCTAGGGTGTTCTGTGTGGTTGATAATGCATTGCTGGGTAGTTGTTAAAGTAATATGGTTGCCAGGGGGTTGATTCTGTGCGGTTGCCAGTATGTTTGGGTATCTAGATGCTAACATGTTTTGGATGGTTGCCAGGGTGTTGCTATGCATTTGATAAGATGTTCTGAGTGATTTATAGTGCATTGCTATGTGGTTGCTAGGGTGTTCTGTGTGACTGGTAATGTGTTGCTGGGTAGTTTCTAGGGTGTTCTGGATGGTTGCCAGGGTGTTGTCATGCAGTTGCTAGGGTGATCTGTGTGGTTGGTAATGTGTTGCTGGGCAGTTGCTAGAGTGTTCTGGATAGGGTGTTGTCATGCAGTTGCTAGGGTGATCTGTGTGGTTGGTAATGTGTTGCTGGGACGTTGCTAGGGTGTTCTGAATGATTTTCAGGGTGTTGTTATGGAGTTGCTAGGGTGTGTGGTTAATAATGTGTTTTCGAGTAGTTGCTAAAGTGTTATTGATAGTTGCCACTTGCCAGGTTTACTATGTGACTGCTAGGGTGTTCTGTGTAGTTTTTAGCAAATTGCTGGGGTGATTGTGGGTGATTGCCAGGATGTTGCTAGGGCTTTCAGAGTAGGGTCCAGGCTGTGATGTGGTTGCTAAGATTTTCTGGGTGGTTGCTATAGTATTGTGGCTGTTTGCTAGTTTGCTAGGGTCTTCTAGAGGGTTGCCAATGCATTGTTATGTGGTTTCTGGGGTGTTGCTAGGGTCGCTGGTTGGTTTCTATAGTGTCCTGGATGGTTGCCTGGGCACTGCTATATCATCGCCATGTTTTTTTACAGGTTTGTGTGTGTTCCAGGGTGGCCAGGGTGTTGTTATGTGGCTATAAGGGTATCTGGGTGTTGCTCTGTTGTTGCACTCTTGTATTTCTACATGGCACTAGTAATACCAAGGTCATGGGTTTGATTCCCAGGAACTGCATGAACTGATAAAATATACACAAAATGCAATGTAACAAACAAATGGTGCTAGTTGTTGTGATCTCTGTCCCTAAATATTTACATTTATTCAACATGCTTTTATCCAAAGTGATTAACAATAGAGGAACATATGCTATTCATCACAGAGCCACAATATTCATAGTGTACAATGCCAGCAAGAAAGTGCACATAGATGGAGGGATCTTCTGTCGTCCTCTACTACACAGTGCTCAGACACAGAATCAGTGCTGAGACAACCCAAGGGTTCGACTAACCTATTTTTCCTCTTCATTCTATTTGTGTTCAATGGCTGCTGGGGCCTGAAGCTGCGGTCAAAAGAAGTGTCGCTATAGTAGTATCCTGGCGATTTAAGATGAAGAGCACCTCGAAATAAGATTGTTGTGTTTTTATGTTATTCTGTCATTTATCCACTCTCATGTCTTTTGAAATCCATATGATTTTGCATATTCAAGCAAAATGCATATACATGCTGATCGTATTCATACAATAAATGGTGACTTCCATTTGAAAATGTAAGGTCCAGTCAAGTGCACTGCATTGTGGGATACCATAACCAGCACAATTGGTAATGTGTTGCTGGGTAGGGGCTAATATATTCTAGATGGTTGCCAGGGTGTTGCTGTGCGGTTGCTAGGGTGTTCTGTGTGGTTAGTAATGTGTTGCTGGTTAGTTGCTAGTGTGTTCTGGATGGTTGTCAGGGTGTTGTCATGCAGTTGCTTGGGTGTTCAGTGTGATTGGTAATGTGTTGCTGGTAGTTGCTAGGGTGTTCTGAGTGGCTGCCAGGGTGTTGTCATGCAGTTGCTAGGGTGATCTGTGTGGTTGGTAATGTGTTGCTGGGTAGTTGCTAGGGTGTTCTGGATAGTTGTCAGGGTGTTGCCATGCAGTTGCTAGGGTGATCTGTGTGGTTGGTAATGTGTTGCTGGGTAGTTGCTAGGGTGTTCTGGATAGTTGTCAGGGAGTTGTCATGCAGTTGCTAGGGTGATCTGTGTGGTTGGTAATGTGTTGCTGGGTAGTTGCTAGGGTGTTCTGGATAGTTGTCAGGGAGTTGTCATGCAGTTGCTAGGGTGATCTGTGTGGTTGGTAATGTGTTGCTGGGTAGTTGCTAGGGTGTTCTCAATGGTTTCAGGGTGTTGTTATGCAGTTGCTAGGGTGTGTGGTTAATAATGTGTTGTTGGGTAGTTGCTGAAGTGTAATTGATAGTTCCCAGGTTGTTGGTTGGTGTTTTGTGTAGTTTTTAGCAAATTGCTGGGGTGTTGTGGGTGATTGACAGGATGTTGCTAGGGATTTCAGACTGGGGGCCAGGCTGTGATTAGTTTTCTGGGTGGTTGTTATAGTGATGTGGCTGTTTGCTAGATCGCTAGGGTCTTCTAGAGGGTTGTCAATGTATTATGTGGTTTGCCACTGCATTGTGGGATACCATAACCAGCACTTGATGCATGTGAAGCATTCTATGCATACAGAAATGGGCACAGTATACACGTGTATATTATATATTGCCAAAATAGTAATAGTAATTTGTTAGTTATTATATGTTAGTAATATGTTAGTTATTGCAAATATAGCCAGAGGGTTTTCTCTACGTTTGAACACTGTCAGCTTTGAGCACTTCTGCCCCCTAGTGGTCGCTGAAAAAGCGCTGTCAATCACAAAACTTTACTCCAGAGAGGAAGGAGACGGGGTACTGTATTCAATAGCTGTCATGCCAAAAATGGTGCATGTCCAAGGATCTATGGATCACATTGCACGTCCTAAAAAAACTGACATATTACTCTTTTGGGTCATGTTTTGCCGTTGTACAGAGCTGGACTGTATATATAATTCCTATTATGATAGACTACACAGTGCAGCACTAAAAATATTGTGATTTTACACTAGTGTTGTATTATGTTTATGTTGGTGCAGCCTTGACCTACATAGTCACACCTGGCCTCTAGTGCGCACACAAAAAGATCTTTATCTGCCCGTGCACTTACTACCACTCAAAGCGCTTGTTTTTCTGCTCTCGTCTTCATGGAAACTTCTGAACGGAAAGACGATACTGCCACCCTCTGATGGTTATCTGTAGTTGCACTTATTCCACCTTCATTTGCATTTACAATGCACACATATATTCACACTCACGCATTTTATCAACAATGTAGTAATTGTGAAACAACAAATAAAACATCATTCATAAGCAAGACAAATACAGACATATAGGCAGCTTAACCTACTCAAAACTGTGATGTATTACACCAAAATAACATTTTCCATGTGAAAACTTTTTTTGAAGATGAAATCTTTAAATGTAATCTCGTGTCCTGTTCCTGTTGACGTGGTGTTATCATTCGTGGGCTGGGTTATCTCTACTGGTTATATGGCTCATGTAAGCACTCACAGACGGTCATGAACATGAAGAGATCTTTAGTAAAACAGTTTGATGCTGTGGTTTCTAAAGACAGACACTTAGAAAGGTTTACTAATGACAAATGACCACAGTGACTTCTAGCAGCCTCCCTGTTACAGCTGTAAATCAAAATGAGTTGATATGAGATCTTCTTTAAACAGTGTTCAAACAAGCCTCTCTTTTTTACTACATCGATGGTGATTTTATTGTACCAGAATAAATGCCGTAGCATAAAGCTAAGTGTCTTATTAGTTTATGAGCAACCCAAAGGAAATGAAAAGCAATGCACTGTGATATTGTTTGAGTGGATACCATGCCAGCGATGGTGTATATAGTCACCTAAAGGAATATAGACCTAGACATAGTCGAACAACTCAAATTGCTGCTACGTTTGTGCAGCAATCAATATCACATCACTCATTCACTTCATATTCAACAGTGACTGCTCATACTAGTATTACTTTTTGAAACCCACAACTTTTGGTGTGCAATAATCAATGCATCACCAATGCACTTTATTAATATTCACCAGTGTCTGTTTACATTAATATTACTTGTGCGATACTACTTATTATTGCTCGTGAAATGCATTACCATTACCTGTGCACTGTTTCTAGACCTTTTTTTTTTTTTTTTTTTTTGGACATGCACCACATAGATATAGTTGCTAATCATTCAGTAATGATCCTAATCGCCAAGGTTTAATTAATTAACAAGGAATGCCGCTAACTGTTCTAAGTATATGTGAGTGCCTGAACTTGCTCTACAACATGATCCATTTTTGATATATATTTATTATCTAATTTTTATATTTAATTACCATCCATGATAGTGCCCTAGTAAAGTACCTTGGAGAATACGAGTATCTGATGTCATCACTGTACCACATCATCATCACCTCATGTCACGAGCAGGACGGATGCGGTGGGGGGGTGGGTTGTAGGTGGAGGTGGAGGTTAACGGTTTCTTCCTCACACACCGGCTCAAGCGCACTGCCTCCCTGGGTTAAAGACACCGGGTAAGTATTGATGAGTTTTTAACGTTTAAAAAATCACATCGATTAATGTTAAGACAGTTCATGAACTGTGACGCGAAACTTCTGTCTGAAAGAGCTCGTGTGTGTGTGTGTGTGTGTGTGTGTGTGTGTGTGTGTGTGTGTGTGTGTGTGTGTGTGTGTGTAACGGGTTTAACGTTAATTTGTGCTTTTGCATAACGATGGCAAACCTGAAACTTTAAAATAACTTACATCTGGTTTGATGATGATAGGTGACAGTTAACATATGATGATAACGAGGATATTAACGTTTATACGATTTTAACTTAAATGTAGGCTACACATACGTAGGCTTTAAGGGGTTAATGTTTTAAATAGTGCCACCATTTATTATTATTGTTGTTGTTTTTATTAATCTTTTTAGTAGTTAACAGTGTAGGGGAGAGCGGGGCACAACCTGACACTTTTTGTCTCAGTTTGTGTAAATCCACTTGGGGTTCAGAGTATTTATTTTTCCCACATTAATTTCCCACATGTCTAGTGCATATGTGTGGTTTTGTTTCATTAATACAGTGTGTACTTTTTTCTTGATTTAACCCGAAAGAGTGGAAGTGAAATGTGACAACATGCCCCATAGGTGGGGTAACATGACCAAATGACAGATTAATGTTATCTGATATAATCAAAAAAATATACAAACTTAAATATTTTGTCATAATACGATTATTAACTTTTTCAAATAAAATAATGGCATTTTTTTAATCATTAAAAATAAACAGATTTTGAGTTTGACAGCAAACACAGCTCAAAACACAGCGTTCAAAACATAATAATAATTAAGCATCTCTGACCATCAACTCTCAGTCTTTATTCACCTTTGTCTCATGGTTTCTCAACAGAATTCATAAAAGTATGGAATATAATATCATAGTTCTAATAGGGGCTCATTGTGACAACATGCCCCGCCGGCACAACTGGGATTTAACCGCGGCTCGTGTCTTCTGCTGTCAGATCAGTGTTAAAAAACATCTCGACTGCTACGTAACACATATAAGATTACAGTAATATCAGATTTGTCTTATTTTAAATAAACAGTTGAAAAATAAAAGTAAGAAATGTACTTTTGCTATGGTTAATGTTCAGTGATATCTTCCAAAGATTTTTTAATTTTGACAATTTTTTTCTCTATATTGTGTTGATATGGCGTCTGGTAAATACAGTTTCGTCATCCTGGCATGTGAGGAAAGTGTTAAACCATGCGTGTTACGACTAACCCCGCGTTAGGCTGTGACCCGCGCTCCCCTTCTGTGTTATGACGGATTAATGAATGTTTAGAAGTACAAATATTCCATGTAGTCTGTGAATTAATACATTCATGAAACTGGTTGCATCATAATTATGCACGCCTTAGATAGAGTAGTTTTAAATGCACATACTCCAAAACACTGCTTGACATGTCACATCAACAACCACTGAGAGATCTGCAGACAAATAAAATGCTTTCCAACAAGAATTAGGACTGTTAAGTCACACTTAAAAAGTCTGAATGTCTGTATTTCAATCATGACAACCCTTAGGATGTCTCGGAATAGACTTAACATGTGGTGGAAAGAGTACAAAAAATGTTTTACTTTTAATAAAAAATATTGCTACTTTCATAAATTTCATAAATTGTAATGCTGTCTGTTAGGGGTGTAACAATATATCATGTCACAACATATCGCACTACAAAAATGCAGCAGTATGTATAGTGGATAGTGACAATCTGAAAATCACCCAAAATTAAAATTGTGAGGAAAAAAATGTAAGTTTTATTATCAGTAGCTATTACATTATACTACTATATAATGATGAATATGTATAATAATGCAATGGGGGAATATTTGTGGGTCCTGATGCCAAATGTCTTATGTTACCAGTAAAACGTGGCCTATATTATTTTAAATATAATATACAAGCATATTTGTTTAAAACAATTATGTATGTTCATCTTCAGAATCATGAATATTTTTATTCACATTGTCCTGTGCATTGGGTTACCAGCTTGTCTGGCTATCAGCAGACCACTCAGTCTTTTAAGACTGAACATTGGTCTGGAGAGTCTGCTCTGTATGTTCTACTGCACAAGAGGCGTGATCAACGGCCATAGTTCAAATGACTCTGTATGCAATTGGATAGTCCTTCAACCAATCAGACCACAAGAGGCGTGATCAACGGCCATAGTTCAAATGACTCTGTATGCAATTGGATAGTCCTTCAACCAATCAGACCACAAGAGGCGTGATCAACGGGAATCGATCCATTGCTTCTCTATCCATCATTGTGTTAAACCCGCCAATAGCCGCCAGGTGGATAAGCCAGTCTGTGATTGGTTCCTGCAAAAGTGTAACAGAAGCAGGATAAATGAATGTACAGGTTTCCAGCCTGAGCTGCAGGGAGAAATCAAATCGCTGGCAGATCAGGCTGGGTTTACCCAGTCTAGGTACCAGGCCGATTAATTTCCATGCCCAATGTAATACCAAATTTAACATTTTAATCAACAGTACATTTTTTGTTAACCTTTTAGCATATGTCTTGGTGTACTGTATCACAATAATATCGTGTGGTGATATGTATCGAATCGTGACATGAGGGTATCGTTAAACCCCTACTGTCTGTAGACATTCAACCAAAACAAGTTGTACTTTTCTTTCCTGATCTGTACCATGTTTGTTAAATGTCCATTTTGCCAGATTTAAATGGGGTTAATGTCTATTTTTTGTCTCTCTTTCAGAATTCTTTGCTATATGTGGCCCACCGAATTGTATGTCTTGATCTATCAACAAATCAAAAATGGCATCAACAATGGAAGCAGCGGATATCGTTGTCGTTGCCATGTACTTCGTTCTTGTCCTGGGCTTTGGCTTTTTTGCAATGTGGAGGGCAAATCGAGCTACCGTGAGCGGATACTTCCTGGCCGGACGTTCCATGAACTGGATGATGATCGGTGCATCACTGTTCGTCAGTAACATCGGCAGCGAGCACTTCATCGGCCTCGCTGGCTCGGGTGCAGCAAGCGGTTTCGCCGTTGCTGCTTGGGAGTTTAATGCGATTCTGCTGCTGCAGCTCCTGGGCTGGGTCTTCATACCGGTTTACATCTACTCAGGTGTGTACACCATGCCGGAGTACCTCTCCAAAAGATTCGGTGGCAAGCGACTAAAGGTTTTCTTTGCGTGCCTAACTCTGCTCCTCTACATTTTCACCAAGCTCTCCGTGGATCTGTATTCGGGAGCGCTCTTCATCCAGGAATCTCTGGGTTGGAACTTGTATGTGTCTATAATCTTGCTTATCACCATGACCGCCCTTCTCACAGTCACTGGTGGCCTAGCGGCGGTCATCTACACGGACACTCTGCAGGCGTTCCTCATGATATCGGGCGCTTTGTGCCTGATGTCTATTAGTTTAGTTAAAGTAGGAGGTCTTGAGGGTTTGCACACCAGGTACATGAGCGCCCATCCCAACGTCACTGCCATTGTGCTACAGAGTAACGTCACCTACTCAAATTCCTGCCATGTACATCCCAAACCAGATTCGTTCAAGATCTTGAGAGGTCCATTGGACAAAGACTTGCCGTGGCCTGCTTTTCTTCTGGGCCAGACTCCAGCCTCGATCTGGTACTGGTGCGCCGATCAGGTCATTGTCCAGAGAGTCCTGGCAGCCCGGAATATTGCCCACGCCAAAGGGTCAACCCTAATGGCTGGCGTCTTAAAAGTCCTCCCAATGTTTATCATCGTGATTCCAGGGATGATCTCGCGTGTCCTCTTTGCTGACGAGCTTGCTTGCATTGGTCCAGAGCACTGCATGCAAGTGTGCAACAGCAAAGCTGGTTGCACTAACACCGCCTATCCTCGCCTTGTCATGAACGTTATGCCCGTAGGATTACGAGGCTTGATGATGGCCGTGATGCTCGCCGCTCTTATGAGCGACCTAGACTCAATCTTTAACAGCGCCAGCACTATCTTTACCCTTGACATCTATAAAATGGCACGCCGCCAAGCTTCCTCCAAAGAGCTTATGTTGGTGGGACGCTTGTTTGTGATCTTCATAGTGGCCATTAGCATAGCGTGGGTCCCATTCGTCATTGAGTTGCAAGGTGGTCAGATGTTCCTCTACATACAGGAAGTATCTGATTACCTTACGCCACCCATTGCTGCACTGTTCCTGCTTGGCGTCCTCTGGAAACGTTGCAATGAGACCGGTGCATTCTGGGGTGGCATTGTGGGCTTCTTGCTTGGAGCCATAAGACTGATTCTCGCCTTTGTCTATAGAGAGCCGTACTGTGACACAATTGATGACCGTCCGTCCTTCATCAAGGATATTCATTTCATGTATGTGGCGGCTATGTTGTTTTGGGTTTCAGGGCTCGTGACAGTAGTCGTCAGTCTTTGCACAAATCCGCCAAGCAAGGAACAAATTGCTACGACTACTTTGTGGGGACTACGCAACAGGAATCAATCCGCAGAAGAGAAGGGAGTCGATGGCAAACTTCATCAGCTTTCAGTGGAAACAAAAAAAGAGAACACATTGGATGAAGTGGAAATTAAACCATCCTCTCAGATTGTTCAAACAGGCCCTGAAATACTACAAAATGGCCACTTGGAGTCTCAGCACACCCACAAACATGCAGGCAGAGTTAAGGGACAATGTGTGAAATGTTTGGAGTGGTTCTGTGGATATAGTGAAAAATCAGAGGAAGCGGATTCACCTTTTGGAGATGAGAACAGGAGTGTAAGTGAGATGCTCAAAGAACCTCCAAAAACCAAATTTGTCCTCAACCTCGGCCTCTTGTTAGTGTGTGCAATTGGAATTTTCTTGTTTGTATACTTCTCTTTGTAATGCTCATGATTCAATGTAATGGACAACTCAAAATGCAATGTGATGATGCCAAGTATTACTGATACTCTTTAGTAGGGCTGCACGATATTGGAAACAACTTGCATTGCAATATTTTATTTTTCTGTGATATATATTGAGATATAAACTGTGTGATTGGAATAGCTCTATTTGAAAAGAGTTGATCATTCTAGAATAATTGGGCTGATTTTGTAGGGGAGTGAATCTGCATACATAATAATAAACACATTACAAGCACAGATATCAGGTAAATCTAACAGTATTCAGAAATTGAATAATCAAATGTGAAATAACAGTCTTCACTGTATAAATGAAATGTAACTAATTAATGAATTAATACAACTTAAGCTACAGAAGTCATTTTCTCTTTCTCTTTTGTTTGATCACCACTGGTGACAGCTGCGGGTACATGAGGCTGCTGTCCCTTTAAGACAAATGCACAGGTATTATATACAGGTACAGGCACTAATATATATGGCATGCATCTGTTTTCTTCAATTGTTTACAACACATAACTATGGAAGCTTGTTCCCGCCACAGAATAAAAAATAAAAAAGGTAATTGTGAGTTTATATCACTCAATTCTGACTTTATATCACTCAATTCAGACTTTTTTTCTCACAATTGTGTCACGCACATTGCGATATCGATGCTAAAACGATATATCATGCAGCCCTACTCTTTAGTGCTGGTTACGAGTGCACTGCCAATACTCATATTTAAACTCTAAACATGTCAGATGTTCACATTATGTGTAATAATTAGTACACTGACAGAGAGAGCGATCAAAGGAATTGATGTCATCGGATGTGACATTTGCTGATCATATCAAAGCTGCCTGAATCATTAACCATATGGTCTTATCTTAACCTCAAGAAATGTTCCAGTTTTAGTCGACAGCATTTGTGGCTTAAAGTTCATTACTACGAAGTTGATTTTTTTCTCACTGTTAAGT